>JAOPTO010002251.1:111516-380903 GCA_033822845.1 Tetrapedia diversipes
ACAATCTTCACGGGACAAACGGAAAATTAACTCAAAAATCTAAATTCTTACCGATCACCATCCTGTCTCTTCTCGATTTGAACCAAAACATAATTAATTCATAAATACCAATTTCCATACCGAAAAGAATCGCGACAATCCTCACGAGACAAACGCAAAATTAACTAAAAAATCTAAATTCTTACCGATCACCACCCTGTCTCTTCTCGATCTTAACCAAAACACAGTTAATTCATAAATACCAATTTCCATACCGGAAACAATCGCGACAATCCTCACGAGACAAACGCAAAATTAACTTAAAAACTTAAATTCTTACCGATCGCCACCTTTTCTCTTCTCGATTTGAACTAGAACGCAATTACTTCGTAAATACCAATTTCCATACCGAAAAGAATCGCGACCATCCTCACGAAACAAACGCGAAATTACCTCACGGATTTACCAACTTCGTGCCTCCCACGAATCCATTTCGCAGCCAACAAACGAACAGCTCGGGTGCCGCGTTCACGGTTGGAATACCATTCCTAAATGTTTCCCGCAAGAAACATAATGGACAGAGGGGTTGGGGCAAAAAGATGATTTTCGCGTGAGAAGGACGAGGACAGAAGTATCTGGAGCGAGCGCAACCAGGTCCCAGGGTCGTCCCGCGGAGGGCCACCGTTTTACGATCCCGGTTTGGCCAACAGGAGCCACACGTTCGGGAGTCGAGGGATCGGAGGATTAAAAAGAGTAGAGCGAAAGCAACGGCGACGAAGGAGGGGGAGGTTTGCTAGAGAACGAGAACGGCTGTGTGCCAAATTAACCATGATTTATGAAGACGGCCGGCCAATATTCCATTCTATTAACATCGCATTATCCGTCCGTCAAATTACACGCGAACGACCGGGTTTTTCAGGAGCCGGTCCTGGCACAAAGTAATCTTTGCGTCGGCCGTTTCGTTATCTCGACGATGACCGGCCCCCGTCCGCGTTTACCGCGTGTTTTATGCTTTATCGATTTTGTTCGGTGCGATCCCATTAATTTTTACCTTTCTGCTCTCTGAGCCAATCGTAACGCCGCGCGGGACCGTGGTGAGTGATTTTGTACTCCTGCGGTAGCCTCAAATATCCTGGTAACAGTATATCCTAAGAATATTCGTATCGTGTACTTTAGTGCTCCCTTGCAATTAGCGTGAATTTTAGTTTATTTCATTAAGATAATTGAAAATTTGTTGGAAGAAATGGGTTAATAATGTATTCGTTTAATCATGGTTGACTAGAGCATTGTACTGAGCAAAATTTTGAATAAGGAAGTATGAAATACATTGAAACGATAATTACGAGGAGCGACTTACCGGAAGTCGAGGTTCTCTCACCCATGTCAATTCGTTCGCCCTTAGCCAAGCATTGTTACAGATAATTCTAACGCGATTTCATGTTACTTTTCTAAACGATCGTTGAAACAACGTTTTCACGGCTACTTAACACTAGATTTACGAACATAAATCTTGTGTATCTACTTTTGCTATTCATAAATTAAGGAATAGGTATACATCAAAAAGGATCTGAAATTGCAGAACTGAGAGAAAAATAGTCTCGGGTGTATTTGTATCACCCTTATCGATAAAACTCAACAAAAATTGCTAGAAATAATAGTAATTATTTTTGTAAACTTTGTTCATGAAACCCATCGAATTAACGGGTCCCATAGTGTTAATCCCATCGAATTAACGGGTCCCATAGTGTTAATCCCATCGTTGGTCTCATGCAGACGCCCGACCCAAGGAAACATTCGTGTATCCGACAAATAAATCTAAAAACGAAGTCTCCGTTATTTTGACCGTCACTGTAAACCGAATTCACCGCAAAACGGTGCAACTATAATTGTGTAATCATCGAGCGAGGCGGCTGCCCGCGAGATTCTCAATTTTTCGTTTCATGGTTATCGTTTCAAGGTGTGCAAGGTATTATTCGATGCAACGTGATCGATCACCGATCGACACTTTATAGCCTAGAATAGGCATGGCGGTACAATGTTGCGCTCTATTGGTCGGCTACATATTGCAACATTATACGTGGATGCGGCGAGCATCGTGTTGCAGCCTGAAATGCGTGCACGCGTTTAATTAATTCGCCTGGTATCCACGCGCCAATACGAGTCCCGTTCGGGGCCGCGCCGATGAGTTTCCCGAACGACCGATAAGTACATTCAAATTTTCGATATTAATTGCCGACACCCGATACACCGCGGTCCGTGTTCAGATTAAGATCAAGGATGCCGCGAATGATGCATTAATGTAATCGATTCGATTTCACTCGCAATGATTAATTAGGACCGATTTAATATTTATACGCCGGCTGGGATAGGTTTCCCTTGCGTATCAATGCAATCGATAACATTAACGCACGGAATGTAAAGTAATCGCTGTAATAATGTTTCGTTGTTAAAGGGTGAAAATAATAATACGAATAATGTGCAACGAGATTTGTCGTAAACGGCTTTTTGTGAAAATATTAATAGAAATTGTATTTTGTATGAAACGTTTAAATTATTAATAATAAACACACGATTACCTTTGCAGGTAGCTTTTGACTTTCGCTAAAACCACCCTCGGCGCGAGAAATCTGCGAACCATTCCAAAATTTTGTGTTGCTGCTAGCCACGCTTCTTCCACTTCCACGTATCGTTTTCTATTTCTTAACTAATTATAGGACAGATTTACGATAATCTACCTCTTATCCCCGCTTCTCATGTCTATCTGCAAACAGAAGAGATCCTACTTAACCCTTAATCATCTCACTATGTCGAACCTAACCCAGAACTTGACTGGATTTGTTAAGTTTTTATTACCACAAACACATTCCATCGCTATTCAAAAATATTCCAACATTTTTTCAGTCTAGCATCACCACTATTTTTCAAACAGTCAGCTGAAAATTAAAAAGTCTAGGTCTAGACTAGGTGCGGCAACCAAGGGTTGAAATCCGTACTGCCAGCGATCCATAAGACGGATCGTTAAATCGCAAAATCCACCCCTCCCCTCCTACCCACGTAACGTAGGTGGAGGACAATATTATCCACGTGCACAAAGCCGTGGACACGAAAGAAGAATAAGAAGAAGAAGCAACAGAAGAAGAAGAAGAAGAAGAAGAGCGGTTCGACAAGGCGCATCGCGTACGCGCGCGTAGCTCGTGTCCGGTCAGCCGTTAAGAAGGAAGCTCCGGGCCGATGTCGAAGATAAGACCGGGGACGTGTCCCTCTGTGCGTGGCATTCTCCCGGAGAAGTGGTACCGAAGTTCGGGGACCAACGAGTGTGCCGGGCCCCTCACGTAATCCACGGATACGTCGCGACGAATTTGTACGCCTGCCCAATGAGCCAGAAGCCACCCTGCGTTAGCCTCGTTTCGCGTTCACCGTTCGTCTCCTCTTTTTCGGACCGTTCCACTATACATACGTCCCTCGTCCATCGGCTACACGCGTGTACAGTCGGTCGCGAAAGTCTCCGTCTAATTATCCAACGAAATAAACACGTCTAATATGAAACATTGGAAGGTAGCGGACACAACACAAAAACGTAAATAGTTGGAAATGCAAAATGGTGGGTATATCATCGACGCTTAGACAACCGGAAGCGCTAGCACATTGATGCTATTTACTTTTTGTTATTAGTTAGTGTTGAATTGGTATTGAATTTATTAAAGATTGTAATTTGGAAGAGCAGAAAATGCATTCGATGAACTACTGTGAACAACACCAGTTCGAGACCAACTAATAACAAAAGTAAACAGTTAGTAAGTTAGTAAGTAAACAGTAAGTTAAAGTTTTATTAAGGAAAATATGGGAGATCTTCCTATTCGGTTGGTTAAATGTTAAAGCTGTATAGTATATTATGAGTATATTAAGGTGCACAAAAGTTGTCGTGGTAACTATGGTTACGTTGAAATTAATAAAGGTTGTGCTTATGATAAAGCACAAGCAAATTTTATCTAAATATTTGTATGGCTGCTGTTTTACTTTGTTTTTTTTTTTTATAAAGAACACAAGAAAGGTAGTCACCTTTTGCAGAGTTTCATTTTACTTAATAAATTAACCGGAACCTGATCGATGCTTGAAACTCTTGCGCTTTTACCTTAAATGTTTGAAATTTAGCAGATATTGGGAGGCTTTTGTAGCCGACTGTGTATATAAGTGTACACACATGTGCGAGTATTTACACAGGAAAGGAAGCCACGAAACTGGGCCCCTCTGCCTTCAAAATGGCTACCATCTCCGCATCGGTGGGCACCCGATGTAAACTACAAGCGCTTCTCCTCGGTCCCTCGATCGAGTTTGCCAGTTTCTTGGACCCCTTCGACGTGGCACGCTTGGTTTTCGGGTAGACATCGATAGATCCTGATTACTGAAAGCGGATGACCGAATATTGATGTGGTCTGTGGATCCAAGGAGTGCTGGAGGATCGAAGCAGATTTTCTTGATCGATGCAGCAAAGGATGTCGGTGGAGGTTAGAGGATTGCTTAGAAGCAAATTTAGAAAAAAGGATTGAAAGATTTCTGTTCTCCCTTAAGAATATCTGATTCTTTCGAATCTCACTTATTCAATTACATAGGCACGTTTCTTCGATGAAAAAGGTATTACCAAAAGTGTATTCATCCTTGTGTAATTAAAAAGACGTTTTTCGCAGGAAAAAAAAGTTTCTGCTAAAAAGTTACCCCACGAAAGAACTCCCTTCTTTCTACCCCGGTTCATTAAAATCCTTTAAAATCAAACCTCACCGAACCAACCGACCAACTTTCCCTCCTAAGACGCGAAATATCCCTCCCCGTCCCAACCACTCGCTTTAACCGCTCTCTCCCAAGCTTCTATCAATCGGCCCAAAAACAGTCCCACCGAAACCCCCCTCCCCCCTCCCGCGATACCCGCATCAGCCGTCATCAAAGTTCCAGGTATACATGTACAATTGGTAGCATCGTTCCGTCCAGCGGCGATCGGAAAATCTGTCTATCGTTAAACGAGGGGCAGGGAGGGGGGCAGGAGGAAACGGTTCGAAAAAGGGGAGTGACGGAGAGGAGGAGCAGGGGGCCGCTGGGAGAGGGAGAGAGAAAGGAGAGCACGGAGCTCGTGTTTCCGGCCGGGTGAACAACAATGCCCGCAGACAAATGAGCATCCCGCCTCCATTGTTCGCTTCATCGGCACGGCGCAGCCTCTCTCTCTCCCCTGCTGCCCACCCTGGTTCCGCTTGCGTGCCCCTCCCCCCTTCTCTCGTCCCCCTCCGTGTCCTTACGTTTGCCCCCTTGATCGAAGAGGGCCCGCGTGCTCGTCATCGTCGCCCTGGTCCTCGACGTCGTCGTCGTCGCTGCCGTCGCCGTCGTCTTCGTCGAGCAGCCAGGCTGGGGGGTCCTCGATCAACCTGATGCGGGCCAACACCGATTAAACATCTCTGCTTCGTCGAATCTCCGTCAACGGGACCCCTCCTCGTGTCCCCGCCTCTGGCCCCTGGCGAGGTATGGGCCCCACGGTGCCACTCTCTTTTATCTGTGGAGCGCGAGCTCCACCGATGTCTCTTCTCTATTTTTACCCTCATTGTCTCCTCCGTGCGTGCTCGATGAAAATAACGCACTCCGATGTCCGGGTAAAGAGAAAAATAAAGAGAGTGTGGCTGGGAGGAGGGGGGAGGGGGAGAGGGAGAGTGGTGGAGAGAAGGACGGAGAGTGTGAGGGAGTGTGAGAGAGAGTGAGAGAGAGTGAGACAGAGTGAGGGAGAGAGTGAGGGAGAGTGAGGGAGAGAGTGAGAGAGAGTGAGGGAGAGAGTGAGACAGTGAGGGAAAGTGAGGGAGAGTGAGGGAGAGAGTGAGGGAAGAAGGGAGGAGAGAGAAAGAGAAAGAAAGGAGAGAGAGAGAGAGAGAGAAGGTGGTGGATCTCATCGATAACCCTTTTTTCGTTCTCGTTTTCTAGCCCTTCATTAAACTATTTTTCTCAGTTTCTTGTACTTTTCCCGCTTTTCATTGTCTCTTTATTTTTAATCGTTCGGCTGGTTGTAACGGATATAGATGCAGAGAATTGGAATAAGTATCGAGAGAATCGGTTTCGGTCGATTTGGTCTTTATTTTCGGAGTCGAAGGTACGCGGATGACAACTTCCGCTTCTTAGGAGGCTGTTTCAGGAATCGAAACTCTTGAGGAACTGCAAATACCTTCGTTAGAATAGAAAATAATTGTCGATTTTGTTTCTCACGATAACTTACATTAATAAATTCTACAAAGTTTTCCTTCTCTACGCGAATTTTATTTAAACCATTGTCTTCGCTTTGTCTTTTGCTGTTATACGCACAAATGTATATTTCGCTTCTGGTTATTTTGCTAAATTATTTAAGTTGCAAGGAAATTTAGAAGTAAACAGGGAAAGAAGATCGATGAAAGGCGAGAGACCGCAAAAGGATGGAGATTTACAAGTGGTTATCGTTTATTGGAAAGTGACGAGTTGTTTAATCAACGAGTTATTTAATCAACTGCACCGGCCAATTCATATTATTAGTTAGATAAAATCCAGAAATCGGTGTTGATCGATCGATTAAGTTACGGTGCTGTTGCGGGTCTATTAGATCGATGGGACGGTGCCGAACAATGCTACTTTATGGAAAAACTCGACAACATCCGGATAAATTGAATGGTATGAGTATAGATTAATTACGATCGTATTTTGATTAACATTGCGATACAGTTTGAATAACAATGTGAAAATGAAAATGCTGTAACGGGATTCCCTCGATAAATTTGGTTATAATTTCTCTCGGTTCCGGCTGTAACGATATACACTGCGAAACCTTATTTAAACAAGGTTTGTTGGTAAAAATAATACCGCTATTTGCTGCGAACGGGTTGTTTTAGAAAAATTACCGCACGTTTGACGTGTTCATTTGCTTCTTTTTGAACTTTCAAACCATAACATTTCATCGTTTCTAATTTCTGAAACATTTATCTTTTCTTTCCTATTTTTGAACATCAGCGTCTATCTTCTAAATTTTTCTTATTGAATTGCTGTTAGAAATTTATTTGAAAAAAGATCTTTTTTCTTGGTATTATATACGTATTAAAGTTCACTAAATATCGTTTATAAATCGTTTGTATAAATTGTAATGCAAATGTAGTATGTTTCTTTTGCGTATATTTATCAGACTGACGCTGCGTGATCATCCGGTACAGATTTTTGAATGTGCGACCAACTGACAATAACGTAACGCGAGAGATTCGAAGGGCCAGATGTTGTGCAAGGATTCAGCATCCTCGGGCCCATTCATGGCTCCCGTGGCAAAGCACCTTACTCGAACCGAACAGCGTCGACCTCCTCCACCACAGAAATTCGATACTGCTTAGAACCTCGGTCCGCGTGTAATAATCTTGCTCGTCTATATTCTACCTTGTTCCAATTTTCAACTCTATCGAACAGTCAGGAATCGCTGAAGTCCACCACGTATTCAAACCATTATAAATAGTTTTAGCGAAGTGCTCCCTGCAAGTTTTGCATACTCATACGTTACATATGATAATCAATTTGGTGTATTAAACTTGAAGACGGAAACAGTTCGGTAGAGTGCAAATGTTAAGTAAAAAAAGTATCAGTGTATGATTTGGTTAAATTAATTTTGATGAAAGTGATCGGTGCACGATATGGAAGATCTCTTCCTTGTTAATTTGGAGTCTTCTTTACCATTTAATTTTTCGTCAAAAGCTTTCATATCATTTATTAGCTCATCGTAAGGGTCTTCCACGGTGTTCGAAATTTCTGTACACCTGTTTAAATTAGATAAGATGTGATTTGTAATTAATTTTTCAATAATTAATTAATTAAACAACTTTTCGTCGTTTGTGCTTACATATGGTTAAAATGGTCGTAACAAAGTTTGCATTCTGCACTCGTTGCAAGAGCTGCTTTATCTAATCCAACCTCTTGAAAGACTTTTAATTGATTGTACCATTTTCTCTCACATTTTGGTCTTTCGTGCTTTTCTTTTTTCGCAGGTTTACCTATAAATTTTTATTAAATTACGTATTTTGAAGGTTATGTTTAGTTAAGCACGTATTGAAGCGTTAAATGCTTTAACTTAATTAATGCGATATAATTGTATAACTTTGCTATGAGTAAGAAAAAAGTGATTATACCTGGTTTTATTTCGAAAGGTTTTAAAGGTTTTGTATCGTTCATGAATTTCCAAAAATCTTTCACTTTTATTTGTTGACTGTGACTGATACTTTTATTGAATGCCAATTCTATACAAATTTTATCGTTTTGCGCCATTAGGTTTAAATATCCCACTGATATTGTTTTAAACACAATACGTCACATCCGATTGAAGAATATTACTAAATGGATAAGAATATGTGAATGGGGTATCTAGTGACATTTAGTGTTATGTTTACTGCTGAGTCGATAACGTAAAATTTTGATAAAAATGGTCAAATTGCTGTGAAGAATTACTTTTTGAATATTAAATCTATATATTTTTTGCATATATTTTTTTGAGAATAATTTATCAATATTCTAAATAATAAAATTTCACAGGACAACGAGCAATATTATCATTCGTTGATAAAACAGAGCAAAGAGCGGCAGTTTTTAAAAAAATTCAGTTTCGACATCCCACCAGTAAAACCTAATATTCGATAAACTTACCTACAAGGAAGCTTATTTGATGAAACAACGAAAACTGAACATTTCAGAACAATGCGTCGGTCGAGCGGGCACGTTTTCGTGTGGGTTGAAAATTAAGAGAAAAGGAAAAATAAATTAACTGTGCAACCGATGATGTCATTGCCCCGACAGGTTATGAGCAGTGCGCGCCGAGGATGTCAAGATGGCTGCCACGTACATCTGATCGGAGGTGTGTGCGCTCGCGAAATTTGACGCCGAACTGTGATAAAAGGGGCTGGCTTTTTCGAGTCCCTGAAATGGTGACAGTGCGGAGTTAGTCGGCCTGTATCCATGAGCACCACTTTGTACACCCTCGATGATAGTTTTTGTCGTTGCGGCCGCCGGCGGCTCGCATTGAACCATGTTCAGTAAAAAACTTCATGTAGACGTCAAGAAGTCAACACTGAAGATTCAGGATGTTAAAAAGGATAGCGCAACTCGGTTCAAGCATCTTAAAATCGTACTAGGTGAGCCCTTATTTTGTTCCCTCTTAATCCTTGCCGCTCCATGAATCAGCTAATGTTAATTCGTGGTGAAAATTAATCACGAACGAGCAGTTTCGCAGTGCCAGTTAATGAACACGACGATGGTTAAAGGAGAGGGGCGGCAATTTTGTTAACATTTGACGCCTACACATCAGCACCAAGACAGTTATAACGCTGTCGTAGAACTTCTGGAATTTTTCGTCAAAAATACGGCCAGATGATTTTTTATTTTTTTCATCGTATTTGTTTTATTTGTGCTATCATATTTCAATAATTTCTTAAGATCGTTTTTCCTTGTCTTCGGTTGCACATGTAATTAAAATAAAAATTGTTCGAATAATTTTGAAATACGAATAAATAGAGTTTATAATACTTGATTTAAAAGAATTAAGAACAAAATTTGTATATCGTTTTTTTAAAACTATAAATTTGTAAGTATCATTGAATGTTTTTCTTTAAAAGCAATATAATTTGCTTGTTTGCAATTATAATGTGCTAGTATAGTGTTGAGTAGTAGTATCTAATCACCAAACCGCATGACCACAGTAACCAACCTACCGTGGCCTCCAATTTCAGCTAATGTTACATTATTATTACACAGATAATACTGTATGCTTAAATGTATAGTCATTGTCAACTAATAAAAAAATCTCAACTTGTTTATGAAGTAGAATCTTATTGAAGGTATACAAATCACCTTTTTTTAAATTGTTATTAGATAAATAATTATGATTTAAAAAAGAATATAAATAATTTGAAGAAAATACAAGTACCTCGTTTATAAATTGTATATATTACATTTTGTAATAATTTAATAATAATTTAAATAAAACTACATTATTTTATAATTTTGTGATTGTATATGACAAGATAAAAATAACATCTACAGTGGTCATATGAGAACATAAAAGGAAAAAAGTTTTACTATATAAGTACAGGTATACAAGACTAGTGGTGATGTAATAGGGGTTCTACAACTCTCCCTATAAACCAAACCTGTTAGGAAAGAAAAGTAACTGTTTAAACATAATAGATATTTAACAAAAATGTTTATAGATATATTTAATTTCTTTTTAAGTGTTTATTAAATGTTTACTAAAATAAAACTTATATTTAAAGGATATAATTTTTTAAGAAATTAAAAAGTTTATGGTGTTACTTTGTAGAAAATGTGGACACTGATGAAGCAAAGGGGTTTTTTGAAGGCAACTTCAGTCATGTCTATTTTATTCTGTATGATTGTTTTGTGTCAGCTGAAGCAAATCTGCGGCAACGAGGTAAAAATATTTACTGTTATATCCATATTTTATATTTCAATAACATAAATTTTAACTGCATCACATTAAAATATAGATATAACTGCAATATCTTTTAATGTAACCAGACATTTTATTTATAGAATTATAACTATATTAAATGTATTAATATTATATATGCTATTTTCAAAATTCTAATGTTATCATTATTTTACTATTTGCTTGTTTTCTTTCTATTTTGCTGCCAGAACTTTCCTTCCACATTGGTGAGTAACAGATAGACAGCAGAGTATATGTCCCTTGCATGTTGCAGTCTGAGTTCCATTAATCTGATTATTACATCTGATCATACAAGTATAATATCATTATAACTAGTATGTACATTAAAAGTCAATAAAACTGATGCTTTTTTCTTTGTTTTTTATTCATTCATAGTATATTAAATAGATGTTACATAACTAAATAGTATATATGTATTTAATAAATACTTAATTTACAGTGCATAAAGCACATAGGGAGGAATTGGAACAAGTATTGCAACTCTTAGAGAAAATTTTAACACTTCTTCCTGAGCTTCTTAACAGAAGATGGCAATGTCATAGCTTGGCAAGAATTTTACAGAAACTTTTACATCCTGGTAACAGTTGGAAACTTCGAAAAGAAGCTATAAGGTATATACACATATAAATGTAGTGTTATCATATAAGTCTTATATTTAAAGTATCTAAGTCTATTCCAGAATATCTATAAAGTATTCTGAATTGATTTCAGATACTTTGTTTTGTGGTACCAAGCCCTTGGTGAAAATGCACCTGAACACATACATCAAATGTTTGCAAGCTTGGTTCCAGGGTTTCCTCCCCAACAACCATCTCCTTATAAGTCTGATCGTAAGATAGATGGGAAGAAAGATAAACTTGCAAAAGTTGCTGGTTGTGATGATAGAGATAAGAAAGAATTTTATGATACACAATTTTCACAAAGTACTTTTCATGACAATGGTTCAAACCAATGTCCTGTCACTCCAGTTGACAGTGGACCTATTTTACCTCCACAAAGTGGGGAGAAGCCTCTTGATAATGAGACTGTTCGATTTTTAGAAGCATTACTTGAATTTATGGTTACTCAGGTACACCTAAATATTTTAGAACAATACAATTTAATATTACTAAAACTGTATTAAGATATTTCATTTGTTTACAGGTTGTAAAGATAGAATGGAGAGATAAATCTTCACGACAGCACAAGACTTTTCAATTTTTATTAGAACGTTTTAAGGCTACATACCTTCGTCATATTTGTCCCGAGTTTGATGATAATTTCTCATTGTACAAACCAAATCTAGAATTGCCTACGATGCGTAAACCAACGAATCAAAGTCAGGATAATTATGTATTGTGTAAAGTTGCTTTGATCAAGTGGATTGCTAATTTTACCCATATTGCTAGAAAAGATGCTCGTGTCGCACACCTTTCGCATAGGTATTTTAATATAGAAATTCTAGCATTATATGATTACAATATAGTAATTTTTCGCAATTTCTGTTTTAGCACAACTCCAAACGAAGAAAATACAGAATCAGAACTTCGTCGGGTTTCAGTTACTCAGAACGCTACCGATTCGACTTTATTATCACCTGAATCAATGACATCTCAGCAGGAGAATCAAAATCAGGAAGATAGTACTATTTCAGCAGTAACTCTTGTTAGAGAAGTTCTGTATAGTAACAGGGATAACGTGAACTTTGTACATGAATTGTACAGACAAGCATTTTTGCTGGATTTTAATCATGCTGGTGCTATAAGAAAAGCTATAGCTGTTTATAAAGATTGGATTCAAATGAATGTAAATTTTAAATTTATTATTGCATAGAGTTACACTAACACAAGAAATAACATTTATTTATTGTTTCTGTTAGGAACTTCCACCATTCATGTTGGAACCACTAGATAGTCACAAAGAAAGAGATTTGGAAGAAAATTCGAAAAAAGAAGCAAATGATATTGATAAAAGTCCTTCTGAAAGCTATCGTCAGACAAGATTAAGAAACGATTCTTACCTTGGTGCTATACACAGAGAAAATTTATTTATAAGGGCAGGACTACAAAATGTTCTACAAGTGTTCATTACACAAGCTTCTAATGTTTTCTTCTTAGAAAATACTGGACCGAACGCGTCCCCAACGTTGCTTGAGGAGCAGACCGACAGTTGCAAAAGAGTTCTGAACGTGTACCGATATGTCGTAATGAATTCTAGATTAGAACCGGCTACTTGGGAACAGCTGCTTAGGTAAATATTACAAGAATTACATTTTTACTTTCAAACAACAGAATCATTTCTTAAATTTATAACTTTGTAATATATTTACTAGAGTGTTACTACAAATAACATCACTTGTTTTAAATGAGAAATCTTCCCGACGTAAAGTTCAAGAAAGCATCGGTGGCAAACTAGCTCCTGCCATATTTCAAACTTTAATCGTTACATGGATTAAAGCTAATTTAAATGTTGTTATTTCTACGCAATTATGGGATCAGTTTCTGGAAGTATTGACATCTTTAACTCAATGGGAAGAATTAATTCGAGAATGGGCGGTAAGTTAAATTAATTTCATCTATATCACAGATATTAAAATATTTGAATTATTTAATATGTTTTTATTACTTTACAGAAAACGTTAGATACTTTAACGAGGGTACTTGCCAGGCATGTGTATAACTTAGATCTAAACGATTTACCATTGGATAGACTGAGCGAACAAAAAACTAAAAAACGTCGTGGTGTTGGAAGTCGCGCAGCTTCTACTGGAAGTGTTCAGCCACCGCGCAAAGGAAGCGTTGATCAAGATAACAATACTGTATCTAAAGAAAATGTTACGGGTAAGAAATACTATATTGTTCTGTTTTAGATTTCTAGTTTATTATTTTAGAGGAAATTACATAATTATTATTAACAGATCATCCGATGCGTGATTTAAGAAAAGTACGACCTCTTCCTCGTAGTGCAAGCGATAATACGATCTACAATGCTAAAGCACGTACGAAACTTCATAGAAATCGTGCACATACCGTACACAGCGGTATTCCTGGTGAGTGATGTATTAAACAGCAAACATATTTTTTTTCTTGTTTTTTACATTAGTTTGGTAGTTTATATAATTTAGTAGTGCCATCTATGTTGCTGATAGTGCGTGCAACTTATTTATAACTTTTTTGCTTTGATGCTGACATTGGTTTAAAAATAACTAGTCTGGCATTAGCCAGACATTTGTCTTACTTCATACATCTTTTATTCCGTTATTACAACTCTCATTTGTGATCGTCCTCCTTAATTGTGCTTTCTCCTAATTTTAGACTATAAAACATTATTCAAATTTGATTTAATATAATTGTTTCTCTCATGTGGTTGTGGCTTATTTCTGTATTAAGTGTAAACAAATTTCCACACGCGCAGTACTCCCCCTATCGATAGAGCAAGATATGGCACGATTACTGTCAAATGGTTCTACATCATCATCTGCAACTGGTCAAAAAATGTTACCAAACAGGCGGGCTAAGTCTTTGGATAGCATTGTTATTGTTGATAGCGAACCACCATCCCCCCGATGTCCTTCTCCAACACCGAGCAGTGGAGTTGACAGCAACAAAGACAGCCCAATACAGATAGAGAATATTGACGGCAGTAGTATCGGTAGGTATATTGTTTGCTGCTATTTAACATCTACATCAAGATATAAGAACATCGTGTTTGAATGTATAACAACGTGTGAACATTGGTACAATTTCAAAGTATTTTTTTGTTTGTTTTTCTTTATTCCTCTCATAAAAATTCACAAATATAAAACTAACAATGGAATGTTTTACGAGTTAAACTGATAATTATGACGATGACGATAATAACAAAAATAATGCATTGTTTCGCCCAATATGCTTTGCTTACATTTTTGTAAATTAACGGTTTTTTATATGAGGAATTTATTTTATTTATAGAGCAAAATTTTGTTATAACTCTGAAGTATATTTACATAAAATTGCTTTTCTTTCCATTTGTGTTGCATTTACGTTCAGTTACTAATAAATATTGAATTCAGTTTTGATTAAAAGAAATTTCTTTAAAAGAACTTCAATTTTATTAACAGCTTTTACTTTTTCTTTACATGTTGTTACAAATGCTTATAGTATTTTTATGATTTTATTATTCATTTGCAGACACAAATGATGCATCAGAAAGGAGATCTGTTATGGCAGGTGGTGGTGTTCGTGGATGGTTACCTGATGTAGCGGTAGTGTTATGGCGTCGTATGTTATCAGCATTAGGAGATGTAAATAATATTCAAGATCCTATCCTTCATGGACAAGTTATGGATTACCTTGTTCAACTTACACAGACACTTGTAAAAGTATGATATTGTACTCATAGTAATACATTTATATATTCTTCACAATGCTATAAATGTTCTTTATATTATTTAGATTCGTCTAAATCAAGGTGTATCCGGAGATAATCAAGCAACACCTCCTGCTCCAGAACTTATTCCTCCACTGACAGTAATTGCGCCCTGGTGTTTCAAGGTTAATATTAATTTATTACTTTTTATACTAATTAATACTGTCGTTATTAAAACATCGTATAATTTCATTTCTAGGCAATACAACTTCCTAGTCAATACGAAGTTGGTAAATTAGCAGCATACCGTTTGATCTGTCTTTTAACAGTTCAACCACAAGATATCAGTTTACCGAAACAACACTTGACTCTCTTTTATCGCGCAGTCCATAATGGTATCGTTAGTAATGACAGTAAAGTGTTACATGTATTGGTCAAATATACTGGACCTAGGTTGTTCAGTTTGAATCTACCTGGAAGTAGTCTTTTGATTCTAGATTATATTCATGCTGCTAATGTAATATTAAGCAGTCAGGACATCGAGGTATTACGAAGATTTCAAAATAATTCAATAGAGCTATTATGTGAATTACTAACATATCAATAATTTTGTCGTAGGCCCCAAGGACCGAAGCTGTCTCGATAATTGGATCTTTATTGTCATTACCCACTACTACAGTTAAGTTACCCGTATTACAACCCACTGCGACAGACATTGTAACCATGACATGTCCGGACGCAAAGGTATTAAAACACAACACTTATTTTTCTATTGATTTACTACAAAATATTTTTATGCAAATTGTTTTATTTTAGGAACATATAATCATGATCCTTTTAAGAAGTTGTAGACGAGAACCAACTGGTATCGCAAGATGTATTGCTCTATCGAGTATTGCTATGTTTGTGTACAGAGAATTATGCTACAAAAATCAACATCCCAGAATTCCAGAAGCTGTTACTGTCCTTCTTTTAGCGCTTAGAGTAAGTTTTTTGAATCTATTATAGATAAATGGTTTTACATAAAAAATAAGTTCTGTGTCGGTTTTTATCTGGCGTATAAGGTATTCTGCATGTTATAAAACGTATGTAATTATTTTATAACTATTTAATATTTTGTACCTGGGTTATAGTTTTTAGTTAAATAATGAGCACCATGTAGTGTATTGTTAAAAGTAGTAGCTATGTAATAATAGTAGTGAAATTTAGTATCTCTTCTATTGAGTCTGATTGACAGCGGATGCAAGGGGCAGAGCGTCGCAGAGCTGGTTTCTGTTTTCCACTAATGGATCAGGTAGTTTTTCTTCGATCAACTAACTTGTGTTGACTCATTATGTGTTGTTACAGTACTTACATGTCGACTGATGTTTTCGTGTCTGTTTAAGGA
Source organism: Tetrapedia diversipes (assembly GCA_033822845.1). Taxonomy (NCBI): domain Eukaryota; kingdom Metazoa; phylum Arthropoda; class Insecta; order Hymenoptera; family Apidae; genus Tetrapedia; species Tetrapedia diversipes. Next base: position 127,698 of record JAOPTO010002251.1, read on the forward strand.
TGTCAATGTTGCATGGTGTATTGCACGGTCGTGTGTGTGTAAAACGTCCAATGACATTTTAATATGTTTCATTTTATTAAATCTCATATATTAAAATGGTTCTTAGATATGAATAATATAAGAATTTTGTGCAAATTTTTGCTCCACTCTTTCAATATTTTTTTTTAATGCAAAAGATCTAATACTTTTAAACTCGATTAAATAAGAAATTATTTTTTTATGGATTGAAACAATTTCAAAAAAGAGAGTGAGAAAAGATCTGTCATTAAGAAATAAAGACTTAATGATTAACGTGTTCGTTGTATAATACTAATTAGAATGGAATCATAAAAAAATTATAATGTAATATGAATATGATATTCTGATTAAACATTTTTATTTTTTGTACAGGCCAGTCATGCCACTGTTGCTCAAGTGGCATGTGATTCTCTTCTGCTGTTATGCGATAAAGCAGATACTCTATTAGAACTGTATCCAAATGTGCCATGTAAAATAATTCAAGTAAGTTTTATGTAAAAAAATCATCATACAATTAAATTGAAATACATTTAAATATTTTACTTTTGTATTTTAGATTTTATCAGAAACACTTGGATATATGAGTACTCGAGAAAGGCGCGGTCCTTTAACGATATCAATGTTATTCTGTTTGGGTGAATGGGCTATGCATCTTGGTCCATCTGTATTATTGCGAGTATTTCAAGGAAAACCACTTCTAATGACTTTATTCACGGTTAGTAATGTAACAAAAAGTATTATATAAATTTAAACATTAAAGTTTTTTTATTTAAATAATCATTCAGTATAAAAAACTATGAATACATAATAGGTATTAGATAACATAGTACAAGATAAAATAGGTAAAGACGTATCGCAATCTACTAAGAATCATGAAGATGAAGATGATGATTTCGATCCTGATATTACTTTGGATAATTTAGCTGACGAAGCGTGCACAAAATCACCTCGTCGAGGCAATATTCAATCAGTTCAATTAGCAGCAAAGATGGTAGGATATTATTGATTTATTTTTTTTTTGTTATACATTAGCTTAAATACAATCTTTTTTTTCTTAGGTGATGATGCATTTAATAAATCATTTGGGACATTTTCCAATGGGTATTGGAGCTGCGCGATTATCTTCGTTAGTTGTTGAATTAGACGATGTACCGGGAATAGATGGAGATGAGCTATCTTCTGCCATTTTTCATGCACCAAACATACAGTTGTTAATGTTATCAAATTCTGTAATAATGTCACTTGTGGAATTAGCAGCACTGGATGCACCTGGAGGAGGTGTTACTGCTGGATTAACAACAGCACCATCACTAGTTAGGGTGTTATTACGAGATTTAGCTGGGAAAGCATCTTGGGATAGTTCTATTTTATACAGCCAACCATTTGTCGAAGATGATACACCAGTGGCATTCATAAAACATGGTAATAAAAATGTTTATCAATATTTAAGTCGTATGGCATGTTAAACAGTTTTGGCTATAAAATTTATCAATATTCGTAGTCGAATGGAAAACAAAAGATCACAGAGAAGATTTGAGTAGTGTTACGACATCTCAAACCTATACACCTCGTCATACAATAAGACATCGTGAGCCCCATATATTGCCTACATTCGCAAATGCCGCGAGTGATATGGATAATCTAGATGACGTAAGTTATAATACTTAAAAATATTAATATTTAACATGTATTTTACGTTATCGTAATACTTGTATTCCTAGCTCTTACAATATATAGGACATACAAGTCCGGAAGTATTAACTAATCCAGAAGTAGCACTTAACGCACCTGCCAATCCACCGCAAGGTCATTATCTCGAAAGTGAAACTATTGCAACGATTCTCAATCAGAGAAATGCTGAACAAGAGCATATCAATAATTGGAGTCAACATATTAGGTATATTGTATTATCTTGAAATAATATATTTATAATGTTCGATATATTTATGATTTATTCGCACGATATGGTTATTTCAGCATGTGTGCATCAGTAGTAAGTCCACCATCGTGTCGTCCACCTCCAGCGCCATTTCATCACTGCCGTCTTCTGTTTTCGCACTTGGGTTTATCTGGTTGGGAACAACGCAGAAAATTGCATTTATTATCTAAAAATGAGAAGCTTTTACGTGAATTACGAAATCTCGACGGCCAACGGTCTAGAGAAACACATAAAATAGCAGTGATTTATGTAAGTCAAGGGCAGGAGGACAAGAACTCTATATTGAGTAATGTCACTGCTAGCAAAGAATACGAAAGTTTTATCGCGAGATTGGCTTGGGAAGTCGAACTTGAATCGCATACAGGTTTTCTCGGAGGTCTTATTCCTGGAAAGGCATCGGGCGTTACAGCTCCATATTTTGCAACATCTTTCACTGAAATTCTTTTTCATGTAGCAACCAGAATGCCTTCCGACAGTCCCGAAAGTTTATTGCAAAAAGTAAATATGAGTTATGTAGCGAAAACATATATTAGAATGAAATATCTAAAGAAAATTATTTCAGACGCGACATCTTGGTAACGATGAAATTCACATAGTTTGGTCCGAGCATTGGAGAGATTATCGTCGGGACATAATACCAACAGAATTTTGTGATGTCTTAATAGTAATTTATCCATTGCATAATAAATTATATAGAATTCAAATTTCTCGAAAACCAGAAATTCCATTTTTTGGACCCCTATTTGATGAATGTATTGTCGAAGATAAAGTTTTACCTGGATTAGTAAGAACGACAGCACTGACGGCAAGTAGGGCGAAACGGTCTACGCTAACATTATATCAACATTAGTAAGTACACTATTTAATAGTATAATTTTCACTATATTTTAATATTTTTTATAATTCTTTGGTAATACAAAATATTCCAGTTATGAAGAGAGAGCGAGATCTATCGATACTGTCATGAGGAATCACAAAGAAGCTACTACTTTTGAAGAATTTACAGCTAATGTATACTCTCCAGTACAGCCACCCAGTCCATTTAGTGGAACTTCTTCTGTATCTGGTTAGTTTATGTATGCTACTAAAAGCAAATTTAAAATACATTTATAGAAATTCTTTGAGTTGAAAATAGTTGTACAGTTAAATTTCGCACATAGTTTTTATCTTTATAGCGATTATGAAATAGATAATTTAGGGCTAAAATCTAAACTTTTTTCAATAGCTTTTGCATGAATTAAATTGTCAGTCATTATTGTTATTATTATTATTATAATTATTATTATTATCATCAATATCACACTGTCAGGATCTACAACAAGCGTGCAATCCACAGCATCGTCAAACCTCGCAGCAGCGCTTATAGATTCGCATCAGGGACGATCGGGTCTACGAAGTTCCTCGGCAGCAAGCAGTGACAACCGCGCGAATAGAGGTGACTAATTCAGTCCACTAACCCCCACCCACCTTGTAACACCACCCAACAAGGTAGTATTATAATTTATTTATTTTTTTTTCTTTGCTGTTTTTCCAACGTTCTTTCGTCTCTATAAGATGTACATTGTTTATTTTTCTTTTCTTATAAATTATGTGGTAGTAGTTTCATATGTTATATGTTAGTAATTATGCAAACTTATACACCACTGTTAGATTTCATCCAATGATCTCTGATGTATTTAAATACATAAAGAATATGTAACTGTAACTTTACACCTGTATTATCTAATGTAACATTACGTATATTAATGAGTATTATTTCTGAAAAACTAAGGCTGAAAATTGTACTTGATTTTTGTTTGGTATCTACATATCTCTTAATTATATGTTTGTTTAACAGTCTTACACAATCTATTCAGAGGTAAAATTCCTTTTTTAAATGCATATTAGATGTAGATCAGAACATACTTTTTTATATTCTTATCATACCATATGGCACTTCGTTAATATTGCTTTATAGTCTGAAATAGTGTGTAATAATATTAATGTGTATGTACCTTTTTAGAGGTCTACTATGAGTAGTAATAAATTTATTATATTACACTTTGATAATTATTATATATAAACTTACAGAAAGGGAAAAGTTCTAACTAATTAAGACTATATAGCATTGCAAGTAGTTTTTCGTAACTCATTTAATTGTAAATAAATGTGCCTATTAATAAATGTAGGCATTCATGTTCCCATCATAACTCGAAAATCAAACATAGTAATATTTTATATTAATTTGTTTCATATAAAAAAAATAACACGAACGACCCGAAACTTCAATTTTTTGCTTGATTATTTAATTTTAAAAGGGATACCGTTGACTTCATTTCGTTGTGTTAGCTTATTAGTTACATAATATTTGTTTTTAGCAAATTGCACGCTGATTTTCGCTATTAATACGTTTATGTGTGCTAAAATAAATCATTGCAATTATGTGTTATGATACATGTAATTATTTCCTACTTGGTTTTAGGCTGAGAACATATAATTCCAATCAAAACATGTTTACCCAATTTTGCTTTCAGTTTCTGACGGGAGCAGAGTATGGTTCAGTAATGATACCCCAGAGAGTACAGCGCTTCATGGAATATCTCCTAGACCTGTGAAGAAAATGTCATTCAAAACCGGACCGAAGCAGAGGGCGAGCACTCAACCAACGCCGCCCGACAGCCCAAGATATAAATAAGGAGTTTTGTACTAGTATCATAAAGAAAACATTTTTTGCACAACAGGTTGTTTGGGCATATCCTAGACATTGTAATTTAAGAAAATTCTTTCAAATGCTATGATGCGTTACAATAACATAAAGAGAAAGCCCACTGTTCCTATGCATTGAAAGGTAACAAGTACATATATAAAGAATATGGTGATAAGTTCAGATAGCTTATCATCTTGAAAAAAAAAGAAAGCAAAAGAATATCTTACAGTGGGCATTGAACATCTGATTAGTCTTAGTGTTTTCTGTTTTCCGTCCTTAGGTTTAATTTTTATATTAAATGTACAGATCGTTGTTTATTTGTTGCAACGTGAATATTAATTTATTGGAACGTAAATATATGAAAAGATTTAACAGATCATAGATAATACAATAGCAACTAGGTATTTGTTATATACACTTATTAGTGTCACATGACAGCTATTTTCATTGTACAGTACTTTCTTAAAATCAGTTTACCCCTTGTATTTGAATACGTAAGCTTAAACGATTAATATAGACTAAAGCTTCTATTTTAATTTATATCGAAGATAACGAATTCCTCGATGTTATATATTCATACATATATATAACACATATACATACATGCCTTTATAAAAAAAAGAAGAAAAGATAACTTTTATTTCTTGTAATGTAGTAAGGTGATAAAAGAACATAATTATCATATAATCGCAGAATGCGTCTATATGAGTGTTGAATAATAATCAAATGTTATTTTTTAACAACAAAGTTTTACGAATCAACGCCACGTCTCTTAAGTACTGTAATAAGTTGCACTTCGTCTGTCTAATGTCGATCTGATTTTGGTTTGACATGTTTGAATTGTCAGGTGATAACGATTTAACGGAGTCTTTAAAAAAAAAAATCTACGCATTACATTCCATACAAACAATCTTTTCTATATCCTATTCATTGCCCATCATTTGAATTACATTTTCGATATATCCACGAGGATAAAGCATTCCATTTACGTTTGCGTAATTAAATTCAACGACCGGAACTCCTCTTGAAACATACATCAAGCGCATGGAACGACTATTTTAGTTGGTGTACACATTGTATAGAGCAAAAAATTAATTAAGTAACAGTTTTTGTTGTCATACCAAAGTTACAGGTACTTGGTGCTTTATGATACGTAAAATAGAAATATTTTAAATACTGTGTCAAACCGTGTTATTTCTGAGTAACAATAATAAAAAAAATGAAAAGAAACCAAAACAAAAAAAAAGGAAGAAGAAGAAGAAGAAGAAGAAACGAAATCGAAAAGTTTTGAAAGTAAACGAAGACGCGGAATAAGAGTGAATCTATCTGGTTCAGGACAACAATTTATCTTAACCCTTTAACGTCCAAGAGGCAAAATAGTACTGCATTCAAATTTATTCAATTTTGTTAAACAGCGCTCAAATTTAGAATTCAGAGTTTAAAGAACCAGTATCATTTGACGACAGAGAATTGAGGAAGTGTTAATTAATAAACGATTAAACGATTAAAGGGTTAAACTCACAGTGATAATAATCAAAGTATTAATACTGTTCGTCGCTGTCGATATTATGTAAACAGAATTTTAGGGAAAAAATTATATCACAGTGAATATTGAATACGGTATTCGAGTTGAGATTGTAAAAAAAAAAAAAAAAAGAAAGAACATACATTTCGAATTTTTTGACCATTTTGAAGATTACCAGAGGAACCGTAGGTATTTAGCAACGAAGTTGTAGGTAAATAATGATTACCGATACGCAGACCATGGCCAAAGCAGCATTATTTTTCCACTAATTTATAACGAGGTAGACGGGGAAGAACCGTGTGTATATGTATTGTACATAAATTGTTATGCACGCGAACGATGCTGAAGTCGTTGAATGGAACTTATTCTTCGCGGAACAGTGTGTCGCTGTGTTATTGAACGAAAAGGAAAAAATATTCGTCTCTTTCTTTCTCCCTCTGTATATGTACGTTATATACGCGTATATGTATACATACATACATATAAAGAAGAGGAAAAAAACTTATTACAGTCTTCGCGTAAGAATGCTTTTACAGAACGTATTTAAACATTGTACTTAATTAACTATTTTTATTAGTAACATTATAACGATTGTTCGCTATTATTTATATTATAAGTATACAAATTGCTGTTAACATTATTAGCACAGCGCCTGGATCTATTTTTCGTACTGAATAATTACGCTTGTAACATCTTCACAATTAAATCGAACGAAACGTGTAATCTGTGAGAGAAACGTGTTTCGAGGAGTGTCATTGAAACATTTCCATAAGGGTTAACATTGCGGAGCCTTTTCTGTTTGCAACATCGAAACTTGAATTTATATTAATAGGATCACTTTTTATTCCTTTCCATTTTGTCTGTTTCTGTTTCCTTTTACAAATTTACTACGATCAAATTGTCTGTGTGTATAAGAGCTACTGAAAATACTTAAGAATATTGTTCACGCAAGATAATCAATTTTGCCGTATTTCTCTTTACTTGTACGAGGGTGTTATTTTGTTTTCAAGAATCTAAACGGAAAACGTGTACAAAGAATACGAGTTTGCGATTCATCATTTCTATATCGATGTAAAACAGAGTTAATATATATATATATATCTATATACACATATAACGATTGTTTTATACAACTGAGAGAAATAATATTATACATCGCCCTCTAATTCTACCTTTTTGCCAAAAAATAGCATCGTATAGATATTTATCTGATTTCTTGTTCACGTAAATTAAAAACAGTGAAAAAGAACATTGTAATTGTTTCAAATCTTTAGTCTAATGGAAACATCGTTGAAATTTATAGGGGTTAGAATTTTGTAGCACCATTTAAAATTCCTAAAGTAATACGAATAGAGTTTCTGAAGTTTTTAATAAAAATAACTACCGTACAATCTATATTACGAAATTTGAATTCCATAAGAACATTTATAGAAATTGTAGCGATATAGAACAGATAGCGATGGAGCAGAATGCGATGAAATCACAAAATTGCATTCGTACAAGTACGTTAGACAATTTTTTTGTAGAAGTGATATTCGGAATTGACTTAATATATAATTCCCCTGTAACGGAAATTCGTTACCCAAAGATTTCTCTAATATTGTACTGATTGTACACATTTCTGCGATGGAATGTACATTTTACTGCACAATAAAAGATTATGATGAATCAATTTCAAGGAACTCCACATAATTTCTAGTAAACGATTTTCATATCAATTTGGTTATCCAGGATTCGAAATTTAAAATACGAAACTACGCTCTTTTTAGTTCTCTGTGCTGAACGATAGGGGATGGATTAGTGAATCATTTTCGTAAAATGGCTGCCTTTAAGTAAAGAGTTTATTTGTAAAATTACAAATCAACAAAAGTGTGCATTTTTAAATAATCAAAAGTTTCCGAAGTTGTGTTTTTCAATAATAACGTTTCTCGTATAATTCTCGATGTATAGAAATTCATTGGATCTTTTTGATGGTTGTTTTTCGAATGTTGATCGTATAGTGCTGTGACGAGAGTAAATAGAGCGCGGAAGTATAAAAAAGTGAGCGTGGAGCTGTTAAAGGATTCTTATGTTAATTTGTTCACAAGCATAAGCGTTGATGAATGTCTGAGAGTGATACTTACGATTCGGCGGACGAATATACAAGCCTAATGGACGGTCACGTTGCGGAATCTCGCACGGACGACCTGGGCTTGGTCACTGGTCGAAAAAGGCGTTCGCGTATTAGTAATGAAGAGGTAATTTTACAGTATTGTTCAGTCTCCACGATTAAACAATTTTATAAATATAAATACTTTAAAAAATAAAAAATTTTGTGTTTTATAATGTGTAAAAATTAAAGGTTGAAAATGGTGTTCCTGAAGTTCACATTCAAACACCAGGTACAGTAAACAATGCAAGTTCAGGTAGAAGAGGCCCATCAGGTAATAATGGCCAGGATAGAACAAGAAATTACAGAGATGAAGAGGAAGAAGAATTAAAGTATGGAGCAGCACATGTCATTAAATTATTTGTGCCTGTATCTCTTTGTATGTTAGTTGTAGTTGCTACAATTAGTTCTATAAATTTCTATACCACCAAAGGAATGTATTTGTAAGTACTTTAACATTATATTTTTTATTTTTTTTTGCTAAAGTAGTCCCAACTTTACAAATGCATACTTTCTTACAGAGTATACACTCCATTTCATGAAGACAGTGCTGACACGAGTACCAAAGCTTGGCAAGCAGTTGCCAACTCTTTGATACTCATGAGTGTTATTGTAGTTATGACTGTGATACTTATCGTCCTATATAAATACAAATTTTACAAAGCAATTCATGGATGGTTAATAATAAGTTCCTTATTGTTGTTATCTATGTTTTCTATGCTATATTGCGAGTGAGTATTGCCATTTTATTAATTATTTTTTATATTTTCATTACATGCATAAAATATTGTTTGCAGGCAAGTATTAAAAGCATACAACATTCCAATGGATTTATTTACATTAGGCATAGTTTTATGGAATTTTGGTGTTGTTGGAATGATTTGTATACATTGGCAAGGTCCTTTACAATTGCAACAAGCATATCTTATTTTTATCTCTGCTTTGATGGCACTTGTTTTTATTAAATATTTGCCAGAATGGACAGCATGGGTTGTACTAGGTGTTATAAGCATTTGGGGTATGATAAATTTATCAACAAAAATAGAAGAGTACAAACATATTGTGTATGAAATATAATTTATATTTTTTTCTTTTCAATCGAATTCAGATTTGATTGCTGTATTGACTCCAAAGGGACCTCTAAGAATACTTGTAGAAACAGCACAAGAGCGAAACGAATCTATTTTTCCGGCATTAATTTATTCTTCTACAATCATGTATACAACCACAATGACCTATGCTGGCTATGTACAAGCAGCAACAATGACTACAAGTGATTCTGCTACTGGTGATGGTGCAACATATCCTATACGTGGCCAAGAAGATAATCAAAATAATCCTGCATCTGGAGATGCTGAAGAAGGTGGATTTACTCTTGAATGGATAGAAACACATGGTAGTGAATAAATCTACTATAGGTTACACAGAATTTTTGGAACTAAAATATCATTTTATTATCAGGTGATCGAGGTGCAAGACGAGCCCAAGAAGTACGTGAAAATACATCGTCCCTAACAGAAAGCTCAAGGCAACAAGATAATCGCATTGTACGTGAATCACAAGGACAGCAAGTTGCAGTTACCGAAGAAGAACGTGGAGTCAAGTTAGGTCTGGGTGATTTTATATTTTACAGCGTTTTAGTTGGAAAGGCTTCTAGTTATGGTGATTGGAACACTACATTGGCTTGTTTTGTTGCCATTCTTATTGTAAGTATTTCATAATTTATATTTAATATTGAAATAGTAAAACATTTTATGTGTTATTACGAAACTTTTATTTCCAGGGACTTTGTTTAACACTATTATTGCTGGCTATATTCAAGAAAGCATTGCCCGCATTACCGATCTCTATTACTTTTGGTTTAACATTTTATTTCGCCACGAGGGTAATTGTTGCACCGTTTGCGGATAACTTAGCGAGCGAGCAAGTGTTCATTTAATTATAGGTATGATGATAAGCATAACACTCATAATTTATTACAAAAGAATAGTGCCTATTCATATATTGATCGTTTAGCTTTTATATTTCATTTAAATTTATCATTTGCAATTTGTTATTTACAAACGTATATTACGGATATATCGATCATCCCATGACATGGTACAAATTAAGATGAACGTGTGTTATATCAATTGGATGATCTAGTATTTTTTAATGATAAGTGTTCGTTATTAAACAATTACATTGAATAGAAATCTAGTAACTCACAAAGAATGCTCAAGATACAAATTTACATTTGTAAGATGAATAACAGAAATAATAAATAACAATTGTATTTATCTGATATTCATTGCACATTATCTATGAAACAACTTTGGATGTCCTTAACAATTCATAGCTTTTATAGTATAATTTGTAATTTTTTTTTTTCTATAAAGGTAAAAAGAATAGTGACTAAAAATAATTAAATGAATCGAGCTTTTACAATTTATTGTATCTTTACATTTATAGAGCATAGATCGCGTGGATCAAGTATTTAAAAAAGCCGTTAATGATCGTTCTTTTTGTTCTTCGTTTTTTTCGAAAACTATATGAAACATGAGGTATAATGTTTGAACAATCTGCTAAATGTACGAACTTCACGGTTAAGAACTTCTAGTACCACTAGCCATCCAGGATGATTCCTCAGGATTTGAAGTCCGTTTATACACAGCCATGGAATAGATATCATTTGTCATCAATCACAAACTTCAATATCCGCTTCAATGATAATGCGTATTGCTATGAGATTCATCCAATATTAAATAACAAGGATTTAAGTAGAAGCTTCGTTAATAACATTCTTGTTGCTCAAAGAATTCAAGGCAAAATGATTTGGCCGTACAATGGAAAGACGCGATTTTTTTAGTGTTACAATATAGGAGTCCTTAGACTTGAGAAGCGTATATATTTTACATACCGTCGAAAAAGTGATTCCGTGTCACATTCGTTTTTCCTTTTTCATGAAGCAGTTTTATAAATATAGCAGATAAACATTTTGCCGAGAACAATTGACAATATCAAAATTAGTGTTTACTAACAATCCCTTCATTATCATAAGCATCGCATAACGATTCCAATTTAACTTTAACATCGCTGTTCTTTTCCTTTTTTCTTTTCTTACAAACTTTGCCATGAAACATAGTGTATATATATACAATACATAATTATAATATTATTATATTATATATATATATATATATAATTCCCGGAACCGGAAGAACTTCAATAGCGATATGGTATCATTTGCACTTCGTAAAATTATGATAATTCAATAAGTTCATAACTACACGCTAGAAGGAAGTTTGTCATTTCTTTTTTTTTTTTCGTTTTATTACACAGTCGATTTTCAGTCGCAATGGTAGTATGTAAAAGACGCTATATGACGAAAAAATAAACGCGATCATTTATGAAATCTAATTGTAATCACGAACATGAATGCCCGACACCATTATGGTCACCATGGTTGTGCGTACAACAAATTATCCTTACATCGTGCGTATCTTGGAACAATACTGATCTAGCTACATGTTAACGAGTTTAAATTTAACGATATTAGCTCGTTCAAAACTGAAAAGCGAGAGAAAGGTACACTTGGACAATTGTAAACTTTTAACAGGAGAAAAACATTAGGAAAATATTCGCAACCCGTAATGAGTAATCAGATCATGAAATTTCATCGATATCACTTGGGACATGTGATTTTCACCGAAATTTAATATCGAGAATATCTTCGAGATATCTTCAGATCTTTATTTCTTAAATATAAATTTCGCAATATTCTTCTTTTTCCTTGTTTTACTAACGCTAAGAACAAAAACAAATATTTAAATATATAATATATATCATCAGTCTTATAAACAATAAACTTTTGGAAACGTATTTTGGTAAATATACAATAATTATCGCAAAAAGTGGTAACTACACTTTGCTAATATTTTTCCCACTTTAGCTTTTCTCCGGTTCGTTTTTATAAAAAATACATAACAAATTATAAGTATCTCCTATGCATTCACTGGAATCTGTTCATTCTTCTACTCTCGAGGAATCGTGTGTACTTTCCGTGTACTTTTTCTTTCTTATTTTTTCCCTCCTTTTTTTTTTTAACTCGTTCCATACTTGCTGCTTTCAAATGTTCCACGTCTGAAGAACGAACTAAATTCTAGTAACGACTGCTTATCTATGTTGCTTAAGTTGCCCTTGTACTTGTAGAGAGATTCACAGTGCGGCAATTCTGAACAGATCTGTATCAATCGTCGTAAATATTCCTCTAATCGTTTTCTACGTTGTCGTGCCACGACCTCATACCTTGGAAAAACTTGTCGAGGTGGAAAGCGTATTGCTGCTACCTGTATAATTAGAACACACAGAGTCATTAAACTCTATTGTGATCGACGTTCGTCGTTCAGGGACTCTTCTACTTACCTTGCTACCATACTTTTGTCGCATAGAAATATACAGTTCCCGAAATCTTCTGTATCTACGTAAAAGTGTCCAGCTATCGTCTTGTGCTACAACTCGTACTTCGTACTCGTAATGACTAGACGTGCCAGCTCCGCGTATCACGTAAGAGGGTATACTGACGATCGTGTTGATAACGCTGTCGTAGTCGGCATCGTTCGCTATCAAAGACGGCAGAGATCTCGTGATTGTCAGGGAATATGGACTACTCAAACGATCACCTCGATTTTGACTCTAGGCAAGCATAGTACGATGATATTAAATTTTCAAATGGGTTACAAGCTTCTGCTTTAACACTAGGTTTACGGGGCTCGTCGATTTGAGCAAAACTTGCAAAAACAGTTACTGTTATTCCTAGCAATTTTTGCTAGCTTTTATCGATGGAGCGATACAAATATACCCAAATCTATTTTGATGTATACCTTATTCCTTAGTATATGTATATTGCAAATAGATATACAAGAAATGTCCGTAAATCTAGTGTTGAGGGCGCTTAAAAAAAGTTACCGTTAAGTACACCGTCGAGTATCCTCTTCCGGATGATATTCGTGGCGCAACTGATTCCGATAGATTCTCGTCATTGATATTAGGCCTGTGGTTCCTGAGAATTGGACATCGCGTTGTAGTCACGGTTAATAGCGCAGCCGAGTTATTTGTGGATTCTAAGTCACAGTATGTATTTGTCTCTACACTTTGTACACAATTGTTTGCCTCACCAGCTGCCAGCCTATCATCATCACACTGCGAGCTGGATAGCTGTTTGAGATTCTTTCGTTCATCCTCCAACAATGACACCTCTAATTCGATCTGTTGCTTCTGCAGATCTTGTAAAATTGCAATCTGTTTGTTCAGATCTTCTTTTGATGGTGAGTTGGCCTCTAAACACCTCATCACCATCATTCGTTGACGAGCAATTCTTTGGTTCAATCGTTTCATCGCTGGATTCTTCTGCACCGGTGACTCCAGCGAATCTTCCGGGATATCCTCTTCCATAACAGAATTCGTTGGAGATTTCGATTCCGTTTTCTCGCTATTACTACTGCCGTTACATTTCTCTGACTTGGCGATTATCTCTATTGGAGATTTTCTGCTTAAATTCAACGAGCTTCTGCTTTCTACCTCACACAGTTTGGCTTTGTCGTTTTCTACATAAACGTCTGGAGAAATTTTCTGCTGCTTATCCGGCTCTTTTTGCTCATCGTTTAATAAGATTTGGGATTTTGCTGTTTCTGGATTTTCAAAGGGAATGCGAGGTTCTGGTGAATCAGCTGCGGCTGTATGAAAAGTATCTGCCGTATCTATGGAACTTGGAAGGTTTTGTGGCAGTAGACTCAAGGCAGTAGCTACCTGGAGCTTTCTATTACACACATCCTGAAACGACTGAATATTTCCGTTTAAAAGGATCTCGTCACTGTTTAGAGAATGATCACCTGGTGAAGCAGGCAATGCCCGTTTTAAATTCAATGAAAGACTCTGTTTCCTCTTCAAAATCTCCTGTAGCTGTTCTTGGCTTCGTTTCGCGAGAAACAACTTCTTCTCAGTGTTTCCTTCTCCCTCCAACTAACAAAGATGTTTAACATTTAATGGTAATGAAAGTAGTAAAGCAATGACTAATTTTAGATGAAATATTTACTTCCAAGTTAAACATGTGCTTTTGTTTTTTAGCTATCTCCATTAACTCTTCTTCCATTTTGTCTACTTTGTTTTGATGTTCATTAAGGGACTTCACCTTGTTCTGCAACTCAGTTTCTAGAACAGCCAGTTCTTTTTTCTGAAAGATAGATTTTTGTATGTTTTGAATTCAGTTTTAATCCTTTATTCTTTCGGTAATTCTGTATTGATTCTAAAATTATAACTTAAGAAATTAAAACGGCGTTTCAGTTTGCCCTAGTTCCAAAAATTACTCTACACGCTAAAATTATAATTAGATCAGAAAATAGGCACAGTTTTAGATTCACTTACGTGATGATTAACAAGCTCTCTCACTGCATCAACGCACTTATCATCGTTGAAGCTTGACCAGGATTCTGGCAAACTGCCATCACTACCAGCACCGTCGTCCGTCTGAAATGGTACATTGTTCTTTCTGAACTGAAAAATTGCGAACCTTCGTTTCTATGTTAGTACTGTGTCATAACAATCTTCACACAATTAAAGTAAAAGAACCAGAAAGAAAGATAAAGAGGGGTAATTAACAAAAAGGGAATAAAAAAGATCAAGGACAAGATGCAAGGTCATACGTTGCGTGCGATTACTTTTTTCTACTTTCTCTTTCTTTTCTTTTTCATTTCTTTCAACAGTTGGTGCCGTCAAATTACAAAACTACACGTGTTACTGTCTAGTTTCTCTTCCTCTCTAAAGTTTTCTTACCTTCTCCCACCATTGATGGAGTCTTTGAGCGCGTTCGTGATTGCTCATGAACTCTTGAAACTGACGATGCTTGGACTGCAATGTTGTGCGCAGAGAGGCAACTTCCCTACATAAACTTTCTACCTAGTACCACACACACACATATCGATGCATTAACAAAAAAGATAACTGAAAAAAATATAGTTTAGATGCGTTCCATTCTTTTCTCTTTCTTTTTTATTGTTGCTTTTCATTTTTTTTCTTTTTTTATTGAACATTCGGACGAGAAAGATGGAGCTTCCGAACTTACACGTGAAGCGGTAACAACTAAAAAGTTTTACAAATTACCAACGTGGACAGATACACTCCATTATCGGTTACGAGAGAAGAAAAATGTCCAATGGATAAAAATAAAAATAAAAGCATGCCGCTTTTTTATGCACCAACGATAATAAATAAATATATATATATATGTATATGAAGGAGCTACGTGATGTTATTGGCAGAGGTCAGTTTCACATGAGACTTATTAAGAAATTCAGTTTGAGATGTGAAACAAAAAAATAAGATTAACACTAGGTTTACGGGACTCATCAATTTCGCGGATTTCGGGTTTCACGAGCAAAATTTGCAAAGACAATTACTATTATTCCTAGCAATCTTTTGTTGATTTTTATTAATAGGGTGATACAAATATACTCTAATCCATTCGAGACTGATTGCACACCGGTCTGAAATAGTAATAATGAGCAATTTTCAGTTATTTTGAGTAAAATATTCGTCCAAATAAAAGCTTGTTTTTATTAATTAAAAATTTTTTTTTTTTGAAAATTTGGATTCTGGGGACCGTGTTCGAAAAAATTCGCAGTCTCGAGTGAGTTAATCTATTTCCCAAACAGCTCTGAAATTTAAAATTCTGTATGATGTATACTTGTTTCTTAATATATATATTACAAATAGATATATAAAAAAACGTCCGTAAATCTAGTGTTAATGGTAGACAAAAGAAGTAACAGAAACAATGAAGTATACATAATCGCGGCAAATACGTTACCTTAAGAATTCAGTTAGATCTTTAAATCCCACGTCAGCACTCGACAAAGTGCAGGCGCGGACGTACCCCAAGAAAATTATTAACAAGATACTGGGTTTGTTAATCGGGATTGTTAACTCTCTCGGCCGTGTAAAGCATAATTCTTAACTAAGAGTACGCGGAACGAGAGATAGAATTAACATAACAGAAGTGTGCGTGCAATTATCGTATCGTAGAAGATCGAAGGCCAATTTTTGTATGAAAAATTTATTAATCAACAGTATTCGTGTGTATATGTATATTATATATATGCATATAATAACAATTTCTCTTTTCTTTCTCGCATAACAAACCCGTGTATATATATATATAGATAAATATATATATATATATATATAGACGTTTCTACAAAAAAACAAGCCCAAATATGTACATAAAACGTTTTCTTTTACTTTGTTCATCTTAACAGTCGTCTACAAGGTACTTAACGTATAACATTCCACGGAATGCCACATTTTGTCCGGCAATATCTTGTCAACACTGGCACTTTTATTGTATTTAGACAGCTTATTTTCGTTATTAAGCTCCTCTATCTAATTCGCTATTTGGAAAGAAAAATAAGCGTTATACTCTCCGCAGACGGCTATCGTCTGCGTGAAATTAAGCGCACTTCGTAATAGAAACCCGTAATGGAACCTGCATAGAAACGAGTAAGTATAATACAAAAAAGGTGAAACGTTTCTTCTTACACATTGAGAACGATTCAATTATACATCGGACAAATATTGTCCAATTAACAATGTGATTGTATATATATATATGTGAGTGTATATATATGTATCAGTTACAGTATATTACAATTCAGGAAAAAAATCCTGATTAGACGCCGTTTATTGCATTGTAGCACCTCTTGGTAGCTTTTTAAATAAATCTTTAAGCCTATCGTAAACTAAAGTGAAAAAATGTAACGTATCATCGTCAGTGATGATAGATAATGTAACTGGTTTTGTTTCTTTTCTTTCTTTTCTTTTTTTTTTTTTCTGCGCTTGAACACACCTTTGCTGTTCAAGTACCACTGTTCATAAACACTTGACGACGAACACGGACGAGAATGCCTTCCTTGATACTTTTGCATACGTCGTTTCCCGGGGTCACATATTTAACGGGCAAACGTGCGAGTAGATGATGATGTTGCCAGACAAGCAAATAAGGACACCGAGAGCAATAAGGACGAGGTAGAATTGATACTTGATCGAGATTACGTTCAAGTCTGGAGACGGCGCGTCCGAGTCACTTACTTGCGTCATTTCATCCCGCCGCTCTTGCTCCAGGAGGTGACGTCGTGTGCGTAACTCGCGCTGTCTAGATTCGAGAGCCGCTATGGCGTCCACCCATTCTTTCCATTGGGCACCCCATTCGCGTTCCAACTCTCGTTGCGCTCCTTCTAGAGCTTCTCTTCTCGCGGCCCATCTTTCTTCCCGCTCTTCCTGTTCTCTCTGCAACGATCGAATAAAAATAATTTGTATTTCCTGCTTCTTCGTACAACGTTAACTTAAACAAATCTCTATACAAAGCAGATATTTATTCTGTTTTAACACTTTACCGATCGCTAATGGTTTAATATATGCACTCCCGACTGGCTCGCTTTTAGCGTGGATGCATTGTTAATGATTTTATTATTAACCCTTTGAGCGCTGAATACTCTTGGCTTAAGCGTTTCGAAGGGACGGCACGCTATCGCTGGAGACGGAGTATTGTCACTTGTACACTGACAATCGCGTTGCAATAAGCGAAAGAACGAAAAAATTGGCAAACGCATGTGTGCGTCCATAAAACTCAAAAGGTTAAACGGTATAAAATTTACGAACGAAGCATACAAAAAACCAATTAATAGGCTTCCGGTCGGTAAAGTGGTAATGTAAATACAATATCTTGCGAGTTAACGTGGCTCGAGATATTCCGAGTTTAACACGTTGAATGCCACGGAGGTCACCAATGACTGGCGCGACCAGATTGGTAAAAATACATAGATTGGACAAATGTCAATACTTCTCAATTTTTCATTATTACCATCGTTAATGCGATGGCATGAAAAAATTAATGAAAACATTTAAAAATAGTTACACACTTTGTTGTAGGTAATATTTCAACATTATATATATCGTGTAATAGAAAATTCATCATGGCACCACGGGCAAACATTGTAAAACTGGCGTGGCATTCGATGCGTTAATCAGCACAATATTGATAATTTTATATAACGTTAATTAACGGATACACGAACCTTGAAGTCTTCCTTCTCTTTGATAAGGGCAGCCTTCTGCTGTTCTAGTTCTTCGAGCGCTCGAAGATCTTCGCTCGAATTCAAAAGGTTATCGCTAGAGGACGAAGCATGCAAATCCGAGACACTCCAACTCAAGAGAGACAATCTTGAAAGATTGACGACCGTGGATTGTAAGTTACCGTTACCCGTTCCACCTTCCTTTCTTAGTTTCGCCGCTTCAGCTGGATCGTTATATCGGAACATATTGTTCCGGCCAAGAAGAATAATACAGCCCTGCGACAACCGCGTCGGCTTATCTACTTGAGCGGTGTTGATCCAGCAGTGAGGAGAAAGGGGATGAAGGGTCGCTACGCCGCTATCCAGCTCCACTACACAGTGTTCTGGCTCAACGTCCGCACCAGTCAATACAATATCCTGTTTGTTAAAGAGTACATTATATATCCCACTTCAAACAATGTTACAGTAATTTAAGAAACTGTTGGAAGTCGAAAAATGATTACCTGCGTAGTAGGTGCTTCTTCTGTTCCCACTAACGTTTTACCCTCTTTCAGATGATAAAGCGTAACACCGGTACTGAGTAAATCATCGTCAATTCCTACTAAGTGTGGCATTTCCGAGTCTAGCACTACACCCACGCCACTTTTTCGAAGACCTAACGCTTTCTGCTCTTGAAGAATTTGTTGCGTTTCTCGCCACTTTTCCGTCCATTCTTCCGTCAGCACTTTCTCCTGCTCTTGCTTCTCATGTATCTGAGCTAACAATACCTGCGGTGGCCTTTCAATGCTCTGCAAATGAAAGGTAACGTTTCACTTTCAAAATATCTTTCACCGCCGTCTCGTTTGTTATATAGAAGCGCACGGTTCTTCGACACTCACCATATCTTTTCCAATAAGGGACTTCAATTTTTGTATCTCCTCCCTAAGTTCCCTGATCAATTTCACGTTCGGATCTTCGTTGATGGTCGGTTTATTAATGATATTTTTCGCTCGGTTAGCATATCTGAGCGTACTAAGGGTCTCGCCATAATTACAATCAGCCGGACTAATAGCAGCGATCATAATCGTCTTAGAATTACCTCCAAGCGAATCCTTTAGCAACCAAGTCAACACACTGTCCCGATAAGGTATGAAGACGTTACGCTTGGAGGAAGAAGACGCGTCGCTTGTGGAACTAAGTTCCGCGAGCGCCGATATCACAGAGCCTAAAGTCACCAATGACTTATTAATGTGCGCACCTTCTTTCAATCGTTGGCCTGTTGCACCCGTTGCATTCGCACGTTCACTAAACATACACAAATACGTATAAACATTAAGCACTGGAACACCATTGCTCAATTTTTTAGAAAATTCATACTGCTAAAGTACAACAGCGGACAAAAGTTTAAGACCAAAAAATCAACGAAAGTAAATTAATTAGTTCATAAGAAATAGTACGATAAACGAAATTCGAATTGTATACTGATCAATAAATAAAGTAAAAAAGAATATATAAACACTTGCAAACCATAAAATTATGTTTTACATTGTCCTCTCGTCATAAACTTTTGTTCATTACTGTATATAATATTTCTTCACTATTCTTAATTTCCCTCTCATTAAAATAAACAAAAACGTAGACTCCATATATAGAAGATAAGCTTTTTATCCTCTATATTATTATCTATTATAAAGTAGCCGAAAAAATATGATCGGTCTGAATGAAAATACTTTTTGCTTTTTTTACCTACTTATGAGGTTTTAGTAAATAAAGATTCCATGCATTTGACCGATGGTAAATAACAAAAATTATCTTCAACACATTCATCTCAACTACCTTCCAGCCAAGTCGACGAGATGCACCTTGGAAACGGTCTCCGACGGCATATTACCCTCTGATAGTCCAGCTTGCACGAACGTGATCGTAAAAATCGCATGACTCCTACTGCTCACGTCGTTCATATTTGTGCTCGCCGTAGTTCTGTGCGTGTTACCTCTCACCATGCATTCCTACAAGCAAGGGGGGGCAGCAACTGTATTTAAAAGAATATCTGCTTCGCGGATGTTGTGGTGGAACAGGCAGGAAGTGGAGAACGGGTTCGTTTACCTGAATGTCTGAATAATCGTACACCAGGTGGCTCGACAGGTCTTGGACATAAGGCCCCCTTTTAGGATGTTCCCGCACCTTGAGAGAATGAGACTGTGACTGGTCCAGTCGCAACAGGTCCCTCACTCTCTCATTGTGTATTTCCAGGAAGGATACCTCGGTTCTGTACGACGCTCCGCTCTCTTTGCCGGCTGCCATTCTCGCGAACAATGTCTTGCAAATCCGTGGTATCAGTCCCTGAGCCTCCTGATATTAAATACGGAAAAATTGTAGAAATTAAGGAACTGGTGAAAGTACAGAAAAATGTTTCGCAACAGTGTAATTGATCAATCATTGAAGGCGCTTCTGAGCATATTAATGTTAATAAAATGCTAACTTTCGGATCCTTTACGATTTTTCCTCTATAGATAAAGCTTCGAAAATATATAAAAAAAAAAAAGAAATATATTTAACGTTCAAGATATTTAGATGATGAAATTTAATGATAGTTTTTGAAAATTATACCAATAACAAGGACGAAAGAGTAAATTTATTCGGTAACGTTGTCGCATAAACAGAAATGTAATCAGTATTATATGAGAAAATAAGAAAGACGAAACGATTAGAATATTACCGGCGTGCCCATCATAGTGAAGGTCTTCCCAGACCCTGTCTGGCCGTAGGCAAAGACGCAGGCATTGTAGCCCTCGAAGGCACTTTCTATTACGTCCGTACCAAGATCATAGAAAACCTAAAAACGAGCAAATGTTAACAAATTTTTTTTTACTACGGTGAAGTTAAGAGGCATCACTGTTTATAGTAGATGGAAAAACGTATCTTTTATCGCGTTTAAAGATAGCACCAGACACGCCTTACATGTATCTTACTGCATTTACTGACCAATAATTTTAATAGTGATTCACTTGAAAAAATTTTAACAAATCACCAAATGAGAATTTCTAATAATTAGTTAACTCAATTGATTGATTGTCAGTTTTGCAGTTAATAAAAATAAAATTATCTTAACATTTTTTAAGATATTGAAAATAGCTTAAAATAAAATATCCTAAATATATGTATATGGAATTTTCGATTAGAATCAACTCTTACGACAATGGTTACTATGCCGGTGCACACACGCCGGTCTTCTATTTTAATTCTGATCGTGGCTCATTGTCAAAACATTGCCCAATACGATCTAGCGAATAAATCGATAGCGATAAAACACTCGTTATTTAAACAAAAATTAAATTCGCATATTAAATATTTGATCAGTAAGCAACGTTTAATTCTTAAGATAATGGTAATAATTAACATTTTAACATGCTACTCTTAACAATCAATTAAATGATAACTATCATGGATATTAAATTTATTCGATACATTTTTCTCTGTTGCTAATATTCAATTCAATTTAATAACATTCTATTTATTTCGAACAATACAATTGTTAATTTTAAATAGATAAATTCATGATAAACTCAAAAAAACAAAGTAATATACACCTCTTCCTGGGACGCATAGTTTTCGTCGTTCGTGTCGTAGGACCAATACGAGTGGTCGAACGTGAAGTCTTTATATTTCTCCCTGTCGATTTCCCTGCAACTACCCGGTGTCTGGAAATAACATGTAAATGATCAGTATAATATTTACCAGTTAAAACTATCGAATCACGTTGAAATAATAAAATGAACACATTTACTCTATCTTATAAAAAGAACTCTTTTTTTTAGGTCAGGACTTACAAAAAAACATTATTTTATCAATTAAATCATGAGCATCATCAATGAATCTTTTTTTGCTTGAAGTTAATAACCTTGATATCATATCAAACTATAGTTAACGGTTACTTTTTTTAATGTTGGCTAGACTGACGAATCAAAAGCCGGTACGATAAGTGATGTCAAAAAAGCGCATCATTCACAACTAGCTGGCGAGCAGTAAGCCGTTATATCACGTGCATTCGTTAGGCTACATCCTACATAATTAATAGCATACTATCGAGATTCACTTCATCTGTTACGCAACACAATGCGAGTGGTAGGCAATTAAAAAGTAAAACTCCTTATGTTTGCGCATCATGCAACCAGCAATGAGCAGAAAAGTTAAGGTGAGAATCATTATCGTTTAACAATAACAATCGCATTCAGTTGCAAGAACTTTGTTTGATCTTAGGAAAACACTGAAATGTTTGAATCATCATGTATAATCGTTGAGGTCATCAATTCCACTACATTGTGCAAATTCAATGCTCTCTGTTTCAATGTCGTACAGGAAAAACGAAGTTACTGCTTAAGAGAAAGGATTTAATTTGATCTGATAATGTTTATTTCAGCTGAAATGTAAAGAATAGTTAGTATATACCTCTTAAAACACGTTGCAATCTTCGTGATATACGTGTTTTGTGTATACTACATTTTCAAAATCTGTTTTACCACGCCATCGATAAAATGGGAAATTTGTCTTATGACAATAATCAAGTAAACAAAAACAGTAGTCAAAGTACAGATATGTACAAATTATCGTTCAGATATCTTCACTCTTAAATCAAATAGAATGCATGTAAAACAGCAAAAAGGACTAAACAAAATAAGAGGAGTAAAAACTCATGTTAAATGAATAGAATAGAAATTTTTCCTAATATCATACATGGACTGGATTCATTATAGAGCTTTAATGAGGACAATATAATTGGCTCTGTGGTTGGTACACTATTCTTATAGAAATAAAAAAAGTTTTATCTGCATGAAATGCATATTAATAGCGATACGATTGGTCAGTTTTGTGGTTAGTGTCATGCGACGAAAAGCGAGTCGTTCAGGATTGGTCCAGCCAACGATTTTCGCACTTTCTCCGATCAGATGACGTACTGTTCGCTATCTCGCTCATGAGATCTCGGTCAAAGATTTTGCTTAACAAGTATGAATATCAATGATGTAACAACAAATAATCTCTGAATAGTAAAAGAACATTCTGCACGTTGCAAACAATATACATAGTGGTTGCTGTGACGTTAATGGGTCAATAGCCGAGGTTCGTTCGACCAGAAATTATGACACGGTTGGAGCACGAACGCTTTAAAGGCGTACCAATAAACGGTAGTCCGGGGCGAAAAAAATCGCTTTACAGTCTAGAAATCTTTTTAGAAAGTTTGTTCGCGACCATTAAGGACGAACTACACAAGGATCAGCAAGAGTCGTTTATGTTATGGATAGTATGCGGAGACTACATTTCAAGGAAGGCGTTTAACCTTAATAAGTAGCGGTTATTTTTTTTTGTCATGCAATGTCGAAAGCGATGACTTTTAAATATTACAAAGAATACCTTGGTGTTGAAAATCCGTGTTTTCTTGCCATCCATTTGCACGATCATCTTTGCATTCATCGCCAGCTCCCTGGAATACAAATTTGACAGATTCATACACCTAGTCATGAAACTGAACACTTCAAATTTTCACCAATATTTTCACGCATCTCGGAACGCGAGATAGAAAAGAAATTGAGGATAATAAAAGAGATTGACGACAACGTTTAGATACGCAATGAATGACAGCAGGTGGCAGAATCTTGTCGCACAGTTATTGTCGTATCGTGAGTCGATCGAAACCATATGATTGATCGCCCCATGGAACTCGGGTTACATTCGAAGGTCATGGACTTGCAAATTGCATGGAAAACATTCTTAAAACCACTATCATCCAAATTATGCAGCAGATCTTAACGGGTAGCTCGTCCAATCGCAGTGCGGACACAGAATCCCGTGGTGCATAAAAATTATCTGTATTGTGAAACATCGAAAACTTGTCACAGGTTATCACTAGTTGTATAACACGCACCTTTTATTAAAGGGACGAACTCTCACTGCTACCTTCACCGAAGCCATGACTATAAGGTACGCATGGATTCTGACCGAGGGATGAAATACCGTATCTTTTTCACTTTTTCGTTCCGTTTTTCGACTCGCGTTACGCGAACACGAAGTATCTCGCGGTGTTATGTAGACAGCACATCGTCGACGAGCTCCGCCGTGCTACGAAACGTCGTCGTTGTCGACCCTCACGCACGACGAACAACATCGTCCTCAACACGCTCTCCACAGACGGACGACTGCTGGCAAGCCGCTATCCAAGACAAAAAATTACGTTTCCGCGCATGCGCGTATGCGCGCGGATCCCTAATTTCATGTGATCCACACATTTGTTCGTTCTTCGTGACGATGGATGAAAAACGCAGTGAAACACAATTACAGAAAAAAATGCACAAGCGTGAGCAGAAATGATATAGAGAGAAAAGGGAGCAGAATGACAAGAAAGATGAAGTGAATCGACTACGAAACTGTAGAAAAAGAAAGGGAGCCGGTCAAACAGGTTTTGTATTCCCCTTCTACGGAATGTGACGTCACCGCAAGATCGGTATGGTAGGCACTGGTGGAGAGTGAACGGAGAAGGCGAACCACCCACACAGCAAACAGAGAGAGCTAAATCAAACACTTTGCGGTTTCTCTAAGCGCGTAACGGCGGTTGTACGAAGAATTTATGTCGTTTTGTTATCCAGCTGGAGATTACGCATCATGGGTGGGCACGAATCCAGGACAAGAGTAGGATATCGTAGGCACCTGCCTACTATGATTGTAAATAGAAAACATATCATAGGAGGCGCTAGTTTCGTTCAAAGTGTTTTTGCGTTGTAAACGTATGTTGCAGGTCAATGTACCTTACAAAACTTTGGCACAATCTCGAAAAAGAGGAAACCTTTAAGAGGTGTTGTATTATATATCCAGAGAGAGTAAGAGAGTATTCATCGCTTGTAGCGTCGGTTTAGCTACCTGCCAGAAAACAGGCCTGGCAACTCTCTTATAAACCACCTGTATATGATTTGTTTCTTGTAGAATCATCCATCTGTGATTATCGGAAGCGTGAACGAAGTTTCCACTCCCCTTCTCGTTGCAGTTCTATTCATCGACCTTTCTAAATTCAGAGCTTGTTACTTTTTCCAGTGATCCTATGTAGAAGACAACTATTGATACTTTTCTATAGTCACGCATAAACAGAAACGTTCTATCTTGCTACCAATGAAAAAATTGCAATAAACGTGCTTTTAAGAATAAATTTTATACCTGGCTCATGCGCTATATTATTGTATGTATGTACCTATATACACTGCATATACCGTTTTTTAATTAAAAGTATTTTAGAAATGTATTTTTATATATAATTCAATATATTAAAAATAATTTTTTCTTAGAAAGCGTAAAAAGTAAAGCTTTAAATTAGTTTCTCGCTGATCAAAAGGCATAATCGAATTTTATCGTGTTAATTATAAAACCGGCACTTAGTATTGAAAAATACGACCTGATCATAAAGCGGGAACCTTGAAATGAGTTATACGATATGTTCAGTGCATAATGATTCATAGTCGATTGGACTGACGTAACCGTAGCTGTTCTACGGGACTCCTGCTACAGAAAAACGTGTCGATCCTTTAATTCTGTTTAGGCAATACACTTCCCGTGAAGCCAAATAGGGCAACACACGGTCGTCACTTGTCCATCCTTGCGGTTCCATATGATTGTTATTCAAACAACTCGGTCGCATTTAAAAGCGACGAAAAGTGTCGGTAAATAAAATGAGAACGGTATGTTGAATACGTTGTCATTGTTCTACGCGTCACAAGGGTTATACGTAAAAAATCTTATCACTATGGTACGACGCCATAGACATTCTAGAAGCTTTGACCATTATCTCGCAATGAATGTGTTTAGTTTTGATTGCAATTTGATTCCACGCTATTGATGTCAACTAATTTTAGGACATTAAATAAATCCATTCTTTATTATTTACTGTTACATGTTAATCTATTATTCACTATTTTTGCATAAACTTTAATGTAAGAAAGATCAATTTTACTGTGTGTAACAATTGCCACTAGTTGAAATATTTATAAATAGAAAATCGTAATAAACACTAATATTATTGAATGTCGTATAATTAATAAAAGTATTATTATTTTTACAATTTTCCATTTCTATAATTCATATTTTCATTAAAAACAATGCTGGCACATTAACTCGAAGTTTTAGCAAGTGCTGACACGTAGCGCTCCACCAAACCAACAGCTGTAATCTAGTCGGTAATACAGACTAGTATGTTCGATCGCCAAAGCAGAACAGGAGGGGAGATTTGCAACACAGCATGGTGGCGCAACGAGTCAGGGTTAGTTCATTTGAAAACCGAAGTCGTGGTCAAGCATCAGTCGGGTGGCAACTGTCGAGCATGTGCGTGGTTACTGTAGTCTGTTTAGTCGCGTCTTAAATCGCACACAGATCGCAATTGCATGTACACTCCGGTAAGTGAACGAACGACAGACAGTTCGCGAACATGTGATTTTGACAGAGAGCACGGTTCGTCGACACCCGTTGCCGCGTGCGTGAATAGTGGTTTACCTGGCCGGATATATCGTTACCCTGTAACAGCCTCATTCGAAGGGGTGGAGAATAATGTTCTGAGCCGTGAGCCACGCACATCATGGTTGCTAAGCACTTCACGCAGGGTAAGTTTCCTAACCGTTCAGTTCCTCCCGGTAGACGTTCCATTTCTCGCACACAGCCACATTTCCGTGAATTTTTGTGGATCTGATAAAACACGATAATATATTTCGCAATCGTTGCTTACCGTAAAGAAGGAAACGTGCACATGTAATGTCCATGGTGCACCAACACCGTGTATGGTGGGTGGTGCAATTTGATAATGATAATAATAATAGATGTAATAAGACTAGCAAAGGTTGGGTAAACCACCTTTTCCCTGTTATTATATTCTCTTAGTTCCTGACACGGTTGAGTGACATCTTTGTGTAAACAGAAATAATCAAATATCGTAGACTCTTCTCTGTTTTTCATCGATTATTCGAAGGATATTTCGTGAAAGTGGATCTGTTGTCATTAACATTGATGTTTTATTATTATTATTATTATCATTAATGGAAAATCTTAATATATTGTACAATCGGTGATGCATAACCATTGTGCGAGCTTCTAAAAAGATTTATATCTTCATTACGTTTTTAACTAAAGCGCGTCAGTCAGGGCGGAGTAGCATTGACCGATTGTTCTGGGGGATAAGCTGGAGCTTGCGTGAGCTCGATGTCAAGTTCGTGGTGACTTTTAAACTGTTCGTTCGATGTCCATCGATCGACACTGCATGTAATCTTACTTTCGCGTGTCTCTGTGGACACATATGTTTTTGTACATGATATTCAAGAAAACGAAAGCAAGGAAAATGGATTGAATTTTTTAGCATATTGTACACTATTCTTTCTTCAACTTTTACTTATAAATCTGAAGCCGTAAAATTTTTCCAACACTTTTTAGCATTCATAAAAATTTTATTACATTATACATATTTCACTCTTCAAGTTTAATTCTTCTGGAAGTGAAGTAATTACAGTTAAATCAAACCAAGTCTAATTTCATTTCTTTACTTTTCAAAACCGGTAACCGACTTGTCGGTATTTCATAATTTGCAAAGTGACATCTAGTGGCTTCTTGACACGCAATAAACTTCAGTGTAATTGTAGGTTAACCTTCCTGTCACTTCATCACGCTCTATAGGTGTAAATGTAATTAGTAATCTTTTATGGAAGTTCGAAGAACGAAGCAAGCGTTCTACGGTATGTGATGATTCTTCCGCTCTGAATCCGTCAACCCTTCCTTCTTTTATACATACATACATATATACCCGCAGTGCAGTGATACGTCCAGGGATTTCCATCTTCCACATCATTTCTTTTGAATTATTTTATCGTGCTGGTCGATAAAGGGTATACGTTCCTCTACATTTTTGAATGAAACTTATCTGTTTAACTTATCTGACATGCAGTTTTACAGAAACGAATTTAAAAATCACTAAATTTGTGGCCCTATAAATTTAAATTTAAATACAATAAAATTCATAATTGAAAACTTAATTATTGCTAAGCGTAAAATATAATGTAAATAATATAAAAACAAAAATTGATATAAAAATTGATTTATTTAATTTAGTTTTATTACATCTTACTTAATTTTAACTCTATTGTTTGTGGATCGATGTAACTCTAAAAGTAAAAGTAACATTCTTTACTGACTTCCAAATACAAAGAAACTTCAGATCTCGAAAGCGCGTTTCTTTCGTTAGAATGATCACGTGATCGTAGAAGGCTCGTAAAATGTTTTACATAAAAACAACCTTTTTTTGTGACATGCGATCCAGTTCTGCGCACAGCGGGCAATACCACAATCTCACTGTTCGTACACAATCAGCATTCATGGCAGTTTGATGTGTACAATGTATGTATATGTTAACACGGGCCGAGTTATCACGTTGCGTATGATAAAACCACTTACGGTACAAATGCATGCGTGATATACATGTATTTCCGATCGAGGGTACAAAGCATCCAGTGACTTGAGACGAAGGGAAATTAACACTATGTTAGTATGTTACGTAAGCTATAGATTTCTTTGTGAATCTGGAAAATTAAAAATAATTCTTTTACCAATTTCCGCTAGAAAAAAATTGCAACAATTTGTAAAGAATCAAGAATACGTTAAAATTTTTATTCGTAATGAATTGAATCAAAATTTTAGTAAATCTGTAATTTTATTAATTAATTTTAGTATAATAAATAGATAGATTTCCTTTGATAGAAAATTAAAATAGGCGTTCTTTCTCAAAAACTATGAAGAGTAAACGGTGAAACTCAAATACTCAAGCAAAACTACTTTCGCCTTTTAAGAGATTGAAAGCCGTAGGACTAATTAGATGGCTTTGTACGCGTGACGCATTTTTATTAGAATATCTGCTAATAGCATATATTCCGACACTCATAGCGTGTTCTCAATTAAATTAGAATCTGTTAAGGATGATTTTACGTATAATTGCAGTACTAGGCGAGCTTCTCAGAAATTACGTTCACGCGTGTCTAATCGATTTGATATCCGCAATCGATCAAACATGAAGATCCCTTCCGTGAGATTAACACGATATCTTGTATAAATTCCTGGGTTGTTCCTAACATCCGTAATATAACTCCTGGTACGTACAGGAATGGTTCCTCGAAATTCGATTTACGATGACCTAGATCGACTCTCCGAGAAACTTTTCTACAGTGGTACGTACGTACGCACGTATATCGTGGACATCTCGAAGGAGTGACTCATTCCAGCATCTTGGCAGAAGCAGGTTTCCCCGGAATTTCGGGTTCGTAGGATGAATCACCGGATATAGACGTCAAAAAGTATATTTTACAAAAAAACGTAAAGTTGTGGCTTTTCAAAATATGTTGTCAGCTGTGAGGGAGAATCCTAACCTATCTGTCAACCATTTCTGAACGTTCTAACAGCAAACTGTTCAAGACTATATTTTAAACTGTACTATTTAAGCGTAGTTGGACAGTGTTAAATAAAATTAAACAATATTCACATTAAATTATTTACTTCAATTGAATTTAATTGGATTATTTGGATCTTAAAGTATAAATCAACGTATCCTTATACAATCGAATTCATTTTAACATACGAATATAATCCTATTAGCGGCAAGGAATAAATTATACTGTCGAAAAGACTGAACGTTTTTCGGACAGGTTAATACACTGGTGTTCTGTATATGATAATGCGACGAGTTAATTATTTCCTCCCGTTGTTACGTGTCGTCGACCTCCCTGAGAACTCTTCGGGGCTGTACTGTCGTTGGTCGCCAGATCGTTGCACGAAAGCTTCGACCTCCATCGACAGTATGAATCTCCTTGAAGGTGGCACACCGTAAACGAGAAGCACGCAGCTGAAAGGACAAGCGGAAAAACAAAGGAAAGAGAACATTAAATAAGTACAATTCCTAGTAGAGACGTAAACATGCGCTAGGGGAAACTGCAATTACCAAACGAGATCGACTATTTTTAATTGGATGCGAAATATAAAACATTTCCTGAGAGCTCATTTAAAATTATCTTGCATCTGGATAATAATATGTAACTGTGCAATTGTGTAGTTTACATAATTTCGTTCAATTTCATCACAATCTTCTCTACACTTTTGTAAACAGTTATAAACCACATAAACAAGACCTACGGTCTGTTCCGTTACGAGTGAAATTTTCAGGTTATGTTAATAGCATGTTTATTAGTTTATCGATATGTATCGATTACGTGACCGATTCCATGTTTGTTTTGTAATGTAGAGTTCGTATACAATAACATACAAAAGGAATGATTCCAAGGTATGTAATTTATAAATAATGGGGGAAAAAACATAGAAGTTGTATTAAATTTATTTGGCTGAGCAAATTTATTTAGTTTTATTATGTATATCTATTCGGTTACTTTTTTTGTACCACGCCAACGATCAAAGGAAACTGAGTGAGAGATGAAGCGCGTACCTTTTACGTTTCATTTGTTATTCGAAGTAGATAGGAGACAGAGATGAATAATTATGCTAGACTGATAAATATGCCACCCTCTCCGTATCCCCCCTTTTACATTAGAATATTCTAACCGCGCGTTGCTTCTCTCTTGCCCGTAAATTGTATCCATATTCATTTCAACCGTACGGTGTTACTACCACAATATGCGATACTTTGTTGGGTATTGTGTCACGTGTTTCAAGAACTGAATTTTTATTTTATTACATTTTTTTGTAATAAGGAGTATTCAAACAGTTTTGTCCAAGAATTATTGTTACGTGTACACAAGCAGCTCATTTAACATCGATAAAATTTACAGAACTTAAATTCGACAATTCTATGTTCGCATTACTTGTATGGAATTCATCGAAAAATAATTTCTATAAATAACATTTCTTTTAAGATAATAAGATTTTAACTTTTTGAAGAGACAAAAGTAAGGATTGAACGTATGTTGTGTGGTAACAACACTAACGACACCGTGAAAGGTATAAAAGCGGTTGGTAACGGCTAAACGACGATCAAAAAATTGCATAAATCTTTGCACCTGCTTGCGGTTTCCGTGATCCAATCTCGGAACAGTGTAACGTAGCGTTTGTTTTGCCT
Organism: Tetrapedia diversipes; assembly: GCA_033822845.1. Classification (NCBI taxonomy): domain Eukaryota; kingdom Metazoa; phylum Arthropoda; class Insecta; order Hymenoptera; family Apidae; genus Tetrapedia; species Tetrapedia diversipes. Next base: position 159,226 of record JAOPTO010002251.1, read on the forward strand.
AAATTGCACCGGTAGAACCTCGACCAACTTATACAACCGAATGACATGCGATCGAATGATAACCATGCGCGCCATCTACGAATTACCGGGCGGCCATGAATCGTTTCTGGCTGCATTCGTGTTTATAGATACTGTGGTCAGAATCTTTGTTGGCTCCAGGAAACGGATGACAAACCGCAGCTGCTGATAAGGAACTGCTGGATCCAAACAGCGACAGAGAAAATATAGGAAACCGGAAGAAGGAGTAGAGATGATCCGTTTCATGGAAAGAAACTAGACGAACGTTAGTCGGAATATACCGTTTACGAGCTATTGAAATTTAATACAAGACCGTTGTAGCGATCCCCGAGTTCGCGCGAGAGGATCGTGCAGCAGACGACACATTGTTCTTGTAAACACGGCTTACTCTTGGAAACCGACTGCAGCGACCACGTTACAAGTGGGATTACGTTTAAATTCGAAGCGTACATGACACCCAGCTGAATTTCTTCTTTTAATCTCGCATTCATAGTAAATTATTCAAGACACTTCAACGTGTACAGAATATAACCATCTTTTATTCTCTTCTCGTTACTTAGTTTTTTATAGAATCAATATGAAATGTTAAATTATACATTCTTATCGTTTTTATTCTTTGAATTTGAAATGTTGGTTTAACGTTATTTGGATAGGGTATTAAAAGACGCTAAAAAATCTGGATCCACCCGGTTATAACATCATCTTCAATCATCGATACCAAACCACGTGCTCAGGACACGCAGGTGCAGCAGCCGCAGCAGGGCATATGCACCTGCGAAACACGTTACACCTGTATGTCAGCTGCCATGATTCTATTTCCCCAAGGTTGCACATCACGTGACTCCGTATGGTCCTCCTTGCCAACTATTACGAAATTTGATATCTCGTCCCATAGTTTAGGAGCTGTGCTCCCGACGGTTTCTGGCTGTTTTTCTGGTTGCCATTCAGACACCTGCGACGCTACTCCCGGAAGAATGATTAAAATTTAAATACTGGCGTGTTCATTATCTTCATTCAACATACTTCCACTTAATTATTTTTTAATATAGTATTCATCGTACAACTGTTACAACCAATGAAATGAATGCAATTTTTCATAATTAAATCTACAAGATTGTCAATAATACTTCTCATCAATTTTTTTTTTTCACTTTTCGCGTTTGTAAATTAACTTTGATTCGGAGTATAGTACGATAATACAAATTTAATCTCCACCCGAAACTGGACGACCGGAAGTGTAACGAATAGAAGCGTCGCTGCTGAGGATGCAAAATCACACAGGAAACAGCGTCGTGGTGTCGACGTTAATTGTCGGCCGTTTCCACGCTGCGTCTCCGTCGATAAACCACAATGGAATTAAAAAAAAAAAAAAGTTACGGTTTGTAGGTGATGTACAAAGGAGTGGTTGGTTAATGAACCGGCGGAAAAAAAGGCAAACCGCAGCAGTTACATCAGAGTCCACCGCGTTTGGGGTAGGCTCTGTGTACGCGATCCCACACTCGTGCTCGTCATCGGAGAGGGTTGCGCTAATTAAATCGAGATTGCGATCAAACAGCTGCAATTTTTCCTTGAAACCTCGTAACACTGATTCCATTGGATTAATCGAAAGTTATGCGGGGAAATATGTGCGCGTGCTACTGGTGTGTTTTAATTAAGGTTATGCGACTTTGAAATAGAAATAGCTGTGGATAAATGCTTTTACAGATACAGGTGTATTCTGATTATTATTTAACCCTTTGACGTATAATGACGTCTGGGGGATTTCATTCATTTCATGTGCCATTGTAGACTTAAAATGTTTTGAAATGTTTCATACTTTACAAAACTACTAATTTATTATTTTATAATGTTACTTAATTATTGTCCATTAACATTATATCTCAACCTGATTAAATTTTATATAGCAATGTAAATTTTAAAATAAAATATTCTGCTTCTAAGCTTATGCATAACCGTTCTATTAAGGCCAAATTAAATAGTATTTTTCGTACGCATCAAATTCCGTTTTATTTGTTTGTCAAGGGGTTAACACGTCACCAGTCGTGTGTTGTGCGTTTGAATAAGTATACTTAAGAAAATTAGGAATGAATTTATATATTGAAATACAATAGTATTATCTCGTACCTGTGTGATAACATTAATAAATAACATTTCTTCGTAATCAATGCATATTATATTTTATTTATTTATTAGTTAGCTATTTATTAGTAGTTATTTATTATAGCTGTTATTTATTATAATATTAATAAATATAAATATTAAATATCACGATGTTCAAATAAAATATTATTTAATATACATCGAATGATATAATTCCAGGTGAACGGTGATGTTTGAATAAATTCGTTCGTTATTCCGATCACATATAACGAGATATTTGAATAGAGAAAGAAAGTATTGTATGCGTTTAGGATTATTGTTAAATCTTCACTGTTTGATCGAATATTAGAGTTGGTTTCTCCGTTAACGCCTCTGATCGCGCTGGAAATTGACCGCTCGTGGCGACGCGAGGAATCGTCACGTACAGTGTTGTCTGAACCGAACAACAGGTGGTCAAAGACTTCACCAGGTTTCCATATCGCGTCCCTGCCAAACGGACGGATCAATGTTAAGTGCTCCCCTGAGCTCGGATGACCGGCGGCTTGAAAAAAAGCTGAAATGACCGAGCGGAAAGGCACTCGAGTTTTTAACCACTTTTCACGACCAAAGTAAATAAATGAGTCATTGTTAACGAACGTGTTTTAGCAAAATTTGCTCGCGATAACACTGCTCTCTTAAGTTAACACTAGAATTTATAAGGTTACTATGAATAACCACCAAAACAGTTAAAAAGAATGGACTGATGGTTATTCATAGTAACCTTATAAATTCACTTTGCCAAACTTCCAAAATTTACTATAATTTTCTGCAGAAGGTATAAATAACGATTTGTTTTCTATGGATTCGATACTTTTTCATGTAATTTTCAATTTCATCTGTTCCATGCAAATAAGCGCACTGTAATCGTCGTTAGTTCTAGTGTTAAAATATCGTATCCTAGATAAATATCGCAGCGCTTTCGAGGTATTCTAGAAAACTGAAGTTTAATTACGTTAAATTACTTAAATTACTGGTAAATTAACGGTATCGCTTGGAAGAACAATTAGGACAAGCGAATTAGACTGTTTCTAAATCTCTACAAAGCCCTTAAGGCTTTCTGAGTTTGCTTAAAAAGTGAAAAGTGTGTGGAACTTCAAGCGTTTAATATATAATAACATATATATAACAGTTATGAAAAATTTTGCAGCGTGCAAAGAATAACATTTGATTTTCCTTTCTTCTTTTTGTTTGTTTCAGGCTCGAGCCCTGAGTTGGGTGTCCCGGATATGACGGTCATCAGCAACATCGATGATACGGGGATTAATCGAAACCTCCAAGTCCGGTACGGGAGGGATCAGATATATGTATCCTTTGGTCAAATTGAAAAATTGATTAGAATTAATTCCACGATCAGGTAATTACTTCAAGTACGGATTACTTGGAAAAATTTAATTTATCCCGTTATTTGAACGCTGTAAAAATTGTAGCTTCTTATTAATTTTTTTTCTTGGTGAATTTTAGCGATTTATTTTTCGTTTTATGGTGGTGTGTATTAAGTCAGCTGTTAAGATAGAGATTGATCCAATTGTGGTTACGAAACCTTCCACGTGGAATTCGTAGCCCCATGAGCATGCTATATAGAGCACGTGTGAACCGTCTTATCCCATTCGTCCAAGAGTTTCGCAAAAAGCAGTGAACGGACGTCCGTCCGTTTCGTAATTCGTCGTTAGTATGCCTCAGAGTTAGAATACCTCGCGCGTTCCCGCGAATAACCCGCTCCAGAGCTCGTTCTGCCCCTCCTCTCTTCCTGTGCAGCGCTGCTAACGATATTCAAAGCATCTCGAATTGAAATTTCCGTGAACGTTTTTAATCTGTAATTTTAACAGCCTTAACCCTTTCCACTCATTTGTCAAGTGTGACTCGACCTCAGTTTTTATCAGAGTCGCACTCGACATTTTTTAAGTGCCATTTCAAATACAATAGCGGACAAAAGCTTAAGACCAAACAGTCAACGAAATTAAACAAATATAAGTTACAACAAAGCTAGAGAGCTATGTTTAATATAATTAATAAAACAAATAAGTACCACTCAAGGAATTGTCCTTTGAAGTAAATTTCAAATAAGGCACTTAAAATACTAGGGAGTTGTTGGCAACAACATTGAAAAATAATTCGTAGTGCAAACGGTTAAAAAATGAATACTTTTTCATAACCGACGCAAAGTGGAATTAAGCTAAAATGCAAAACGATTACAGAGCAACGTTAAATCTCATCAAATAGTATTACAGAGTAACGATAAACGTTTTTTAAAAATTTCTAAAAATTATTTACTCTTCAATCGAAACATTCACAACTAAGCATCACATCGATAGCTTGAAATGGATATAGTTCATGGAAAGCGTAACCAAATTCCCTAGACCGATACCGAGGGACAATTTCAAATCCCCTAGAAACCGTCAAAATTCCTAAAAGCTTTCTAAACCCCCCACCCTGCCCGATCACCGCACGAATCTCACGCTTTCGCAAACACTCGCAGAGCAGAGTCGTCGCTAGTGAGCACCGAAAGAGCGCAGCAGGAAAGGGGATTAAAAGCAGGGAAACCGAGTGCAATAGAGTAGGAACTAGAGGGAGGAGGCACGAGAGAAAGAAAGAAAGGAAAGATGAAAAAGCGAGAAAGAAGAATTGGATAGAGCATAACCAGAACTGTCCAATAGGGACAGAGACAGAGGAATGGTGGTGGATGGTTGGCGAACAGAACTATACGTATGAATTTTGCAGGAGTGGGGCGTTGCTCCAGGGTTGGTTCGTCGCCATGACGACAACCCCAGTCAGCTGGTGAACCACCCCAGGGCCAGACCCATTCATCCTCTTGCTTCGTCGACCCAACGACCGACACCGACACGACCCACTGTCGTTTCTTGTCGCGCTCTAAACCAACCCTTCCCTCCCTCCCTCCCACCCCCCTAACCCTTGCTCGGTCGCACTGCGTCCTCTGATCAGATAGAGGAACGGCAGGACTGCCAAATGATCATCCGTGCTTTCCATTGTGGCTCAATATTCATAGGATCGACGAAGAGAGAAAGAAGAGGGGGTGGAGGGAGGGGAAGGGGCATACGTAGAGCATTGGCTGCCTTGGGGGAGGAAATATTGGCGAAAGTCTGGCGAGTTCGCGACGACTAGACCCTTTTGTTGATATCGGCCTCTTAATTGGATCGGTTTTCCTCTTAATTGGTTTAGCCGAGGATCGGACGGAAAATAATAGCTAATTCGTTGGTTAGGTTGGACTCGATATATATAGCATTATTGGGGATGCTGGTTTATGAAGCTGTGCTAACTCTTTTTCAGCGCTCTGATTTTTATGATTGGTTTTCGTCTGATTGCTAAAATTTAAAGGTTTCCATACGGTGGTTATTCAACAGAGTATACTGTTGTGGGTATTTTTAGATTCTAGGGATTACAATTATAAAAATATTAGCAACGATTGTTAGGATTTTTATGTTAATCCTTCGCTTCCTTTTATATTCGAACCCCAGACTTATGCTAGTTCACTGTTTTTAGAAACTGAAATATATACACCATCTTTGCATTCAACAGTATAATTATATTATATTAATTTACCTGTGTAGTATATGTAACTCAATTTGAAAAAGGAAGACTTCACTTGGATTAGCGTAGCTTTAAGGTACAAATGCATTGATCCATTTGCATTCATAAACGGAATAATACGCCTTCGGTGGTATTCTTCTATTGCCATAAAACACTTCGCGAGTGTCTTATCAGCAATATAGGATTTTGAGGCTTATACGAACTATTTCAGTTTATTGATTGTACAAATCTATGTTACTGTTTTCTGTTCAATTTTTCTACTTTAACACCCTATTACTCTTTTACCGATTGATTCAACATGGAACTTATCGTTCTACGTAACATAGCAACTAAATATGCCATTATTATTTTTTAAACCCTAAGAATGGTATCAAATTTCCGGGTACTGTTTTGGTCACCAGTCAGTGGGCAACCGGTCGCAGCGCCTGACATGCAAAAAACGTGCCCTCCATATTGATGAATTCGTTCGAGAGCGCGCCGTAGTCAAAGGGTTAATTTTCCAAACAAATAAAGTATCGTATCACGAAAACGTAAGTTATCTTATCAGAAACGTCAGGAGTTAATCCTGAGATTCCTACGCGTTTCATTGCGAAACTGAACCTCCTATCTTCCAATCGAATCACGAACACCCTCCCACAGCTTCCAGTGGAACTCAGAATGTCAGAGGTACGCGAGCACGAGGATGACATCTCGCTAACGAACCAAGGTAGAGCCCCCCCCCCCCCCCCGATTCGCATAATCGAGCGTGGCCTGCAGTTTTTGCTCCTCTCCGCTCCGGACTGGATCAAACACCGGAATTCAAACGCGTGATGCGTTCGCCTCGCGGCGATTTAGGTCGCCGTCGGAGTGCACTCGTTAGTGGACATTTCCTCGTATGCCACGACGTCGATCGTCGGCCTCGTGTGGGTGGACGAGCACAAGATCGCCGACATCCGAGCCTTCTCCGGCTGCGAAACGATTCCGCCCGCGATACACGCGCACGGGTTCCGTCCTTCTTTTTTCGGTGCAGCGTTCCACGTTTATCGATTTATTTGTCATCGAGTTACGTCGGGGTCGGTGAACTTCAACCGATTCAACGGGGGGGGAGATCACTGATGTCGCTGATACCGATATTAATAACCGATCATCGATTATCTCGCTGATATTTTGAGTTTACAATCAGTAATTTATCTTCTGGTGGATTGTTCGCTTTTTAGGGGATGGTTACGTTTCTAACGATATTAGACATTAAATTAAATATCAAATTAATTTAATTATTAAAAATTATAAATTAATATTAATATTTAAGAATTTAATTAATAATAATTAAACACTGAGTAAACGTTAGTTACTTGAGTTACTTGTGCTAGCGAGAATCGAGATTAACGTTTCTTTCTGTTAATTTTGAACTAAAGTGTTCGAAAAGAATCGTTTGATTAACAGGGTAAATTCTGTGTTTCAGTATGCATACTGAAAGACATCCAGTGTTAAGTTTGGATTTTAATCTAGTAATTTTTTAAATAATTGGATTTTTTTACTTCTTTTATTTTTGAGAAAGGAAACATCGTATCGAACAGTGGAGATAAAGTATTAGCTCTGTAACTCTGGAAACTGAGTAATTGTAAACCGAGAGATGTAAAAAAATGGTATTTTTTTGTAACAATAAATCGTTCGCAGTAGCCAATTACTTTATTCAATTAAGGAAAGTAAGCTGATAGTTTGAGCGTGTAGTCACTGATCGCTCAGCCTCCGCAGGAAGTTTAATTATCGGTTGATTGCAGCAAGCGAATAAAATTGTGTATTCAATGACCGAACATCGTGAACATACCAATCAAATCCACGCGCAATTAGTATAACCAACTAGCCACGTCCTGCAGTTTCTGCCATCAATCCCGAACCTCGTGCATCGTCGATCGTCTCTGAGTTCTATGAGAAAAAAAAAATCCAATACTTTCGAACAGTACTTCGCATTCAATTTAACGAAAAAATTTTATCTTCTTATATCATTAGATTGATGTGGAATAAACGATCGTTTGCAGTTCACTTTGCTTGGTTTGCTTAAATTTACCATAGTTTAACATAGTTTCATGGTTTTTGTACCATGGCAAAGGTTAGACTTCTGAAAATAGGTAATTTAACTTCCTCATTTTCATATACTTCTGAATAAGCATCTTTAAAATACTTACACAATTTTTGTGAGCAGAGAAACAAACTACCTTTGCAAAATTACAAAGTAGTTATAGCTTTGGGAATCAACAAAATTGAACCTAAATTAAATAATCTGATACATATAATAGATGACCAATTCGAAAAGGTAAAATATCTTAAGAATTTTGTTAAGTTAAAGTTTGAAATACCGATTTTTATTATTAACTTATTGTATCCTAAAATCATAAAGCAGTTTTATAGCTTTGGAAATCAACGAAATTAACCAAAAATTAGATAATCTGATACGTACAATAGATGATGAATGCCAAAAGATAAAATACCTAAAAATTTTGTTAACTCAAAATCCGGGATACCGATTTTTATTATTAATTTATTGTATCCTTATTATTGTACTTCATTGATATTAACTAATAGACTCGCGACAGCTGATATAACGGCAGAATATAAGAATGAACTGTTTTATTGAACTCAACAAAATTAATGGAAAAATCGTAGACGCATTTTCCACGAATCTACCGATTTTCTTGGTCGCTCATCTCATTCGTCGACAATGCATCGAGAATTCCGAGCAAACTATCAACAGAATCGTCTAGCTAACAGAACTGGCCTCTGGTGTATCGTTGGTTCCTCGCAAAGGGGCACGGAATCGATAGATCGTCGGTTGATTAAATAGCTGTACAGTGAGTCGCTCGCCTTTGCGAGAGCAGCGCGTTTCGATCGCCAGATAGGGAACCTGGAAGCCGGTGTACTCTGAAACACCACGAATAAAGTATTTCAATCGAGAAAAATTAATATTCCGACTCTCTTAGGAGGCTGGCGCGTTTTATTTACTTTAATTTATTTTATTTGCGATGCACATTGAATTAAAAATTTTGCAAGGATCACCCGTCATTGAAAAGCTTTCAAAAAACCATATTGGTGAACTCTTTCGAGGGATCGCCCAAAGATGCAACCTTTTTCCTATCAAAAATCAAATGGTCGGTCACAAAGGAGCTGGAGACCAGGGTTTCACGACGATGTTAACGATCACCAAATGATAATTTCGCAAATATTCAAACCTTCAAAAACACAGGTTAACACTATTACTACCAAGACCGGTCAAAATGACCAATTCGTAATTTTTTACAGAAACTTAGTAAATTTATTGTAATACCTACACCTTTGGAAATTTACTGTGATTTTTACTGTAATCATTCCAGTTTGTTTCACTTGCATTAGGTATTTTTCAAATATAATTTTCAATTTGATTTCTTCGTCACAAATAAGTATACTCTAACCTGTCGGTAGGTTTAGTGTTAACGTCGTCTGATTTTTACTACAATCATTCCAGTTTGTTTCCGTTGTATTAGGTATTTTTTAAATATAATTTTCAATTTGATTTCTTCGTCACAAATAAGTATACCCTAACCTGTCGGTAGGTTTAGTGTTAACGTCGTCTGATTTTCACTATAATCATTCTAGTTTGTTTCACTTGTATTACGTATTTTTCAAATATAATTTTCAATTTGATTTCTTCGTCACAAATAAGTATACTCTAACCTGTCGGTAGGTTTAGTGTTAACGTCGTCTGATTTTTACTACAATCATTCCAGTTTGTTTCCGTTGTATTAGGTATTTTTTAAATATAATTTTCAATTTGATTTCTTCGTCACAAATAAGTATACCCTAACCTGTCGGTAGGTTTAGTGTTTCTCTAGAGTGGCGTGGTCTCTACTCGATCGAGCCTCTTACTTGTATGCCATCGATGTTTTCACGACGGCGAGATAGACGGCCAACAACCGCCCGTTGGCTCGTCTCGAAACTTTCGATTTTCCTAACGCAATTAACCGCGACAGAAGAGGCCTAGGCCCGATACCGAGCCGATTTCGAGTAATTAGGCACGTCCGTGGTACTTTAACGAGACTCGATCGGCCGGCACAAACGTTTTCCGTGACGGAGGCGAAAGAGTTCCGCTTAAATGGAATTTATTATATTCGTTCGATCGTTACGGGATAATTGGAACGATGATCTAATTTGCTCGCCTCCCGGAATAATTGGTTGAACGCGATACCAAAGGACTTTTTGCTCAACGAAGAATAAACTTTGAAAGATATAGTTCACGAGTTATTGGATTTCGTAATCATTGTACAGTAGGTTGTTGCTACGGTGTAATTATTTTTCATGCGTTGTTCAAATTGTTGGCGCGATTTTTTTTTTTTGTAAACGAGAACCATTCTTTTCATCGGTAACATGAAAATTATTCGCAATTAGAACATCATTGGCTGAGAAAAGAAATTATTGCTATAAATATTAAGTAATACATGACAGTTATTGCGAAAGTGATCTACAAGTCAACCTCTTGTATCTATACATTTACCTGTATATATTCATATGAAAAGCGTTACTAATAAAAAGTAAGTCTTTAAAAAAAAAAAAAGAATCCAAACTGTAAATTAAATTTTTTGTTTAATATATTTTTTGCATATATATATATATATGTATTTATTGTGGCCTGTATGAAACGTTAGGGTTTTAATTTCTTCACACTACAGAACAAACATTGCTGCTCATCACTGGTCTAATACAAGACTACAGATTTGAACAGATCTGCGATGCCAGACTAAGGACGGGAGTTCGCAAGAACACCCCTTTCCACTACGCACACTAATGCACGAGTCACGCATACGTTGGATTTCAACGCTTCAATAGTGAGAAAGAAAGACTTTCATGTTTTTTTTCTCAATTTCCCAAAGTCCGAAACGCTGAGCTCACGTACACGCGTTTACTGCGGTAGTGTGCGTAGTGGAAGGGTGTGTTTTCAAGAACTCCCGACCTCAGTCTGGCATCACAGGAACAACTACGTTCGCTATTTCTGGCATCTATGGGAGCATTTTTCCGCTGATTGGTCGATGCTATTTTGTTTTCGACAGTGTACTACTATTCAAGTCACGCGTTGCAACGTTACATCGCCGCTGACACAATCAACTTTGCTTTTGTGGTAGAGCACACGGGTCACTAGAGCTTCCGTTACCGGAACGCGAGGGTTAAAACGAGATAACGACTGCAGAACGGGCTGAAGGGGTAAAGGGAGAAGGCGATGAATGATGCTCGATCGGATAACCGGGGTTGCACGGGGGCGAAGAAGGGGGGGGGGAGGGTCGCAGCTTCCGGTCTCGACGACGTCGCCGGGACTAGGGTTAATCCGATATCCCGAAAGGGAACCGAGCTCTGTGAAAAAAGAGAGCGTCGAGTGGCTCGGGTACAGGTGGACAATAATGGGTGGCCGGTGTAACGTAGACAGTGAAGAGACCAAGAGGAGTTGCTCGCTCTTACCCCTTTCTTACCCTCGTGCGAACGTGAAACCGCGATCCAAATATTATCGACCCTTGGAACCGTTCGACACATTGAACGTGTTTGTTCGCGTAGTTGTAGAAATTTAATTTAATTTAATTTATTTATTAATGTATTAGATGTACAAGTTAATTTTAGTCTTTCATCAATTGGCTTATTTTGACCATTTAAATAGTACTAGGGTTAAAACAACAATCTTGTCAAAATCTTGATGATAGCGTGATCAAAAAGTATTTTACTCACTTATTCAGTTAAATTGTAGAAATTGTTAGATATAATTTATTGGATGCACTTAACACTATTCCTACCGACACTTAACGTATACCTATTCCTACCACGATATTCCCACATAAGCCAGACTACAAATTCTTCTCAGAAAATAAGCAATGAAAAAAGAAGTAAATATTGGAAAATGTATTATACGTGTATTTGAGGAGAAGTCTAAAATTTAAAGGCGATTCAATTGTATTGTATATATGAAATTCTAATCGAAATATTAAAAACGGTCATTTGACCGGTCGTGGTAGGAATAGTGTTAACGACTTACACTTTGTGTAAGCTGCTTTTTTGTTAAGCTCGCTTTTCTGGCATAGATGGAGATTACATTCAGGTATAAGAAGGTGCATTTATGTTTATGTATGCATACAGTAGTAATCTAGACCCAAGCCACCGTAGAAACAAAAACGACCCTTCCAATTGTTCCAGGCTGGCTCTTCCTGGTACCAGATTACGTAAACTTCCGATAACAAACTATAAACGAACAACATCCCTAACAAACAATAATCCCCGAAGCCAGCCCTATACCAACATGGGTAACCACGCTGAAACTTCCACGTATTTAGTCGTGAGCTTTCTGTACAGCCGTAATAATAATCCGAATGAAATTCTTATTATATTGTTATAACGGATTATTATCACGACTGCGCGATTCTTCTAAAAGAAAGACGAAAATCTGCCGTTTCAGCGCTTTTCAATGGCTAAGCACCATTACCCATTCCAATCCCGATCGTGCCACGTGTTCCCCTTCTGGTATAGTCGATGGGAGAAATATGGCAGAATTAAAGCATCTAAAAGTGACATTTTATTGGTATAGCAACACTTATGGTTGTTATATGGTATTTTAGGTGGGATGATATAACAGAAAAAAGCAGAGGAAAATAATTGGTTTATCTGTTATTAATATTTATAAATTATTCTACAGTAGGAAGAATAATTTCGAAATGAAAAATATCTAATTAATAACTTTTAATTTCACTGTTAACTTTAGAATTCAATTATTTTCAATTTCATCGCTAATATTGAGATTCGATTATCCTATGTTTCTGATTAACTTTCAAATCGATAAACTTCAGCGGTACACTTTTCACTCACTTACTAAAAATACAACAGGTAATCGAAGGAAATGAAGAATTTCCAAAAAAATGAGAAATATAATTAACTATTTTCCAATTTCACTGCGAACATTGACATTCGACCATCAAAAAGCTACGCTTCTAATATACTTGAAAACTAATAGATTTTCAATTCATTTACTAAAGATACAACTGTTATCGAAGGAAATGAAGAATTTTCAAACAAAGAGAAATATAATTAACTATTTTTCAATTTCACTGCGAACATTGACATTCGACCATCAAAAAGCTACGCTTCTAATATACTTGAAAACTAATAGATTTTCAATTCATTTACTAAAGATACAACTGTTATCGAAGGAAATGAAGAATTTTCAAACAAAGAGAAATATAATTAACTATTTTTCAATTTCACTGCGAACATTGACATTCGACCATCAAAAAGCTACGCTTCTAATATACTTGAAAACTAATAGATTTTCAATTCATTTGCTAAAGATACAACTGTTATCGAAGAAAATGAAGAATTTCCAACAAAATGAAAAATTTAATTAACTATTTTTCAATTTCACTGCGAACATTGACATTTGACCATCAAAAACCTACTCTTCTAATATACTTGAAAACTAATCGATTTTCAATTCATTTACTAAAGATACAACTGTTGTCGAAGGAAATGAAGAATTTCCAAACAAAGAGAAATATAATTAACTATTTTCCAATTTCACCCTGTATTTCTGGCGCCTAATACATTTCAACAGTACACTCGTACGCAGTCCAATTCATACCGATTCCACGATCTCCCGGATATTTCTTCCACCGACTATACACATAATACATACGCTTTCGCGGCGAATACGCCTCGCGATGCGAAGGGTGGTCCGCTCTCATTAACCTCTCGCTGGCGAAGCGCTCTTAGCCGGCTGCTTCAATTGCTTTCGTCGAGGACGAGCTCGGCCACCTTTTAGCGTCGTTTCGAAACCCCCTACGAAGCTCGTGGCCAGGGATAGGGGGTGAAGACGGAATACACGAGACCGGATATGCGGCGGCCTCTCGAGAACCCTATCCCGTGTTTGCAGAAACCGCCGATGCAACCGCGAATTGGGCCACGAAAAGGAAGCAGCCGGAGTCGCGATCTGAGCGTGCAATAAACCTTGGCGCGTATCGGATCGGATTTAGCGTAGATTATTTGTAAGGGAAGGAAAACGCGTGCTGTGGATATCAGTTGAGCGAATAATCGGGGGTAATCTATACGTTAATTACTGGAGGGTAATCCGTACGTTAATTAGTAGATAAATTCATTCCTATCAGTCAACACTCTGTATAATAAGAACTATACTAATTGTTTCATATTATAATTATAACCCTCAAAATAATCATTATCAATCAATACAATTAGCATTTCGTAAATCTATTAGATCACAATAGATTCTATTATCCTATAAATATTTTTTTATTAAACACAGCGTTTGTAGGTTAATTTCTATTTAATTAAATTTATTAGATCACAATAAATTTAATCTATATTGGGTATTAATTAAATTTATCGAGATTTATAAATTTAATTATTATTCTATAAATATTTTTTTATTAATTACGATATTTCTACGTTAATTTATATTTAATTACATTTATCAGATCGTTACGAAAATAGTAGATATTGATAGATATTTATTAATTTCAGCCCTCAGGCCCAGAAATGGACTTGGTTTACGTAATTTCTACATACTCACATTCTTCGTATCTTAACTTACAAATTAGTTCGTCGCATTCACCTTTCATAGGTATAAGTCAAACGTTTCGCGCTCACCTTCTTCGCAACCCTTCCCTCGCTCCTCGCAGGTTAATGGGGTGGCGATTTTGTTTGGGTCGATCTTCTTTCAGGTCACTCGGTTCACCGGTGCACGGTGGTAATGTTTTATTGAAAATTTCATGCTCCGTTTCTGCGGGAATTTCTTCCTACGGTTTTTAGGTCAGCCACCCGGTGTGTCTGTTGACCCTCGAACCGGATACTGACCGTCATTAGGTGGCGCAGTGGAAACGCGGCACGAGAAGCGAGGTCGAGTGGGTAATCGATGGCTAAGCTAGGATATGTGGAGTAGTTTGCGTTTAGAGGTGTTTTCTAGCCGGTTCAGTTTTCGTGTCTTCCTTTGGAATTGCTGTTCTCGTTCCTCTTCTACCCCTGCTACAAATTTAGCACTTTTCTGGATTACCCTTCAGTTCCCTTCTTTATCATTTTTGAATTAGCGTTTTATGTACTTTATATGTCCCTCTTTATTGTTATTTCGATCTTTATGTTATCATTTTGCAGCTATTGATCTGGTATTCTTTTTAATATTGTTCTTTTTCCAAATTATTGCTTTACAGGCATCCCTTTCTTTTACTGTTCTCTCGATCCTTTTTTCTTTACCATTGATTTGGTATTTTTTTTTTTATTAATGTTCTTTTTTGAAATTATTGCTTTACAGGCATCCCTTTCTTTTACTGTTCCCTCGATTCTGTTTTCTTTACCATTGATTCGACATTTTCTTGAGACTGCACTTTCTAGCATACGTATATCGTTGTTTTTATTACTCCGAGAAGGATATAAATTATTGATAGTATAGAAAAATTCTTCAGAGTGAAAAGAAGCAATATTGTATACCAGAGTGCTTATTAAGTTAATCGTATTTAATTACCGTTATATTATATTTGCCGTTGCAAGCGTAACAAAAACATGGAGCTCGTTTCGATGCAGAACCAAGGATTTTACGCATGATAATCTTGTATCTACATTTTTCCAATTCCAACCAGATGTAATTACACTAATAAACGAGAGACGCTTCAGGAGGCTCGTTATCTCTCCAACCACAAAAGACGCGAGCATCTGAGAAAACTAACCGCCTCCGGACGAGTCGGAGGAGGAAAACAGAGGAAAGAAGCGAAATGATTACATTTCCGCCTTTTGAAGTGCCTCTGCACCGGCTGTTTTCGGTTCCTCTCGACGAGCCTCGCCAAAGACAAATAAGCCCTGGCCGTGAAGCGATTTTCTCGGCTGCTCGCTAAAGGGTTCGATATAACGGTTCCCTCGTATCTCTTTTTGTCGCTCTATCATCTTAGAGCTACCTCCGTGACAATTCTCCGGTTAACACGTTGAATACCACGGAGTCATCGGTGGCCGATGTATCCAAATTGGTAGAAATATATAATTTCGACAAATATCAATATTTATCAATTTTCCATTATTACCATCATTAATGTAATGGTGAGAAGAGCGTGCTCAGATTGATAAAAATGCATAATTTGAACAAATGTCAATGTTTATCAATTTTTCATTATTACCATCGTTAATGCAATGGTGAGAAGGGCGCTCTCAGATTAGTAAAAATGCATAATTTGGACAAATGTCAATATTTACCAATTTTTCATTATTGCCATCGTAAATGCAATGGTGAGAAGGACCACGTCCAGATTGGTAGAAATACATAATTTGGACAAATGTCAATATTTATCAATTTTTCATTATTACCATTGTTAATGCATCGGTGAATAGAGCGCGGCCAGATTGGTAGATTTACATAATTTGAACAAATGTCAATATTTATCAATTTTTCATTATTATCATTGTTAATGCAATGGTGAGAAGGGCGCTCTCTGATTAGTAAAAATGCATAATTTGGACAAATGTCAATATTTATCAATTTTTCATTATTACCATCGTTAATGCAATGGTGAGGAGGACCACGTCCGGATTGGTAGAAATACATAATTTGGACAAATGTCAATATTTATCAATTTTCCATTATTACCATCGTAAATGCAATGATGAGAAGAGCGTGCTCAGATTGATAGAAATATATAATTTGGACAAATGTCAATATTTATCAATTTTTCATTATTACCATTGTAAATGCAATGGTGAATAGGGCGCGGCCAAATTGGTAGATTTACATAATTTGAACAAATGTCAATATTTATCAATTTTTCATTATTATCATTGTTAATGCAATGGTGAGAAGGGCGCTCTCAGATTAGTAAAAATGCATAATTTGGATAAATGTCAATAATTACCAATTTTTCATTATTACCATCGTTAATGCAATGGTGAGGAGGACCACGTCCAGATTGGTAAAAATACATAATTTCTGCAAAAAATTATGAGAAACAGAAACCGATGCGAAACACGATTCTAAAAATGTCACCTGTAGACCCGACTTTTTCACGCATAATTGTACATCTGTATTCGATGTTTTTAATTGAAGAAACAGGAAAAGATGTACGATCGGGCGTCGAAATGTCGGCCGTTCGCATTCAGCCTTAAACGCATCGAGAAAATTTTACCGAGAAAAGAACGCGACAGCACATTTTAGGCACCACGCTTTGAATGCGTTAACAGTTTTCTCGTATAGATCCCGAGCTACCCTTCCTGTGCGCGTTAATACGTGGTCTCCTCAGCGGACTCCCTCGAATGCCTCTCTTGGAACGCTTTTCCGCGCGACGAAAGATTAATATCGTCGACGACAATGGGAGGAAATGCGGTTGCCCATAAGGAGTTTCCTGCGGACTACAAACAGACCTTCGTCCGTTATATTTTCCTTTTGCTCGAACTGGAACGAGAATTCTCTGGTAATATGTGGGTAATTTGTAATTTCTACTGCTTTGAAGTTTGACGTAGTAAGTTATAGGTCTGATCGTAAACCGTTCATCTTTTACTTTGAATTTTATCTTTCCTACATATGCCTATCTGTGATGCATCTGGCATTGCTAACACCTAAAACTAAAAATACTTAGCGGACAAAAGTTCGAGATCAAAGGATCAACGAAATTAAATTAATTAATTTATAAGGAATAGCATGGTAGACAAAATTTGCATTCTATGCTAATCGATAAATAGTGTTCTACCATAATAATAATAGAAATGAATATACAGACAATATTTACAGATTGTACAACTATGTTCTACATGGCCCTCTCGTATTAAACTTTTGTCCGCTACTGTATCAATTTATCTGGTAACTTATCGATCTTAATTTTTACACAATCATTTTCCTGTTATTTCACTCGTACGACGTTTAGTTTATACAACAGTTATTTTTGGTACATAATGTAGGCAAAATATTAGGTTTACGTAGCATATTGTCAACCCCCGAATAGGTCAAAGAATTATCAGTCTTATTTCAAATAAACTCGTTCGATTTCAAGACACTTTTTCGCACACAAATTCGCGAGTTCAGCAAGAAGGTTGTCGAAGTAAAAACAGCCAGGGACATCTTTGTCCTGTCACTCTTCATCTTCGCCGTTCGATCGATGGTGTACAGCTTTTCGCTGTCAGAGTCTCCAGAACGACAGGTAGAAGGCCACCTTTGGTCGCAATAAAGAAAGAAATATTTGCTGGCGGACAGAAAGGTCGCCGACTAAAATAGACGTCGTAACGTCGTCGCCCGGTTTGGCGAAGGTGACTGCGAAAGGTTGCTGGAAAACACGCGATCGGCCCTCTGCTTTTCGGCTAGAACAAAGGGAGAGGAATTTGCTCGTAACTTCGCTCCAAATATCACAGACACTCTACTGTTCCATTAGTCGAAAATTCTTTGCACTGTTTCGTTTACTTATACGTTCGTTTTATCTCTGAATAAATTAAACGTTTTTTTCTTTTAATCTATTAAAAAATATATATATCTGCCACTGATAAAATATTCATCTTCTTCTGCCACTTTATTAATTTTAACAATATTTCAAATTACTAAAATCCTTCTGATAGATCATAAGATCGTTACAAACTTTCTAATGTTCTTTCGTTATATTCACACTTTTTACAAAATTCTCACGCAAAACCAGAAGTCACATAAATCATCACAAGCTTTTTCATTTCGAATTGCTTTGTTTTAATTTCTTCATTTTATCTTCTCGTAATTTTCTTTCCTTTTTACGAACTCCACCAAAAAATTACGTACAGGCTACAAAATAACCGGTGCCATGTAGATAGTGGCAAACTGTAACCCAACTCACCCCCGTTCAGCAGCCTATAGGCGGCCACCCTCCCGTTCCAAATGTTGCAGAAGGGTACCCACGGTTATAGGTATATTATCCCCCTTTCACCCTGGCGGCATTCAGCCCGTGAGTCATCGGTTCGTACTCACCCCCGGGTGTGACGTCACTTTGACGTCCTTTGCTCCCTTCGAATCTGCCATCGAAAACGTGTCATCGTTCGGTTATTATGCAAGAGAGACCGGGAATCGCGACTCTAGCTGACTGTCGATCAGTGGCGAATTTAACGGGTGTCGAATTCTGCGGCTACCAAAGGTTCCAAGTTTAAATAGGCCACTGATTAAAGTACCGCGATTTTTCGTAGCTGCAATCTCTTTTGTAATTGTGAAAAAAAAAACGATTAAACAAACTCTTTATAAAAATAATGCCACAGGTCAGTAGGGCACCAAGTCTAAAGTGACCACTAATTAAGGTACTGCGATTTTTCGTAGCTGCAATCTCTTTTGTAATTGAGAAAAAAAGGATTAAACAAACTTTTTATTCAAATAATGCCACAGGTCAGCAGGGTTCCAAGCTAAAAGAGACCACTAATTAAGGTACTGCGATTTTTCGTAGCTGCAATCTCTTTTTTCAAGTGAAAAAAGAAGGATTAATCAAAATTTTCATTAAAATAATGCCACTGATTAAAATGGTACAATTCCTCGTATCTATAATCCTTCTTTTAATTGAGAAACAGCAATTACTCGAATTCTTTATTAAAATAATGATACAAATCAATAGGGTCCTGATCTCCTTTTTTTTTTTTTAATTAGAAAAAAGAAGAATTGATTAAATTCTTCGTTAAAATAACGTCGAAGGTCTTTAGGGCCCGGAAAATTTTACTGTCGAAGACTCCCGCGTCTCTAAACCCGTCCCTGCCTTCGATAATCTCCTCCTCCGTCGAATTGAACCCTTAAGGAGAAGAAGAAGGAAGTAGAGGAGGAGGATGGTGGTGAAATGGGCAGATATCTCGATAAGGGATGATCGAACGGTAGGACGAAAAATGGGGTCTGAAGACTACTGGTAAGCAACCGGAGCAGTTGCTAAATCGGTGGGGGATCGTTAAAAACGTTTCGCGTTTCCGTAGCCTCGCGAGCTCTTCCCACTTCCGGTTCCTCCGCTCTTTAACCACCCCGTTGCAATGCAACGCGTTGCGTTATCGTCGAGCGATACTCTGTCTTATGCTTTCGTTCTGTCGCCGATCGAACGATACAACGATCAGAGGGTGGAGGATCGAGAGAGTGAATTAGAACGCAAAGGGTAGAAACCGGAAACTCGAGTAGATACGCAGCGTTTCTGGCTGATTGCTGGGGTGGAGATCGAAGCTGTGATTGAATCTGATTTACCCGTTTCAGCATCCCGATTTGGTCAATTCTTTTTTTTTTTTTTGATTCAGTCGGGGGTACGGGGTTGTTGAACGTTTTGTTCGTTGTCGGGTAAAAATAACACGTGACCTGTTAGTATACCGAGATAGAAAGTGTCGTACCGTTGTTTTGATAACTTTTCTGCACACTGGATGCTTTAAAAAATATGTTAGAGGAGGTTGAGAACTACATTTTAAAGAGCAAAGTTATCAACAATAACAACACTGGGTATGTTTCATGGCGGACATCATAAGTGGAGCGTTATAATTAGAAAAATAGATTAACGATGATCAACAGAATTGAAAAGCTCTACCGATAGAAACTATTCTTTTATCTGCCTTTCAAAAATTTCATATGACACATATGACATAAAGTGACAAAACGAAAGCTTTCAAAAAATGATGCCTATAGAGCACTTACTAACCTAAACGTAACCTAAATCTTAACTGAAACCTCTTTTGAATCCGAGGCTACCGCCGATTATGTACCTCTCCTTTGATTAAGTATGAACGTAAAACGGTACACTAGCATAAAGAGGAGAGAAAAAAAAGAAATAGCGACACGCATTCGCGTTGGTGCACCGCGCGTGACGTCACGCGCGCAGTGCAGGTCCCCATTGGGAATGCATGTCGCATTATCATTCAAGGCGGTTCACGAGGTTGGGAATGAGAAATAATGCCGTCGACACGGTTCCTTTCAGCTGCGGGTAAACACACCTTCCGCTCTCCCCCCTTTCTTTCCCTTTTCCTTCTCTGTTGCTCTTCTGTCCCTCCTCTGTTTCTCCTTTGTCCCTCCTGTGTTCATCCTCTGTTCCTTCTTTGTTCCTCCTCTGTTCCTCCCCTGTTCCTCCCCTGTTCCTCCTGTGTTCCTCTTCTGCTGCTCTTCTGTTTCTCCTCTGTTCCTTCTCTGTTTCTTTTTTGTTGCTCCTTTGTCCCTCCTCTGTTCATTCTCTGTTTCTTCCCTGTTCCTCTTCTATTCTTTCTCTGTTCCTCCTCTGTTTCTCTTCTGTTTCTCCTCTGTCCCTCCTCCGTTTCTCCTCCGTCCCTCCTCCGTTTCTCCTCTGTCCCTCCTCCGTTTCTTCCCTGTTCCTCCTCTGTTCCTTTTCTATTCTTTCTCTGTTCCTCTTCTGTTTCTCCTCTGTCCCTCCTCTCTTCCTCCCCTATTCCTCCTCTGTTTCTCTTCTGTTCTTCCTCTGTTCCTCCTCTGTTCCTCCTCTGTTTCTCTTCTGTTTCTCCTCTATTCCTCCTCTGTTTCTTCTCTGTTCGTTTTCTATTTCTCCTCTGTCCCTCCTTTATACTTTCTCTGTCCCTGCTCTGTTTCTCTCTTGTCCCTCCTTCGTTCCTCCTCTCATTTGCATCTCTCGGTCGCGGGACCGATTAATAGGCGTACGCAGGTACGATTTGGTCTGAATGCATCAACGATTTAACGAGTCGCTGCTCCGATAATTTTCCTTGACTCTCAGTATCACGATTCAACGGCAGACGTACACCGGATCCATACTGGTGGCTGTGAACCCGTACAAAGAGGTGGACTTCTACACGAACGTGAGTAAACTCGAATCGTAGCACGTGATTATCTTTAATGCGGCGCACTTGGCATGAATGCGAGACTCTTTCATTCTTTTCTTTCTTCCTTTCTTTCTTTCTTTTCTTTCCTTCCTTTTCGCTTTCAAAACGAAACAATCGTTCGATTGGGAACCATACAGCGGCGCTGAATCGAGATTTTGCTCGTTGTGCTATTGGGGATGTAATTGGCGTTATTGTGAGAACGAATCGGGGAACATAGAAGTGTTTGAGACTCTGTGACTTTGCATATGGTAATTAAGTTATGGTAAGCAAGTACTTAACCCTAGATTCATAAACATGCATGGGAGATACACTATTCATAAGCATTCGTCTCTCAGACGAACATATTATATTAACGATTTTTGTTGCATAGAGTACAAGGATCAATAAAACACAGTTTAAATCTGAAAAGTTGTCCATTAATCATTAATTTTCTGAAATTAAGATGAACACAATCAGTTGTTCTGAGCGATCGAAGTTCATCTTTCTATCTCTTTCGCTTTAAAAGTTAGTGTTTACGTGTTTTGCGCAATCTGTGGGACGAATGTTTATGAATCTAGGATTAAAGTTGAGGTTTTTGTAATGATGAATTTTAAAACAAAGCAGAGACTTTTTGTAAAATTAGATGAAAACGAGAGATGTTAATTTTGAAATAGCATTGCATTATTTATTATTTTTTGTTTAGAAAGATATTCATATTTTATATTTTACATGTTGTCTAGAAGATTATACCTAACGAACGATGAACAGTTATTACGAGAATTTTTGTTCTAAAAATATTTTGCTTATAGCACGGTGATAAATGTTGCAAAATGTCGATTAAAAGGCGATCAGGTCAGCGCATAATTTGTAGCTAAATTAAAAGTAACAGGCGGTCTACCGTGGTTACTGAAATGCGCAATTACTTGCGCACTTCCTGCGTTAAATGTGAGCCGGAAGCGGCGTCGAAGAATAGTAAATATTAAACACGATGTGGTCGCCTCGAAGAACGGAGAAGGCTGCACGTGCCTATCCCCTCCCCTGGTGCAAGTAATAATTGGTTTCTTCTTTCGTGTACAATTGAGAAACTTGGTCACGAATATTATTAAACTTTCATTATTAAATGGCGGTTACGGAGGAACCTTTCAAACTTTTTTAAACGCTCAAAGTCGTCGAGGATAGAATCCTTAATTTCTTTAATGTCAAATTCACCTCATTTCGATTTACTAACAACAGTTTGTTTATAAACATTGTTTGCCTTAGAGAAATCTTAACAAAGTTTTTAAAACCATTCGATCTATGGAATGAAGTTGAAATAAAAAATTTAATAATTATTGAATAATTCCATTAACGACGATATAATTTCGGGATAAAGTAAAAAATTGTGCGGTAATAATTTTTTTTTTGTTAATTAGCCTCTTAAGACTGTTTTCTATAATCAGCATAAGTATTCGTTGCGCGTTTACAATATCTCCATGCACGTTTTTATCGAATATGTTCTGTAACGCGCGATATATACGGCAACAGGACGTCTTTATCGTATTGGTATTGCTAGGCCTGAAAACAGGAAACGGAAGCCGCAACGTGCTTTCGCAGAGATATCGCAAAACGACCAATCAACTCTTCAAGGATTTTCTGGGTCAGGGTACTTCGTTACCGACGAATCGACATATAATCGATTCCTTTTCCCAGCTGCGAAAACATTTTTCTTGTTCCATTACGTTTGTTATCACTCAAAACCATCGCGTAACTGAACAGCCCAACAATATTATGGTTACCATAATAATATATCCGTATACCGAAACCCCTAACGACCAATAACGCATTCAACGCACCCATAAAGCTTAAATAAAAGAAGTTCCAAATCTCAGCATTCTATTTCAACAAGACTTTAAAGTTTCCACAAACATTCAAAATTAATCCAAAAATCATAATAACTCTATTTTCTGTCGTGATATTATGATCATTCGCTTGAAAAATTCCTAATTATCTTTAACTCATTGGGGCACGCTGGGATTAAAAATGTCCCACCTTTTTGATGCATGGCAATGCATGCTGGGACATTTTTAGACCCACCTCGAAATATTTCAATAGCTGCATGTGCATAGGTTTATATTTAGTCTTACTTACGTAAAGCAGTTGGTAATACCATAAAAAAATATTATAAATATGTTCACTTGTGTTGGCAAGTTTCAACATGTCAGTGTTTCGTTAATAAAAATATATCAATTTTGTTTAATTTGAAACGCAACAAAATTTTTGAGCAACATGGGTCTATTTATTCTCTGAAATCCTGTGCCTCAAAATGTTAAATGAACTACTTATTAAAGGTGATAATTAATCCTTTGCACTCGAGAGACGACTGTTGGTCGCCAAATGATAGTTTCACAAATTTTCAAACCTTAGTTAGCTTGTTTATTAGTCAGACCCGGAGGTTAAATAGTCATATATGTAAATTTTAGTATACGGCTTAACTAAACTGAACAAAGTTTAATATACAGAATCTTAGTAAATATTTTGCACTTGAAAATTTTTTGAAATCAATATTGTTAGACGATTAACGATAACCTCTCGAGTGCAAAGGGTTAAAAACGTTGTCAGTATAAAACCTGATAATATGTATCCCTGGAAAACCTCCATCTTTCTATCTAACATAACCTAAAAATATTCCTCGCGCTGCTAAAAACGACTTACCTACCAAAGGTATCACGCGTCATCTTACGGAACACTCCACTTCCGAATGCCGACAGCAAATTGTTTCTTATCTGCCTGGAAAGAGACAGATATCCCTGTCGTCCTCCCGTCGCGTCTATTCCCGATAATCGAACGTGCACTTTTCTTCCTCCTTCTTCTGGGCTCCCCCTCTTTAATCTCTATTTCGAGGCTTAAAACCATCGGCGGCGTTAACGCGCGCTCGTATCGGGCATGCTGGATTAGGGCACGCAGGCTACGCGCGAGGACTTTATTTCGGGATCGAGTGGCAGCCACTTCGTACGTAAATACGGGTCGCCGACAGCGAAACGGTCCTCGAACGGCATTCGACCCTTCGAGTGTCGTGTGGCGTCGTGGAAGGAAAAAAGAGAGAGAGAGAAATGAAAGGGTTGCGCGATTAAATCGAATTAAGGCAATAAAAAGCGCGGCCTCGCAATAGAACTCGTTCCGAGTCAGCGATTTAATCCCTTCCACCTGGTCCAAGTCTTATCCTTTTTCACTTTTTTCATCTGTTCTACAAACTTTTTCTGGACGCAGACGATGAAAAGATATAGTTTCATTTATTTTTATTTTTTACGGTTTGAATTTCTTTTGCGTTGGCATTGAAATAAATGGTTGCGGAACCAACATTCGACTCGTCCATTATTATTGTGTGACGTTGTGGAAGGAGAAAAAAGAAAATAGAAAGAGTTGAGGGATTAAATCGAATTATAGCAGTAAACAGGGGAAATTGCGGGAAGTAATTTTATTTATTTCTATTTTTCGTAATTTCTACTTTTTTCTTAATATTAGTCGGTTAGGTAATTTCTTTGGGTTGGTTCAACGAATTTTCTGAAGGGATTTAGCGGAGCTTTTTTTTTTCTCTGCTTTAAATTCGACTGATTTCCACAGGCTGTCTGGGTAATAGGTTCGAAGGAAAACCGCTTTGATGTGCAACCGTGTCTCTGCTATGATCGCGTTCCTTTGACACTATGAACTCCCGCTCTGCACGCCAAACGAGCCGCGTTTTAAAGAGGTCTGATCTTTCAAACAGATCTTTCTCTGTAATACGTACACGTAACAAGACTAAAATACCCCGTCAATTAATTTTTATCGAATGTTTAAACGTTTAAAGAGTCAATGCTTGATAAAAATAAAAGCAATTCATTTTCTTCTTATTTTTCATCAAAAATAAATTCTTTCTTATAGATACATACATACAGAACAATCCTTAAATATTTGTACCAATGATTATGAAAGTAGAGTCTGAGTCGAAAAAGTTATTTCATCGATTGAATCACATGCAAATAAGCCAAATCGCGAAAACAAAAACAAAAACAAATTAAAAAGAAAATATGTTTCATTTGTAAGATCACTTTCATATTCACCAGCACATACGGTAGCGGACAAAAGTTTAAAACGACAGGACAATGTAAAACATAATTTTATGGTTTGCAACTATTGTTTATTTATTCATTTTTATTGACATTACGGTAGGACACTATTTCTTGATTACCATGGAATTGCAAATTTTATTTATACCGTTATTTCTTAACAATTTAGCTATATATTTTCTTTGACCCTCTAATCATAAACTTTTGTCAGTTACTGTATGTACTGTAACTGCTACATTACATAGCGGGGCGTTGTCGAGTGTCTTCCTGAAAAGAACCCACAAATCAATCGTCTCCAGCAAAATTTGAGAAGAAAAACAGCTTTTTTAGTTAGGGAATAAAATCAAGGGGGAAAGGAAGTGAGAAAATAAAGATGGAAGGATCGTTTGGATAGATCGTGGATTTTGAAGGTCAGCAGGGGTACCGAACGAGGACCCCTGGCTGGCAAGAAGGAAAAGGGTGGCTCGCTGTGGTGCACGCCCCGTGTTATTGATCGGGCTGGAGCGCACATCGGATTCGGAGACTCGTCGTGGTTGCCCTGGAGCCTTCGGAGCCTCGTCCTTTCCTCTCGTCGACGGTGTTTGGGTGCCCGTGTCGATCCGCTAGAACCTGTTACCGATCTGTTCTAGAAATTGAACCTGTAAATTAAAAGCGAAACAGGATTTTCAACGCATCTGTGAAAATGATTGTAAATACAACTTTTTCTTTTTGAAGGACTCCACCATTGTTGATAGTTCATAAATACTACAAACATCATTAATTTCTAATAACTGCATGATTATTAATCGACTAAAATGAAATCGTTTATAGATAATTGGCATTTATTTGAATATGTTGGAAATTGACTGGCCAATTACTTTTAATTTTCTAAAGCTTTTTTTAATTAATTATCCGAGGCCTCGTTAGGTTGGACAGATTGTGTAGATCATTGTGTTTTCTTTGCCTCTTACTTGACTCCATTGTTTGCGGTTCGAATGACTGCTTTTAGTTGGCTGAATGCAGGCGCCCTGTACAGGGTGTTTCAAAACTGAAGTTTGAACGGAGTCCAGGTGAACTATTTTCATGGGACTGATATTTATTGTGTTCGTGACCGCAAACTTAATTGTAAAGTATCATTATAAAAAACAGTGATTGAGAAAAGATTACATGATCAAAAAGAGGGAACTTCACAGGCAGATATTTTATAAAGGTTACCACAGCAACACTTGCAATTTATTTTCTTCTGAGAACTATGTCTATACTAATCCGTTCGTCGTGATCGTTAGCCTAGCTCGCAGAAGGGAACTTGGAAACGCAGTTATCTGGTCTCAGCGGTCTCAGCGTGTAAGGATAATTTTGTGGTAATTGAATATCGGTCCCTCCTCGTGAACGGTATCGTACTCTGATTAATCGTCGACCAGATAGATCTGCCAGATCTCTAGGACTTGCGTAATTTCCTCCGCCACTTACGAACCAAGACAAACATCTAACACCCCAACCAAAACAGCCTAGCCACAAAACCTTGACCATTATTACAACGCGTTTAATTTCGCTCACACTAAAACTCCTAAATACTGAAGTACATAAAGTAATCTAATCTTACTATAACTTTTATGTTATCCTCAACTCAGTTGCATTTTCTTTCATCTAAGAAAATCTTCCTGTTTTTTTTTTATAAATTTTTTTAAAGAAATAAAAATGTGATTGCATTCAAAAATATTGAAAAACTGGAATTATCACGATTAACCAAAGTTCCTTGTTTTCAATTACGCAAACCTACTTCAATCGTTATTTCTTTACTCCTTGTAATTATATTTTTAATTAAACACGCAGTCACGAGCACAGTGTATAAAAAGCAAAAGGAAATAATCTGTTTCCTCGGAGAATAACGCGAAGCGAAGCCAGCGTATCCAATTTTCAACGAACAAACGCAACAAAGTTGCAAGCGAATCGAAGAAAGAAAGAACGGTGGTTAGCGCCACGCAAACCAGAGTTTCCCGGGTCAAAGAACGCTGTTCGTTTATCAGCCGTATGTCTCCAGAACAAAAGGAACTGGAGCATCTCGATGTATCCTCGTTCGTCATGTACGGTGCGCCAGAGAGACGGAACATTTTTATCTCGTCGTCGCATCCGTATCACCCATCCTTGCATGCGCTGCGTCCCTCTTTCTCTCTCTTTCTCTCTCTCTCTCTCTCTCTCTCTCTCTCTCTTATTCTCTCTCATCGTGTAGCACGAACGATCGATCCGAGTGTTTCGAAGTAATCAACCGCGAGCTAGTCAAAGACGATCATCCAGGTAACTGGACCAGCAGCCACTGCGCCGTCATTAACGATCAGTCGGGCTGACCTGCTGCAAGCTGTTTGGATCGCTCCATTTTGTCTGGAAGCTCCTCGTTTCACGCCGTTTTACCAGGCTGCGGTTTTGTTCGTTCGAGGAAACGAGGCGAGGCGTCCCTCTTCTCTCTGGAGCCGTCTCGCTCTTCGTGTTGAAAGAATGGACCGCGATCACGTGACCGATGATACGTAAAGGTTTTCATGCAAAATAAAAAGCTGCCGGGCTTTCTTGCCTGTGCTCTTCAGTTCTTAAGAAAAGTCAGTGGAAAAGATTCCTTTTCTTTATGATTCGCAAACATGAAAACAAAAATGTCGGGTAAATTCTAAATATTTGTATTAATAATTATTGTGATTACTGAATAAAATCAGTGCAAAAGTAACATTACATCAATCGTTGAAAATTCGTGCAATTTCCCATCTTCGATGATTCCCTTTGAAAATATTTTCAAATGTTGCAATGTTACACTCGCAATATTTCTAACCTCTCAAATAGCGCGAGCGCAATTCTAACCTCGCAAAAATAAACGGTGTTCTTCTATTACACTCTCCTGCGCCGACAAATCTCCATCCGACACCCCGTAAAGCTCTCCCCGAGTTATTTACGACGCTCGCAGCGAGCCAATCGCCGGGCCTCAACAAACTTAGGGGAAACCCTAGACCTCTCGTATTATTTCAATCATCGATACAAGAATGATCGAGCGCCATTAATAAACCGTCTGTGTTGAACTTCGCGCGCAACCTCGATCGGGGCGACGAACGACCCAGTAAAGGAACGAGCCGTGGAAATCGGTCCTGTTTCTACCCTCGCTGGCGAGGTAACCTCGTTTTCCAGCTCGTCTTTGCGCACACGGTCGGCCAATGACACCGGCGAAGAAAAGAGGGGTCGTAAGCACGACCCCGGGTGCCGGTGTCCTGACACGAGCCGTGGCCTCTAGCCGGCGAACCGTGCACTGATTTCGCAGTCGCAGCTGCAGGAATTAAACGGGGACACGAGTTCTTCGCTCCCCGGGACCCTCCTCGAATCAAAACATTCGCGATGCGCACAACCGGGGCTGGCTCGTTTTCCACGCTTTTCTTTCTTGCTTTCCTTTCTTAGCATTGTGTGCTAGCGTGGAGCAGTCGTTTTGTCTTATTCTGCAGAGAGAAAGGATTGTTTGAATGTCCTCAAGGGTGATTTTGAATTCGTGAATTTACCTATAAAATGTGCGATTGCCATTAAAAATGTCTGATCACTTTACGTATTAAGCGAATTTTGTGTAAAATTATAAATATACCAGTAAAAAATTGTCGAAGTTTTAAAATCGTTGTATAACAAAGTGAAATAAATTTTACTTGCAAACCTATGATTTTACACGAATTCACTAGATACGCGAGACTGGATACTTTTGGGACTAACTGTACTGAATCAAATATTTAGCTTGGTTCTTTGTTGCATTTCACAGGACGTAGTTCTAAAATAAATAATTTAATATTAACGACATGTCTGTAGAATAATATAAGATAATGAAAATAGTAGATAAAAAATGTTGAAATCAATCTTTTATTTTGAAACATCCTATAGAGGGGAATGAAATTCTGCAGATTTAAGTGCTGATGGATGGCGGTCATGTTTCGAAAATTCCCATTTTCAGCGACAGGTGTGGCTTTCAACCGAGCAATATCGCAATGAAAGTTAGATAACCCGATAAGAGCTGTTCAAACATTGTAGCAATAACAGTGCGGGTCGCCAAAAATTAAAGTTCCTGAAAGCAAAACAATCACGGATAAGAAAGGGTGGAGAGGGGTTGAAAATACGCGTGTTCACGTGCACCGGATGTATTTCTCGAAGGGAATAGATAAGATACGTCCATGGGGCTTCTATGTGACAGCCACCTGGAATTCGTTGCTCTCCGTTATTTTTACCGAAGGCCATTTATTTTCTCAAGAATTCAAGGCTTTGGTTTATCTTCTAATGTAAATATAGATGGAAGATAATTCCTTTCGAAAACAGCCCATAAAGTGTCCTTCGAACTGTCTTTGCCTTGAAAGAGGAACATTACTTCTGGTAGACGGTATAAAAATGTGTATTCAAATTTAGAGTAGCGCTGGCGAAGGGAAAATTTATGACACGAGTTGAATTTACAAGATGTTATTCGATATTATTAATGCGTTTCCATAAATGTCTCTCGGGAATCATTTGTGTTCCCCAAATAACAAATGGCGTATTTTCGGGAGTTACCTATATAGCCCAATAATATAGGAAGCTGTTAGAAAAGAAATAGCATGTGGAATTCAGTTTTCAATAATTTTTTGTATTTTCTATAAAAGCGATATCTACGGTTGAGTAATCCTAAAAAACATAATATCAGAGAAGCAGAACATTGTTTACCACTGTGCATCAGAATATTTAAACTTCTACTTCAGTTAATTTTTGACAAAATTGATATTTGCCGAGCAGTCCACGAAATTCCGGTTACGTAGATTTCTCTTTGTACACTATATCCACAATAATGTCTTTTTTCTTGTTTACCAAGTTCCGCGCGTCAATTCACTCGAGCAACACATGCATCTTTGTAGCGTCCTGTAACACTGCAACCGAAATCTCGACGCGTCCTCCCTCTCCCGGCAAAAAGATAAAGTAAGTTGCAAGAATCTTGGTGGCACTCCAATCTAGGTAGAATCGTCGAAACGTTGTAAACTCGGCTTTTCATTAAGGTGTATACACCTGATACATGAGTACACATGCATGCATCATTAGAAGGTGGGTAACACACCGGAGTGGTTCTCGTCGGCGGTTTCATGGAAATGGATCAAGCGTTTCGATGAATTTTCACGAGCCGCGAGGGTTAGTGGATTAACGCTCTCTCTGCGCTCGCTACTGCGCAGTGGACATGTCTGACACAAAACTGGGTTGCACTACTTCGTGCTCGGGACTGGCTGCAGCCGCCAGACCAGCTAAGGTGCATAATGCATGGATGAACAGGTCGGGTCGAAAGCCGTCTAACGGGGGAAGTTTCCCTTGTTAAAAAAATTATGAAACTTCCGGTATGCTGGAAGAGCACGGCGTTTTGATAAATGAATACGCAATTTTTTCCCGTTAACTGAGATATAGAAGCTCGCGATAGAAGTGGAATTAATTCATGAAAGTTGGTTTTGTTTGGTTTACACTGCATAATAGAAGCATCGTATTTTGAGTTTATTTTTTAGTACGATTTAAACTTGTTTTTCTTTTTAAATCCTTTGAACGGCCAGGAATTTTTGAGAGATTACCAGGATTTATTTTCCACATACGTTTAATAAGGTAATTATATTTACTTTTTTTTACAAATTGTTCATTATCTCTAACAAACCAAATTTACAAACAATCTATACACAATATCTTGGAATAATAGTTTAGTTAGTATTTATTATTAATTATAATAGGTTAAAAGTGCAAGTTGACTTAATCACAAAAATAAAACCGGATGATGTTCAAGCATAAAATAAAGTAGATTTCACGATAAGTGGAGGTTATTTTATGGACACCATAAGCACTCAACATGGAATTTCAAACCGTTTGAAATCGAACTATTGATGTGCACGCCTTTTAGAGCCCTGATACGATCTCCCAAGAGAATCAGTAAATGAAAGGGGCCGAATGGAACTTGGTCGAATGGAATGTCCTATCGAATGACGTTTGCAATTAATCGGGTTACCAGGGTCGAGCCCACCTATCGCCCTTAATTCAAACCATCTATTGGATCATCGGAATCTGTTTGTCGCGCCTGGTGCGTTTGAAGCGGTAATTAAGGCTAACGGATTACAGCCTGAATTTTCTGTCACGAAGAAGGAGACCGTTGAACCTGAATAACACGATTTAAATAATTGAAATACAATAAATTCCTATTCTGAAATTTTTGTGCATATTTTCATGCATGCGCGAGGTTTAATACAGATTGGTGGATTTTTATGAAATTACAGAAAAGTGCAGAATTTGCATAGTACGCAGAAATATAGTTAGTTATACATTATATTTAGGGGATAAAGTAAATTTTTGTTTACGTTTCACTTTTTTAATTACTTTCGTAAACGTATGAATTTACATAAAAATCCGCGATATACTTATTGTCTTATGGAGCTTTATAAAACTCAATGTCAATTTTAATTACTAAAGTATTTTCAAAGAATATTTTCTGCTGAGAAATATACCACAAAGATTTGTTATAAACGTATAATAATCAGATGACCCGTCGACAATTTCTACTGCCATAACTTCTCAATTGTTCCTAGGCTGGTTACATACGTATAGACGCGTACATTTCAAACTTAAGCCGATAGCCATATTGACAGGTTCACCGAAGTTCCTCTAAATCGGAAATGGACTTGTCTTCGCACGACTTCCTTCTTTTCTTCTACCAACCACTGTCCCAAACTGTCTCGCACGCCAAAACAAACGTTATGAAACTACAAATAGATACCAATTCTTTTCCAACCTCTGTAAAAAACAACATTCCTCTTCAAATAAATTGTTTCTTTATAAAAAAAAAAACACGCTATTCTTTATGCGCAAAGGAATGTTTTAATTAAAAATCCCATTCTTTACAGATAAATATTTCTTTTATTAAAACTTCTTTTATCCTTTTACTAAAACATCTTTTTGCTTTCTCTGTTACCATTTATTATATTTTCATACCTCACGTGTAACAATTTCATTGTAATTCTCTAATGGGTTAATCCCGCAAAAATGAATAAATAAATGAATGAATAAATAGTTAATTTAATAATTAAACGATTAATTATTTAATTAACTTCTGAGCAGTTCTAACGTCAAACGGTAGAAACTTTTAGAGGATAGGTTGGTTTATGGAAAATTGGCGTCGGTTTAAAAATATTTTCCATTGTTCTTAGAACGTCCAACAAATTGCTTTTCACAGGAGTACGTGAATCGTTATCATGGACAGAAGATGGGATCCCTGGAGCCGCACGTGTTCGCGTTGGCAGAGGCTGCGTACAGGTCCCTCCAGGACACGGAGAGCAATCAGTCCTGCGTGATATCCGGGGAGAGCGGGGCGGGCAAAACGGAGACCACGAAGTTCATCTTGCAGTACCTTTGCTCGGTGACCAGCAACGTCGACACGTGGGTGGAACAGCAAATTCTCGAGGCGAACACCATCCTCGAAGCTTTCGGTAATTAGCTTCACCGGTTAATAAGCAATCTAGGTCGCGTTAATTGTATTTCCCCGGCAGTTTACAAACTGCATCGAGTTTTCCCCGCAAATTCGAACCCTCTCTGGTTGACAAGAACCGCTGTTCTTCGTGGAATTAGCTACTTTTTTAAATTGGAAATAAAATTACTTTCAATCGACCTGATTGCTTTAAAAATTATTACCAGTGTAGAAAATTTGTAAGTGGTCGCAGAAGAAAATTGGATTGTATCGTTAATTATACGATTAGATTAGTAACTAATCGATTACATTGAGTCGTTATTAACACGTTGAATGCCACGCCAATTTTACAGGTTTTGCTCGTGGCGCCACGATGAATTTTTTATTATACGTTACACGTATTGTTGAAATATTACCTACAACAAATAAGTGTAACCACTTTTAGATATTTTTTACTGTATTAATTCCTTCACAACATTGCATTAACGATGGTAATAATGAAAAATTGATAGGTATTGACATTTTTCTAAATTATGTATTTCTATCAATCTAATTTCTATCACCGGTGACCCCCGCGACATTCAACGTGTTAACCCTTTGCACTCGAGAGGTGACAGTTAGTCGTCTAGCAATTTTAACTTTACAGATTTTTAAGTGCAAAATATTTACTAAGTTTCACTTATATTAAACTTCATTTAGTTTAGTTAAGTCATATACTAAAATTTACATGTACGACTGTTTAATCTTCGGTCTGATTAATAAACAAACTAACTAAAGTCTGAAAGTTTACGACACTATCGTTTGGCGACCGACAGTCGCCTCTCGAGTGCAAAGGGTTAATAGTGAATTTTTTAGTTTTAATCTACTATCAGGTAGGAAGTATAAAAATGAACAAAACGAAATAATTATGAAATTATAAATTATTGTTAACCTTGTAAAAAGATTAACTTCAAAAATTAACTCTTTTATTGGTACTTACTTAATGGTGAAACGTCACTAACAAGAACAACTGTCGAGAGTTCCGTTACGTTTCGTTAAGTGAATAAATTTCGTCGTGAGACTGTTTAGGCATATCTTTCGTAAAAGTCGTCGAAAAGGCTTTCTCTCGTTTCAAACGTGACGCTCGAGTATAAACGAACGCTGCTAACGGGAAGACTTTTATGAAACGGGTCGATGAACGTTATTCCTAATGGTATTTAAAAATAAAGGGGATTCATTACTCGGAGTCAAGAGGCCGAGAACGAGTCAGGTGTTAAATGCAGGAGCGCGAGGGGTAAAAACTGGGTCACGAGAGGCGAAAGATTTAAAGGGGTATCATAAAAATTGTACCGTTTGCTTTTGTGCCTCGACAAAGCCTGCCACCAAACAAACCGGAACTACGACCTCCCTGTGAAAATATTTTCTGTCCCAGTGTCTCCAATTTCGCTGTTACGAAAACTTCGAGCGTTTTCACGATGCTAACTTGAAAATTGCGAATGCTTATTTTTTCTGAAACACACCTCTTTCTCGGTTCGCGTTGAAATCTACAGTCTACTCGCTACCTGTTACGTTTCGACAAATATATTTCTGTTCCCATAAATGTGGTCTAATTGTAGCCCAGAAGTTACAGTAGCGGACAAAAGTTTAAGACGAGAGGACAATGTAGAACATAGTTTTATGATCTGCAAATATTGCCCGTGTTATTATGGCAGAACACTGTTTATAGATTTGCACGAAATGCAAATTTTATTTTTCATGCTATTCCTTATAAATTAGTTAATTTAGTTTCGTTGACTCTTTGGTCTGAACCCTTTGCGCTCGAGAGGCGACTATTGGTCGCCAAATGATAATTTCTCAAATTTTCAGACTTTAGTTAGTCTGTTTATTAGTCAGATCCGGAAGTTAAGCAGTCACATATGTAAATTTTAGTATACCACTTAACTGAACTAAATGAGGTTTAGTATAAGTGAATCTTAGTAAATATCTTTGAAGCTAACAATTACCTATCGAGTGCGAAGGGTTAAACTTTTGTCCGCAACCTGTAAGTAATCAAAGGGATAAATACATTAAGCAATAAATAATTTTATGGATTAAAAAAAGGAATTATCGATAGGTTTATAAACGAGCTACAATATACTTTGCGAGCAAAAGCATAAAAATTTTAGGAAAGAAAATTGCGTGACCCCCTACACAGAGGTCTCTCTCGTGTTCCACCAAATTGATCGTCTTCTAAACTTCTGCGAATTCTCTCCCATCTCTTCAGGGAACGCGAAGACGGTGAGAAACGACAACAGCTCCCGTTTCGGCAAGTTTATGCAGGTGTGCTTCGACAGCAAGTGGATGATCAAGGGCTGCATCATCCAGGATTACCTGCTGGAGCAGAGCCGCATAACTTTCCAGAGTGCCGGCGAGAGGAATTACCACGTGTTCTACCAGCTGGTCGAGGCCGGGACCAGGGACCAGGAATTCGCGGAACAATATAAACTGATGCCAGCTAGCCACTACAAGTATCTGAACCAGTCTGGCTGCGTGAAGATCGATGGAATCTCCGACTGCAAGAAGCTCGACGCTCTCAGGCTTGCGTTTAACGTGCTGCAGGTAATTAGTCAGGCACACACACACACCGTGTGGTTGTTGTCAAAGGGTTACGGTTTATTGGCGTTAATGGCTCATGCAAACAACTCAATATATTATCTATTATACCCCGACAGGGGTTACTTGAAAATTCTTCGTTCGTTTGCGAAGCTTCGTTAACGCTAGAACTACCAGAACAGTCAAAATGACGGATTGATGATTATTGCTAAATTATTTTTCAATTTTATGCGAATAATTCCCTAGTATTTAAATGCTTTATTCGAAATTTACTTCAAAGGACAATTCCTTGAGTGGTACTTATTTTTTTTATTAATTACACTAAACATAGCTCTCAACTTATATTTCTTGTTGTAACTTATATTTCTTCAATTTCGTTGACTCTTTGGTCTTGAACTTTTGTCCGCTACTGTAAAATGGCACGATAAAAATGTCGAGTGTGACTCGACGTAGGGGTTGCCGTGATAAAAACTGACGTCGAGTCACGCTTGGACAAAAGAGTGCAAAGGGTTAAACCGCTATGGTAACAAACATGCTTGTTTCATCATCGTTTCCCATCGATAACCTGCTGCACTTTCATTTTCGTAGGTCGCGTCGGAAATGTGCGAGGGTATTTTCAGAGTCCTGTCCGCCATTCTCTGGCTGGGAAATCTGAACTTCGAGGACGTGGACGGCGAGAGATGCGAGCTAACTAAAGAGGACCTTGACATCGTCGGTACGGTGGCCCCTTTGCTCGGGCTGCAGGTCGAGGATCTGACCAAGGTGGTGCTGATACGACAGATAAACGTCCGCGGGAACATCACCGAGATCCCGTTGAAAGTGCAGGAAGCCCGCGAAAACAGGCACGCGATGGCTAAGGCGTTGTACTCGAGAACGTTCGCCTGGTTGATCAATCACATAAACAACTGCACGAACCCCGGCCAAGATAGCTCGAGGTTCCTCGGCGTCCTCGATATATTCGGCTTCGAGAACTTCGCTGTGAACAGTTTCGAGCAACTCTGTATCAATTACACAAACGAGAAGCTGCACAAGTTTTTCAATCACTACGTGTTCGCGTTGGAACAGGAGCTCGTGAGTCGTTTCTAGGCATTCTCGATTCCCTACATACCTAGTCGACTATGTGACATGGTTAATCCTCGATCGTGATAGAGAGCGAAATAACGCGGTTGTTACGTAACCGATAGGGTGAAATTAAATTGACCTGAATAGAGGTTGCGGTGGTGGACGTAATTGAATTGCAAATACTCTTGTATCTTCTTACTTTCCTAACGTATCAATGATGCTTGAGCGTTGGAAAATTTTGTCGCCTTGTATGTATTGCGAGAAAGTCGAGGATCAACAATAAAAATAAACTTGTTCCAAAGTTGATTAGGTGCGATACTTGTCCTTCCATGTTGGCTGTCGTAACACGTGAAACGTTTCAAATTTCAGTACCGACAGGAAGAGATCCAATACTCCCATATCACCTTCACGGACAACACCATGTGCCTGGAATTAATCGAGAAACCTCCACGATGTGTTCTTAAGTTACTGACCGAACAGTGCCATATGCCGAAAGGCTCGGACCTAGCTTACCTGACCAATTTACACGCGGAATTCGAAAACCATCCGTGTTACGTGAAGGGTGACGATCGACGAAAATGGGAAAAGGAGTTCGGGGTGAAACATTACGCAGGATGCGTTACCTATGCGGTCGAAGGGTTCGTGGATAAGAATCGAGATGTACAGCAGGACGTGTTCTTCGACTTCATGTCTAGGAGCACGAACGAGTTCGTGCAGGAGATCACGGTTTATCAAGACCTTCTTGGTTGTACGGTGGCACGTGCAAGCGGAAACGCAACCACTATGTCGCGTGGAACTTCTAAGGGCAAACCAACGCTTTGCGATTCCTTCAGACATCAGCTGCAAGCTCTGGTCGATGTTCTACAAGCCACCACCCCTTGGTACGCCAGATGCATCAAGCCCAATATGCAGAAAGTGGCGAATCATTATGACGAGAAGCTGGTTCTCGACCAGCTTAAATACTTGGGCATGCTGGATATTATTAGAATCAGAAAAGAAGGTTTCCCTATACACATGCCCTTTCACGACTTTATAGCGAGATATCGTTGTTTGGACAAGGAACGTTTGTCGCGTTCTTGTAACGAAAAGGACGCCGTTAGATGCTTGATCAGTACTCAGGGTATACCAGAGACCGAGTGGCAAATAGGCAAAACCAAAGTGTTTCTAAGGAGCTACGTGCATGAACCTCTGGAAGATTGCAGAAATCAGATGGTTACTAGTAACGCCATTGCGATTCAGAAAATATGGAGGGGTTTCGTCGTTCGACGGGGTGAGTTATTTAGAGCTGTTAATATACAGTAGCTACTGTATTTCTTGTTGTATTTTTAGATGTAAAAAAAAAATTTAATCGTTCGCAGAATATAAACGCATAAGGGACGCTGCGTTAAAAGTACAACATGCATACCGAGGCTGGAAGCTAAGAATAATGTTCATCAGGAAACGAAGAGCTGCCATTGTGATACAGAGTCATCTTCGCGGCGTGTTTGCAAGAGAAGTTGCAACAGCCTTGAGAGAAATGAGACGAGTAGACGAAGAGATGAGGAAGAGGGAAAGAATGGAAGAGGAAAGAAGACTAATGGAAGACAAGAAAGCCCTAGAAGAAAGCCAAAGGTATAACAAAATAGTTCTAGAATGGTTTGATACTACACATCTGTTTTAAATATCCAAACTGCCGTGACAGTCACGTAGGACATTTGTTCGTTTGTGCGTTAATAGTATTTCCATTTGTGTCCTTTATAGCGCACAGTACAATGGTATTGTTGGAATGGAAGCTGGGTAAGTTCGTCGGTAGTTCGAATGGCGAATTAAAAAACCTTTCCAGCATGATGAATTCACAAAGAGCAATTGCTATTATATTAGATACAGCGTGTAGTACCATCACATGCACACACCAGCACCTAACTAATTTGTGCGCTTGAAAACTAAACACTCTTATCAGCTACAATTATACAGCAATATCTTTACAGACATCATTCACTTTTACAGAAAAGCACAAGAAGAGATTGCAGCACTGTCGCAGATGGCAGAACAAATGAACTCAAAGATGGCTACCTCAGACTTGCAATCTGTGGATTTAGACAATTTATTCTCGTTCCTGTCGGATGTGCAATCAACAAAGGGAAACCAGATCATCGAAGAAATTGGCGAACAAATGGATGAACTAGTGGAAGATTTAGACGTGGAGTTGGAAACTGTGATTCAGCAAGAAATGGAGATGAATGCCAAGGCGGAATCCAAAATAAATACTCCAAATGGACAAGAAGCGGCTTCACCTCCGCAATTATCATCGCAACAGCAACAGCAAAGGATACCTTGTGCGAGTACCGGAAAACTTGGTCAACCCAGTCTTCCAGAGCCCACTGAACCTCCTCCTCCACCGCCACCGCCTGCTGCGACCTTAACAATGAATGGAGATTCCTCCATCGATAACGGAGAACCAATATACGAATCCGTTTTACCACGCGATGAAAACAGTCCCGGTAGTCCAGTTCTGATCAATGGAAGCTCTGGACCGTTGGTCAACGGTGAAACCTGCGGTTCACCTCCACCAGTACCAAGTAACAAGGTTATAAAAGAACCAGTTGCTGGTACCCCTCCATCCAGACCAGAATCCAGAAACTCGAATAGTCATCATTTACACCATAACCATCATCAGTCAATGTCTCCGCAACAACAAAATGGGCATGACCAACAACAACAACAGATTCAGTCACAGCAAGCTCAACAACAACCACCTGTAGAAAGGGAACAAAGACGTAAATGTAGGGTGGAGCGTAAACTTCAAGAATTGGAAGACAAAAAGGAGCCTGACAACGAGGTTACCTATCACGATATCGTAGAATTTGCGCAGAATTATTTTAATAGCCATGAAAGATCACCAGAAGGTACGATAATGGCTACGCTTACTAGAAAATCGCGTGGTAAGAGTGTAGAATTTATTCCCAAGTACGAGATGGTTACCTACTACAAAGGTTCCACTATACCGAATTCTCACATCCATATGTATGATCCTGACAACGTCAATGTGGCTTGTTCGGTTTTCAGAGTAAGTAATTATTTCTACAAATTGTTCTATTTCTTAAGTATCTTTCAAATGAATGTGTTTTTGTTTTTATTAGGATCTCTGCAAGTATATAAGGGGAGAGATGAAACTAGATCAGGAAATAGCAACCATTCAAAGTATAATAGGTTATGGTATCGAACGTGAAGAATTAAGAGATGAAATTTTCGTTCAGTGTATGCGACAAGCAACTAATAATCCTAACCCAGAATGGGCAGAACGAGTGTGGTTGTTGCTTTGTTTGGCAATCGTTGCTTTTCAACCTAGTAAACTGTTGTACAAGTACTTTGTGTCTTTTCTGAGGAAGAATTTGGCTCTCGAAGGAAAACTCCGACAGTACGTTCAATGGTGCGTGGATAATTGTAAAAACATGAAAGTCTCCTGCAGGCAACATCCGCCATCGACAGTAGAGATTGCTGCCATGAGACGATTAGGCACCATAGTTTGCCGATTCTTCTTCCTGGATGGAAGAACCAAAGCAATCGATGTGCATCCGACTGACACTGCTGCTGATGCTGTTGCTAAATTAGGTGAGAAATTGGGT
Source organism: Tetrapedia diversipes (assembly GCA_033822845.1). Taxonomy (NCBI): domain Eukaryota; kingdom Metazoa; phylum Arthropoda; class Insecta; order Hymenoptera; family Apidae; genus Tetrapedia; species Tetrapedia diversipes. The sequence continues at coordinate 199,428 of JAOPTO010002251.1, forward strand.
CTTCGATCGTTGGAAGGTTGGGCAATTTACCAAAGCAGACCGGATGGCGAGGAACACGTACGGGCTCATGATTACTTGTACGACGTTATAGCCGCTTGGGAAATGTAAGTTCTTTTTACTATCATTAATATTGATAAATTTTTACATTTATATTTATTTTAACTGTCATTTCTTAAATTTTTTATTTAATTTAATTTATTCCCTTTCATTGTTTCAGGAAACAATGCAAGCTGAACACAGCACAATCAACATTCTCAACACTTCGCCGCGGAAATAATACTACTCTAGGAAGCGGTGATAATCGATTTGTGTTTAAACGAAGGTTGTTCCGAAACACTCGGGAAATATCCCAAGATCCCGTTGAGGTTAACATGCTGTACGCTCAGGCTGTATACAATGTCGTGAAGGTAAATCGATAAACGGGATTGAAACATTCGATTGGAGGTGCTTTTGTGAAACTCATTTTTTTTGTTTTCAGTGCGACGACTTTCCAGTATCAGAAAAAGTCGCGCTCCAGTTGGCAGGCTTACAAGCGCAAGTTGCTTTGGGCGATCCGAAAGATAACGATCGACTGGATTACTACAGTGAGGTGGACAGCTTTTTGCCTTATCGGATCAGTCGGGCTCGAGGCGACGACGTCTGGGTGCCAATAATAGCGCAAGCACACAGACAGTATGGCGCCGGTCGCAAAGAGCTGGCGGCCAAAGTATTGTATTTATCTTGCGTGATGCAATACCCGCTCTACGGCACAACAATGTTCAACGTCACTTATAGAGGTTACTGGTCTTACGGGAATCAACTAATATTGGGTATCAATTGCGATGGATTGATGCTGATCAAACCGGATGATAAATTCGTTTTGTCCGAGTATCGTTATCAAGACGTGGAAAGCATTATGCTAGATCCGAGTGACTCTTTCATAACGCTGTCCCTTCTTCGTCACAATCCTGACAGCTCGCACAAGTGTTTCGTTTTTGAGACACCACAGAAGAACGAGATAGGTAGTCTGATCGTTAGTTATTGTCCGGCATTGGCTGGCTGGATTACCGAAAACGAGGTTCCTACTAAGAAACTCAAGTGTATCACTAACGAGGATCGTATTAGACTTTATCATAACTTGGTGAATTGCCGGCGAACATTAGTGGACGCGGAGATACTGAGGAAACCTCAAGATTCTGGAGGTGGTTTTTTGAGAAACACTTTAAGAAGATTATCCAAACACAGGATAGAGAAGTTGAGACAGGAACACGGCAGCGCTACTGATCATGGCGAAACTTACAAGGGATTCCCTTATGCCTATTGGGCATTTAGCAGACAGGCTATACCTCAGAGTCTCTCGAAATTGCCAGATCCGGACGAACAGATAGCTCTCAGCGTGTTCCAATTAATACTAACGTATGCTGGTCTAGGTCAGAATGGAGACACAGTTCGTAGGGTAGAGGACGAGCATGTGAACCTAATACAAACCGTGATGGAACGTTGTATAAGGAAAGAGAATCTGTTAGGCGAATTGTATCTTCAGTTGATCAAACAAACTACCGATCATCCAGATCCTAACAGTCGGGTGAACCTCAGGCATTGGGCGTTGCTTTCTTTGGCTTGTTCGGTTATCTTGCCCCCGCAGAAGGTTATTAGAAAGTATCTTATCGCGCATTTAAAACGATGCGCTAGCGATTACGTCACCGAAGAGGGGAAATATGCCCGATTCGCTGAGAAGTGCCTTTACAAGACGCAAGGCACGCGCAGAAGGCAATGGCCACCGAGTAGGGAAGAGATAATGTGTACGATTAATCGCAGGCCTATTTACGCAAGATTCCACTTCATGGATGGACAATACCATGCCGTTGAGTTCCATCCATCAGCGACAGCTAGGGACGTTATGGAAATAATCAAGATTAAAATTGGTCTAGAAGAAATTGCCATGGGTAATTGAGCTTAAAGGGTCTTTGTTTTTAATATTCATTTTTATTAGTTCATAAATGTTTATGATTAAATTAATGCTTATAGGGTACGCTATCTACGAGGTCTTAGGACCAACCGAACGAGCGTTGATACCGGAAGAAAAAATTGCTGATGTAATGTCGAAATGGGAACGTTATAGAACTGCAAATGCACAACAGAACCAATCGCAAAGAAAGCACGCACATCACTTCTTCCTATTTAAGAAACATTTGTTCCTTGACCAATATATGAATCTTGACGACCCCGTGGAGAAAGAATTATTATATCATCAAGTGCTACACGATTTACGTGCCGATCGATTCCCTATTACTGAGAAAGAGGCTGTAAATAACCTTCTCTTACATAAAAATAGCTTTTAACACCAAATATGTTATGATGCGAATGATTAAATCTGTGATTTTTTTTAGATGATGCTATCAGCGCTACAAGCTCAATTAGAACTTGGTGATTGTGAAGATGCTGTGTCAGATCATGATTACCGCACTATATCAGGTCACTGCCTGCCCCAAAGACTGGTTCCAGCTTTATGCATAGAAGGGGTACTTCAACATCATCAATCACTGCGAGGGATGACACCTCCCGAAGCGAAAAAAGCTTTCCTAAACTTAATTCAATCATGGCCACTACATAGGGCCACAATATTCGATGTTATGCAGTCGTTTACATCAAACTGGCCACGCGTTCTATGGTTGGCCGTTGACCAGCAAGGTCTTCACCTTCTGGAGCATCGTTCCAGGAACACTCTCTGTACCTATGAATATAGCAGTATTCTCAGTTATAGTCCAGCTGTTAGTTGCTTAATGATAATCACTGGTACTGATAAGAAGCAGAGCAAAGTTATCCTTACGACATCTCAGGTAATTTTTTAAAAGCCTGTATTGCATTGATTGTAACATGTGTAATCATTGTTATTTAATTACAGGCACATCAAATAGCGAACTTAATTCGGGAATATATGGATGTCCTACAATCACCACCGGAAGTACCAAAGAGAGAATCGGCGATGGTTCAGCAGATAGCTCAGCAACCTATTCAACAACCACCATCGACTCTTCAAGCTACTGCCGGTAGTCGTAAATCTCGACCTGCTTCGGTATTACATAGAGGTGCTCCAGTGATACAATCGCAAGCTAGTTAAAAAGTTAGATAACTCATTAGGCATGGTACTTCTCAACCTGATACTCAAATCATTACCTCATGTACGTAAACTCCTTTCTTCTTTTGTATATTCACTTAACATATATGTAATTTAATGTATCTATCATTAATCACGTATCTAATTTACTTTAATTTTTATAATCTTGTATTACATGTTTGTTACTTGTACTGTATTGTTCCAATATTTTTATATATTTAAAAAATCTTTAACCATATAATCAGTGTGACATAGTAGATCTAATGTCAGTATCAGGTTGCAGTGAGAAAGTATCTGTATAGTTATTAATGCTTTGTCGGCATGGCCTATTAGGCGACGAATAATGTTTCATTGTTTGCAATGAAACGGCACTAGCCTAGGAATACTTCTTTCTTCCAGTATTTATTCAATTAGCTTAGAGCTCGAGAGATGCCGAAAGAAATATAGCTGTTACTACGAAAAAAGTAGATTAGCAAATGGATCGAAAAATAACTGCCATTTTACGATTTTAAAAACTGGAAAACTATCAAAAACTATTTCCATTTTGTCCGCCATTGTCATTGTCTTTTTTATGAGCGATTGTAAGTGTTTTTTATACAGTCTTTTGCAGGATATACGACACAACCATGAAACTCAATGATCACTGAATCAGTCGATAAATATTAATTTAAGATATATGGTGTTACACTTGGGCATATCATTTGTTGTATAGTTCGATGACGGGTGATTATCAAACTTTTGATGTGCTTTTATTTAAATGATATCAAAACACGACCAATTTATTGATTTTATATATTCTCAATTTTATCCCTCTTGTTAATCACTCTGTTCAACGATACAATATACAATATAAGTATATTTGATTCCGCCATAGTGCAATCAACGTTAGCGTTTCAAGTGCGCAAAATTTAAATACGACTATATACGTATTATATTTAGAGACGCAATATTTCATATAAAGTTTTACTCGACGTACAATAACCGATAATGTAAAGATATACAGACATCTTAACAAAAGATGGCAAAAACAAATTTCTTTGACTCGTATTTCAGAAATCTTCGAGCAAATTTAATGAAAGTCGAACGATAATACAATCTTCATTTTATAGACAATCCTTTCGTGCTATCACCTCTTGTACCGTAAAATTTATAATCGTGGAGATGGAAAAAGAGCGTAATGAAAGAAGCTATCGATCATATAGAATATTCGTAATTTTGATGTGGTCGCACCGATCAAAAATTGCCATGAAATTGCGTCCAGTAAAGTTTTTTTTTTAAATCCAAATCGCTCGATATCTTGGTGTGTAAATATTAAACGAAGGGACAAGAAATGTTTAAACTTAAAACAATAATAGGTTCCAAGCAGAATTCTCCAGTGTTCAATGATTGCATTTCCACGTAAATTAGACACAGCTCACTTATATACAGAAATGATATTATCTAATTGTAATTTAACCCTTTCAGATACAATCTCTCATAATGTAGTAGAAGACTAGTATAAAGAATTGAAATTCTTTCAAAACTACACTGATTCGTAACGTAGAAATATTGTTAGTTTTTGCTAATATTACTCCTTTTGATAATGAGCAACTCAGTTGCTCAATAATGTAATAATTACGAAGTCCAATTAAAATAATGTTTACAAGAAACACTGTACGGAGCACAGTCAAGAAAGGGTTAACATGTAAGGTTAAAAATCCAACAATCTTCTGTGGAGCACTGGAGTTTATAAAAAAAATCTTATGTTAATTTGGATCAAAATTTCGTCATGAACACTCGAACCATTAAGGTTATACGATCCTTACGCGTCGATATTAAAAACAAAAATTCGTAAAACTCCTTACAGAAAAAGAGAAAAGTAATTGTTCTTCGATAAGTGTGCCATCTAACAGTTGGCAGCAAGAAGTAATTATTATTTTTATCCGCCCAAATGAATAAAAATATTGTGACCCGCGTATTTAATGATTACATCGGTCACCGCTAATTGTGAAGGATCGAGAGTTTGTTATGACGAAATGAAGCTAGTGAATCCGTTATATCCTGTATTCATTCCAGTTTCCTTTTCTGAAAGTTTGGCTAAGATTCAATGAGCACAGAGACAGACTGTGATCCGATTTGGGTGTCCTTAGTCTTCAAGAGCTGTTTAACGAGTGAGACTTCGTGTTAACTATAATTAAACAAGAAAAAAAAAGAAAAAAAGAAAAGGATAGGGAGGGGATGGACATGTGTGTCTGCATATGAGTGAGAAAGAGTGGGAACGGGGAGAGAACGAGTTAAAGATCGTGTGAACGTGCGAAAGAGAACGTTACGAAACGAGGATATGATTCTGCGACGCATGCATGATACTTAAGAGAAAAGAAAATGGGGAGAGAAGTATGCCGGTTCCCTGTATGTGTAGCTTAAGCAAAATAAATTATTGGTTGACGATGTTGTATTGAAATATTTAAGAAAGGATGACATTGTATATACGTATAAATATATATACATAGACACGCATAGACGATACGCACATTATGAATTACATTCAATTACACACGCGACACGACAGGCAGTCGTAAACTCGGATATACACGGCAAAACAAAAAAACACGGGGGGAGAGTTACACGCCTACATGCGATGAGAATATACATACTATTATATAAATATAAATATGAACATAAATATAAATATATAAATATATATATATACATATATAGAGATTATTAATATACTCGAGCTATGTATAAGAATAAAATAAAAAGAAGCGAAGCTTTAATATTGCAAATTACAAAGATTTGTTTCTTCACTAATGGTTGTTTTATAAATGGTTATCGAAGTTATGAAAAACCAAATTAATTAATATATCATCCTGTAACATACGTCCTCAAATTAAAGATATAAATATATATGTTATTATGCATTTAAGGTATTCTTCTAATATTTTTTCTCACTAGGTACGATCTAATTAAAGATACCATTTTTCATGTATATACACATTTTTTTATTTATTATTTTGTACACAATAATCAGACAAGTAACAGCACTCGCTTCGGTTTACGATTGCCCGTGTATTTGTGGCCAATAAACTAACCTCGTTTACATTTTGACATCAGACATATATTTGCATTTAAACAATTAAACACATTTGATTTCTGATTCTGGCAAAGAGGCAACCACGGTAAGCACAGAGGCAATCGCGTGTACACGATTTGTACACAAATAGTTTTTTTCATAGATGTAAAGAACAAAAATAAACGAGCAAGAACTAGAACAATGGAAATGGTCAAATTATTGCAGTTAATATAATGTTCTTGTGTTTGCACGCGCCATTTTTAGTTATCCAGTTTATGTTCATTGAAAATGCATAAAATGAAGCACAACACTGACTGAAGTATATTATTTAATTCTTTTTATTGTTAGACTGAAACATTAATGAACTCATATTCGTGGATCCAATAAAAGTGTAATCGGTGGAACTATCAAGGAATTTTGTTTCCAAAAATGTGTTACCATTTAAATACACACGTGTGAAAATGGTCTTAAAATCAATCAGAACTCTTGTGCTTCACGTCATCTTCATCTTTGCCATAATGGATTAAAACCGAAGTGTCGATGATTTACGATACGAGTGAAAGTCTGGGCATAAATGGTCCTACTAAAATTTTGTACAACAAATAGCGTAGAAATAGTTGTAATGTTATAAAAAACATGTACGTTCCATGAGGAGTAGCATTAAATCATCTGTAAAATTACTTCGTTATTCAGAAAAATACAATATCCAAACGAATCCATTTTGGCTAAGATAAAGTTAATACTGCAGCATAAAAAATTATATTGTTTCTATTATTTATGTATTTTTTTTATCATCATTTATGCGATTTTGTTTGTTTTGTAATATTCTTTTTTGGCACCTGTAAAAAAAATCAGAAATACTGCACGGATATATAAATATAAACTTTACTATAAATAAAATGCAACCTCTGTTATAAACTAATTTAATGACAAAAATGAAGCATTCAGCTATGATTGGTTTTGTATAATTAAATGAATTTTTCCAACCAATTCTCTTCTTTGTATCTAACATTTTATTTCAATCCAGTTTTGTCATTAAAATTAAAGCACGAATCATCGATTCCATAGGAATATAGGCGTGTCTCAATAACTAACATTAAAAAATACATATATAGATACGATAATCAACAGGATGTGCAATTCTCATTTCTTTCTTTTTGTCATTTTAGTCTTTCTCAAATCGTTCATACACCCTTTCAAACTATTACTATTCGACACGTGCACGCAATAATGTTATATACGCAATCTTCAAATCGCATTCGTTTCCCTGGTTCTCCCAATTGCATCGTAAAAATACTTTCTTCGTGTCAGAACGAAAATTCTTAACTACATAGTTTATCCGCAAATATATTTTACAAATAACTTGGACACGTTTCGTGTACTCACACATAGAACAGGTGTCACATCACTTGAAAATATTTCCCAATGAAATAAAAGAAAACAAATGTTTCTTGTACACCGTTTTTATAACCCTTTCCACTCGATTTAGAAAAGAGGATGATTTTGAAATTATCACATATTACCTTACGATATGTTCAATGGATCTCAAAAGGTGTTTACTAACCATAATTCGATTGTAAAATATATGCAGGTTAGGAAGTAATTACAACAGACTTTGTATTTATTGATAAATCGATCATATCTGATGTTTACTAATACCGTCAAATTTGTTTCACGGTTTAAGAAAAATGATAAGAATATCAATAGTAACGTAATTCTGACTGTTCATTATCTCTCTCTCTCTCTCTCGATAAAACCTTGAATCGATATTTTTGAAATTTTAATCGAGGTTACAAAATCTTTTCGGTCACTGCCAAGGACCGAAGGTCGTACTTCAAACAGTTTGTGGTAATCAGTTTTGCTGAGATTATAGACGGTTGCTGTCGACGTTGAGAATAATCGCACCATTCGAGCATGTGTATGATTAGAGTTTAAGGAAATTGTTATACAAAAATAAGAATAAAAAACTAAGAGAGAAAAATAATCAGTAGAGAACAAGTTATTGTGAATGTAACTAATCAACAGAAATCATTTAGAGAATAAATATCCGATCGGTCAATTCAAAATTACTTTTTATATTTCAATAATCCAATTTGTTTACGTAACATACATTAAAAGAAACATCGAGTGCAAAGGGTTTTTGCTTATCATACTATATAGCCTCGTATAGGACTCACTGTTTGTCACAAAACACCGAAAGCGTTTTCTTACAACGACGCCCTCTCGTCACGCGTTTTCATTTCGGGCGAATGACGAGAGGCAGATCTTCGTCAACAGGACTGGTAATGTATTTCTGACTCATTTGCACGAAATTAACAACTCAATTAATTTCAATGACACACACTTTCTTGACTGCGTTCAATTCTTTGCGCGTACGTACATTGTGTGTATTATATTTCTTTTTTATAAGTGTCCATTTTAAACACCTCTCGTTAAATATATTAAAATATTCCATGGAAATATTTCAATATATCGGAATCACGCTTATTTAAATGCCGGTCGGTAAACGTGTTCTCTACCATATCTGCAAAGTATTTGCAAGAGTCGTCTAGGAATGCTTGGGTTAACAAAATAGAAAATGAAAATCGAGGGAAGTAATATTCTTAACATGGGACTCGTGCAAACGCAAGTAAAATACATTCACAATCGTTTAAGTTTACAATAACGCACGTAACGAATCGCAGCTACGGAGTAATAATCGCGCGTAATATTCGATGTGTTTATGGATCGAATTGAGGCTCGATCGAAGAAATATCAGATTATAAGATGAGAATTTGTACGATAATAATTTTGATGCTAAAGTTTCTTAAACATAATAGAGATCAACGATTATCCGTAATCCTGAAAAGATTATTAGTTTGGAAACGAGATAGTTTTAATTACCACGGTAATACAATCGAAATCAAGTTAACTTGATTACGCTAATCAGCAGTAGCAATTTTTGCACATGAAATCACCACTCCCTAAGCAACGAGTAACAAGTAACTCATATTGAAGTCGATGTATTACCGAGTTAAGTAAAATTACTTTTTAAAAGCTGTTACCTACTGTCAATTGTAAACTTGTAATTTCTCCCACGTTCATGGTAATTCCTTAACAATATCTCAATTCGAACCATCAAAACATCGGCAGAGATATATTAATATTCAGCACCAGATAACACTTCCGTAAATTACTATTAAGATTCATTACAATTAACGATATATAAATACATACTCGAGAAATAAATAATGCTCATTTATAACGTTCGCTAATACAACTCTTTCTGCACACGAGCAGGGAAGATTTTTTCTTTTTAAACAACAGGATGTGTAAGTACTCGACAAGCGGTTTCCGGTTCTGCCATTCAATCCTTCTCCAACGCTCATTCAAACAGTCAATGACGATCGGTTCGACAAATTTATCAACAAAATACACAAACATAAGTTATTAATTTTATAATTACAAAATAGGTATGCATGGTTCTCCGTTGGTAACAATTTCCAGCAGAATCAATAATAGTATAAAAAATTGTTATTATTATAAGCTACATATGACTTTGAAGGTTAAATAATCTTAAGTAATAATTTAACTGAGAAACCACTGTTTACAGAGGCATTTAATAAATTCTCTGCTCGTGCACTAGTCTATCACATTTATAAATTAGATTTCGGACTTAGCTCGGCAACGATCACTGGTGTGTCTTCAACATGGAAATAGGCGTAAGTCAGGTAGAATTAGCACGATCAACAACGCAATAAATCTCTCGTCGGAAAGAAACTGCGACTGGACGTGTACAACTTCGATCATCGATGAACCGTTATTATCACGGAGCAAACTCTTGGCTTTTTCGGGTTCCCTGGTTCAATTACAATCAATTGCGCTTCTATCAAAATTACAATGACTTTTTGCTCTGGAGCATCGATGTTGATAATCAAAAAACATTTAACACGTTGTGCCAGTTCATTCCTTAAACAACTTTAATCCTATAAATGATACTCTCTTTATGGTAAAAATCAATATCTTTTTACCGTGATAAATATAGAATGTTAAATGTCGACAGTATTGATACTAACAAGTGTACGTATTATCAGTTCACAGAGTGTTAATTGCAACACGTTAATTAGACTTTCTATGTTCAATAACATTACTGTAGAACGTAACTTGAAATAATTACAGCAGCAACGTGTACGTTCCAAATTCTATAGATTCTAACGAAAGAACTTATACAGACGTTGATTGATATACATATATATATATATAAAGTTTTGTGCAAAGTATAACACGCGAAATAACGTTTTGGCCTATACGAGGTAATTTGATCCTCAATTACGCACGTGAAACGTTCGACGAACAACCAGCTGAGGTGCGTATAAAAAAATAAATGTCTGTTCCCTAATTGTACGTTTAAACAGCTTGTGCATCGCACTCGGCGTCGGTACAATCCAACGCATTTTTCCTGCTCTCGTGTACAAGTCTTTGAAAGTAAATTGAAATGCACGTTTGAGTTAAACAAAAAAAAAAAAAACAGATTTTTTAGTCGTTTGCTTTCAACGAATTATACATTCCTGAATGTAAAACGCTGTACAGAAAGAAGCAGTGTATTTTTCCATTTATTCTGTTTGTTGAAAACCTAAATTCAACAAACGCAAATATTTATTAGTAAATTCCGTTTTTAATCAATTCTATTTAGAAAGATTCTGTTTCTTAATACCTAATGCACTATAAATGATAGAGAAGTTAATTGCAGCTGCTTCTTTTCGTACATTGTCCATTACGCACGCATACAAATGCAGTTTAACACGTTACATGTTCATGTGAACCGTTACAATTTATATACATATCGCGCGCACGCTTATTTCTAAAAAGACGAGAACACATTCTGCGGGAAATCGAATGAAAGCTTTTCTCGAACGAAAAGAAAAGAAAAAAAAAAGGAATGAGAACTTCGGAGACCACGTTTAAACCACAGATAAAGAAAGACGGAGTGAAGTTCTACGACTTGGCGTGTGAAGGTCGTGCAGAAAACATTAGCGATTCAGGCAACGAAAGACACACGCAGAGAGCTTTCGCGAATTCTACGATCGTTAACGACAATAATACGGTAACATATACATGTACATGGTATGCACGCTATAAGAATTCAACGTGTCTTCAAATACAATTATAATACAGCGGTCGTTACTCCTTTATACATCGTAGTTCTCGATTACGTCTCAATTAGTTTCCTTCTCGTTTTCTATTGTTTTCTCTCGCTTTTCAATCGTACGGACGGCTGCTTTCGTCGGAGGATAAAACTCTTTCGATTATGCGTGTACCCTTTGGAAAAGCACGCGGAAATCAGTTTCCAGCCCTCGCTTGGCTGCTCGTTCATTTATACGGAACGGCACTTTTACGTCCCGCTGTGGATTAACGAGTTTAGCTTAAAAAGGGGTGTCCACGTTGCTGAATATGCTCGAGTGTTTAATTAAGCAGTGTTGAGTAATTTCCAAACTCAGATACCATTCTCTTTCTATTTTTTAAACCTTTTTCTTCGCGTGAACTGAAACAGATTCCTGTTTTAACTGAATTACTTTAAAATGTCACGTTTACGAATGTGTCATGTTTTGCTCGAATACGTAGCTGTTGTATGCTTACCTACGTGTGTGTGCGTGTTTGAAGTGAGATTCGTTCAAACATTTGAATTCGAGAGGAGCGCTAATTGTTCACAATTTAACGGAAAATACATGTATGTACCTGTTAGTACAGTTCTCTTTATACGATCAATGCATCTGCCCCATTTCGCATTAATCAATGCAATCTCTATTCTGTTCCGCACCTAAACTGTATTCACACGATTTTACAGTTTTCATTATTAGCGTAGTAAAATTATCATTATTTTCATTATTATTATTATTAAAAAGTTATACCTTTGTGATCGATAGATATGACGATTCCTTAGCATACACGAAAGAGGAGTCGGTGATTGATCGCGAATTTCAAAAAGGTTTTCCTTTCTCGAAGCATCCTGTTTTCGTTCCATTTAGAATATCTTTACCCAACACTGTGCACAGGCAATATGTATTTAGTTTTACGATATTATTGAGTTTGTTTTCTGATTTTATGCATTTTTTCTCTAGCGTTTTTCTTGTGGTTTTTTTTTTTTGTTCGTTTTGTTCTTTTTTGTACGGCTTTCCTGATATCTTTCAGACCCAGGATAAAATCCACGATATTCGTTCGTTTTCAGCGACATTGGTCCCTTTTATTTCCCCTCCTGTATTCTTGTGCTTTCCGTAGTTTCTTTTCCATTTGGTTTTGCACGACACTTAGAAGTTTAACGTTGTCGCAGCATCGTCTTGCGTTCTCGTGAACGGAAAAGCAAACCAAGATCGTTGAAATGGAAAGAAAAAAGATGGATTTTAACATAGGTCTGAATGAAACATAAATAATACAACGTACTTTCTAATACAATATTTCATATTTATATAATACGTATATATATTTATAAATATATTATATATTTGTATATATTTAATTATGTCGCTTATATATATTTATAAATATATACATTTCTATTTTTTTCTGTTCATATATATATATTTTTATAAATTATATCCTAAAAAGGAAAGGTACCACGGTCGATAGTCACGTGTGATCCTACTTAGAACTCTATATTGCAACAATATTTTAATTCTCTTTTATCATCTTAATTTACGTAATATATTATATATATATATATATTTGTAACTTTATATACCACTTCATTCTCTATTTACGTACATCAACTTGACATACACCGTCAACGTTAAAAATACACGCGGTTTCTTGCCATTTGATTGCCTCCTGTTGGCTATAACCTCGCGAATCCACCGACGAATAAACGGTTTCCCTCGCTTTCTAACAATACGCGTCACGTGACATCCAGTGTACGCGCGCGCACAACAGTCGAAACTCGTTAAAACGAAACTAGCATAACATTTTGTCGATGACGCATAACCTTTTTTCTCTTTTCCACTTAAAACACATCCTATTTAACACGATTGACTAGCAATTACAAAAATCTCACGGCAAAAATTGTTTATGGGGTTAGGTTAGAAGGTTGGCGCTTGATAAGAGTACTATCGTCCGCAAGTTTTATAGTTATCCTGATACTATAGATTTTATGTTACTAAACGCGTATGTACTCACGTGTATTTACTCCTATCCTTTTGTTCTGTTATTTTTATATAAACTGATTTGTATTCTGTTTTGGTTTCTTCACCCAACCAATTTTCAAATACTCCGCTTATACGCTACGGAATCGATGACGATAGTTCTCTTCAAAAATCGAAAGAAAAAAATACATGACAAAAATTAATCTTAATATTATGTACCCGTTAAACGTACAACGTGAATCATTAAACTTTGTAATTTACGCATACGTAAAGCTTATCTTGGCTTCTTTGTTTCTACTACACGACGATAAAAAATAGAAACAACTCGTATATGTGGTAAACTAGATTTCGCGAAGCAGAATAACTAATAAAAAAAACTTAATATGCGCACGAAAATTAAAAGTACACAAAGTGTAGAAATTAAGTAAAAAAATTGTCCTGATTCGATCATTATAAATATAAAAAAAGAGTAAAATCTAAACGACAAAAAACGCTTCAGTAAAACAGTCTGCAAAAATCGATGTACTTAACAAAAAACTAAAAAAATATATATAATTCTTGCTAATTAACTAGTATTCGTAACATTTAACTATTAACGCGGTCCGGCTACATATGGTATTCCGAGAATACTTGTACGAAACTAAAAATAACGAGTTCAGCACAACTACGTAAATACTGTGAAACAATGTAACATTACAATAAACGAAACGTTACATATTTCTTTAAGAAATCGTATATATATAATATATAACTAAAAAAAGAAAATATATTTCGTTTTTGTCAGCTCGATGATCGTTGTAACGATAACAATATTAATGAACAATACGTTTCTATAACGGTTCTAATTATTTTCTCTCGAGCATACTCTTGTTCTTCACAAATCGGATGAGGTTTAAACTTTAATTATTAAATAATTCTTTTAAAGAATATTATTTGTTCGTTCAAACTCGACGGATCAAAATTCGTAGTGCTTTTAACCGGCACGCTTGCAATAACATATAAATCACCAATGGTTTACTTTCTATACAATCACAAAGCCGAAAGAAAACTTTATATAATTGATTAACCTTGCTCGACGTATCGATGTGTTTAGGACGGCAATCGTTACATTCTCTCATCGTTTAATTCGCGCCATTTCCAACGAGCATCGAGAATCGATTGGTCTGACAAAAACGACGTATACAACCAAACGAGATATATCGCGATACGAGTATCGATGATACAATGCGGAGTGCTCAAAATGTTCTAATGCACCGTAACATAACACTATAAATAAAAAATTCATTTTACTACGCCTAGCGACAATAAAATGTTTGTTCTTTTTTTGTTTTCCTTTTTCTAAATGTACGAGATAATCATTACGCAGTAATTCTATACGTAACGATAGGGACACGATACAGCAGTAATTTTTTGTTCAAACAGCGCACGAAACCGTCTTTTTTAAGCGTAGGCCGGACTATCTCTTTTTCTCTCTCTTAAATTAAAACATAACCTTTTTCATAGCTCGATACACACATCGAGCTAGACCCCCTTTCTCGATATTCTCATTCTGACTAGATTTACAATAACTGCACAAACGCAGATGAATCGAGTAATCGATCCTTGTCAATTGGGTCACCCTTTTTTGTTGAGTACTTTAAACACGATATTTCTTACCGTTAATATAAAATAATAAATATTATTATCGAATCATTTTGAAGATTCGATATAAATTTAATGCTATGGATTAAATTCTATAGTATAACATCAAATAAATAATCAAATTAATTTTTATGAAAGATACCAAATGACAAGGATTATAATACTCTAAATTTAGTACATGAAGAATATTATCAACCTATCGGTCGGTACATCGATAGGATACTAGTCACTGGTCAGTAATTATTGCTATGCAAGCAAAAGCTGTAAAAAGATACGATCAGCTACATTTACATGCGAACGATCATTATTTCTTGTCAATAATCGCAAATACGACACTGCTTTTATGAAAGCGGCATCGTACGTTCACAAATATTCCTATAATGTATTAATTCTCCATGTACTGATGACACTCAACCGGTACATTGTTAATTTCTAAATCGTGCGACAAGTACATGAGACATGTCATTGTTTGGAACATTGTTTTGTTTACACTTCGATTTCACCGATGCTGCGGCTCTCGTACTTTGAATCCTGCACAGAATCGAAGTGCATAGAGGGCAGCACACGGTTTTAGAGGTACACTACTCCAATGAATTTTTTCTTTGTTTTGTCCAATGGACCTAATACCTATGGAGGACATAAAAATGTACGCGTATGACACGACAAATGATCACGACACCGAGTAACGCGTCTCTGGTCATACCATTAAGCCACTCAAATACAATCTGGGGCTGTGTTTGTCGTCCAGTGGCTTACTGGAAGACAGACACGCTGAAATATTTTTTTCTTTTTTTTTTTTTAGTTTTGCACTGCTGCATGATTTCATTGCAGTTCTCTTCCTTCTGAATTTATGATTTTTAAAATATATTACCAACTAATTGTTATGCTATTGGTACTATTTACCACTTAAATTTTTAAAACTATCAACGACTAAAGTTTACACCAAAGATTCAACTCGGATCGATGTGAGATCGCGATTCATTCACGATTACGCCTCATAATTCACTTTGCGAGATACTATGAAAAATCTGAACGAAATCTTTGGTGTAAACTCGACGGCACAGAACGATGGACTATGTGCCTAAATATTATAGAGTATTTTATCTTTCTTTCTACTCGTTCCCTATGATTCGAGAAATTATCTCTTTTCTATCTCGGATTAATTTATCCTGGATAATAGCCACTGGAGCTAACAATGATGCCCAATTCATCAATATAACCTTCATTGGTTTGTTTCACGCGCTTCAGTGTTATCACGCCGCGGATAAGGCTTGACTATTTCATCACTTAACACTAAAGAGCTTTCAGCTTTTTCTAATTTAAGTACACAAGTTGTTGCTTCAAGCATTTAAAGACACCTAACTAGAGACAACACGTACGAAGATTCTGAAAGGTGCATCAATATCGCTAGGTGGACTTTTATAGTTTTCTTAATTCGCTTAGCGGTAATTTTTCACATAATATATGCCTTGTATGAGTAATATTTTGTGAAAGACTCAACGTATACAGCAACACTAGAGAATTTCATGCGATCATTATTTTTTATCATTCTCCGGTATTTCTGACCGCGAGCCTTGTTTGTTCACTGCAATTTAGGCGTATGTTAAAATAAGTTAAATTTATACGTATACAGATACGTATATATATCATTTCGTGTTAATTTTGACGGAGACCACCAGCGGACTCCGTCGCGTCTATAATCGTTTAAAATTCTGTTAAGTATGAAACTCCATGACCACCTGGTCAGATCGTATCCTGCTCGATCTTCACCACGTGAGCACGGTTCTTTTTACTTTTATTATTATTACTATTTTTCTTGTTATATTTAAATCCTACCGAAGAAGCGCTGTGAGATGCTCCTCTGGGTAAAGCTCTGCGAAAAGTTTTAAACCGGTTCGAAGACGCCAGATCTCATTCGAACCGGAGCGCAACTTCTCGATTCTCTATCATAATTATTCTATATGTTGCTACTTATGCACAAGTTTTATATAGACTCGACATTTATAATTGCACCTGCCGCTGGTTATTACTTAAAACATAAGCCCAACTTACATTTCAGTCTTGATCACTAGCAGTTTGACACATTATACTAAGATTTAAAACACGACTTCCTTCTTAAGCAATAATCGGAATAATTCGATCATCCTGTTTGTTGCTGATATTTCTGTCGTAATAAAAAATAATTCCGATAAGTTGTCGCGAAAACTAAATGTACAAATATGTAAGTGCTAAAGAAATGCATAAGTGCCAAGTCCTTTTATGCAATTAACCATGAGCCTGAGAATCGAAAAAAGTTTTCCATGTACCAATGGAACTGAATCTCCTAAAGGAACTGACACATCAATATTTTTCTTATCTTCTAGACTCAAGGTTGTTTCTGTGCGAATACTTTCTTTTTTTTTCACTGGTATAAAACTTTTTTGTGTCGAGAGTATCCTCTAAAAAACGTTTTGAGGAAAAATGAAATATACGGTTAAGAAGTTGTTGGCAAAAAATCTCATTGATTCGAACCATTTTTAAGAATATTGATGTAAACAAAAAAGAAAATTAGATCGCCCAGCGACCTTCACCATCATGCCATCGAAAATCACTTTCTTTGCTCCTCTTTTGTACTAATTTTCTTAACCGATACTTGATTTTCAAAATACGCAGACCTTTCTTTTAATCAATGCGGCAAATTAAATTTCACACTTACATTTCCTCTCGATTATGTTCGTTCTTGACTTGTTTTAGGAAAACAAAGGAAATTGGTAATTTTACCAAACCTTATGAATCCAAACGCGTCCTTTTATGCCGAATTAAAATCATGCTTCTTCGTTAGTGACCAATTCCCTCACAAGAATTACAACTTTTTCATGCGCAAAACAGACTTCAAAGTGTCTAGTTGGTTTTCCAATTTCTTGACGATCTTTACCATGATTTTTGTATAGCTTGAACGTTGCTTCCGATGACACGTAACATTATCTCCAAAAGAGATAAAATACAAAGGAAACCCCGAGCAGCTTCACAACGCTGATGTTCAGCTCTGCAGACTGGCATGCTCGCCAATTTTCCAAGCAAGAAGCGTTTAAGATGATAATATCGAATCCTCTTCATTCTTTTATTTTTACTTTTTATAGTGCTCCAAATCTAGCAGGATTGAAGTCTTTGTTGACGAAGGAAAAGCCTTGGAATTCTTCTTGATTAATGTAGCTCACTTCGTCTGGATCTTCCGGTGTCAACACTGGATCTTCTTTCGTGAATTCAGTATCGAAATTCATAACATCCTTTTTACTTTTCTAAAAGGCAAATACAATGATCATAAAATAATTTTCAATTAAAAATGTAAAAATGAAACAATACGATATTATATCATGTACTTACTGTTTTTGGTCTAATTGGTGGTTTTACTTTTCGTGCTTCAAGCGCTTCCCAATCAATTTCTTGAAAAAATGGATGGGCTTTTATGGCATTTTCGCCACCATTAGCTACAACGCAACCTAATCTTTTAGCAGAATTTTTCGTCATAAATTCTTTCAAAATAGAAACTGCCTCTTTAGAAATCCAAATGGGATAAACTACGTCGTCTCGTAAAATAGATTCGAATAAATCGTCTTCGTTATCCGCTTCGAAAGGTGGCTGACCAACCATCATTTCATACATTAAAACACCAAGTGCCCACCAATCAACACTTGCACCATATTGTAATTCTTGAAGAATTTCAGGTGCTATATAATCGGGAGTACCACAGAATGTTGTTGTGGTCGTTTTTCCTTCGATAATACCCTCTTTACACATTCCAAAATCTGCTAATTTACAGTGACCTTCCGAGTCGAGTATTATATTATCTAATTTAAGATCTCGATAAATAATATGATGCTTATGGAGAAACTGTAATGCAAGTGTAACTTCCGCTGCATAAAACCGTGCTCTAGCTTCGTCAAATTTTCGAGCTTTTTGGATATGAAACATTAAATCACCTGAAAATGGCGTAATGTTTTTTGTACTTAAAAAATAAATTACATATGTATATGTATCTTAAATTCATTTTAACTGATTCTTACCTCCATTCACATACTCCATAACAAAAAACAACCGATCGTTTGTCTGGAAACAACTGTGTATAGCTGTGAGAAACGGATGTTTGGCTGCCAGTGTTAAAATTCTTTTTTCTGTCATTGTACAATCTACATCATCGTCTTGTATAATCACGTCTTTTCTTAAAATTTTTACAGCGTAAACTTCATCAGGATTAATTTTTCGCTCCACTAGCATTACCTTTCCAAAACTACCTTTACCGAGAACTTTAATGAAATTAAAATCCTCGATACCAAATTTCCTAACTTCATTTTCACTAGCAGGTACGGCATTTTCAGTAGCGATTATAGATGTTTCTCCTGGTTTTTGAACTGACTGTGAATTATCTGTTGGTAACGTGTCTGTGACTGTTACTGTTGTAGGTGTTTGACCAGATTGACAAGTTGTTGTTCTATAATTAATCTTTGGAGTTTTTATTTGCTTATCTGGTGATATATTCATTGCACTCAAAATTTCAGCCATAGCTTTAGTATTAATACCACAGTTATTTGCTACATTTTTCTGGCACCTCTTATGAACATTTATATTACAAGCTGTATAAAGAAAATACATAAATTAATGTATTACATATTTGTGTAAACATACTTCAATTTTACTTCATCAAAATTTACCTTCACATTGTAATCCTTGTCTAAATAAACCATACAAGAGTGAGCCACAGTGGTCACAAAATGTAAATCTTTTGTAATTATGAACAACGAAACGATGTGGCATATCTATACTGAATCGTGGACTTTCTGTATCTTGACTTGACTGAAACCCAATGTCATTCAAACATTAGTGAATTCAAATTTTTAATACTTAATAAACAAGCTCAATATTAAAAAAATTAAAAATATGTAATAAATTGCATGTACCTCATCTCTCATGCCTGGACATTTTGTGATAACCAACTTGTGACATCGTTTGTGGACAACACATGTACAGACTGAAATATAATAAAGTAATTGAATGCTTACATTTTTCAATATAAATGACATTCAGCAGAGCATGACCAAAGCTGGTTGCATGCGTGATTAGACGCACTAATTTGAAATAATAAGCATAAATAAAATTTGGTGGATGTTGTGATAGTCTTGCCATAGAAACAGTATTACTCGAACATTGAAGGCAAAATACGAACTCTACAAATATGATAAAACAGAACCATTAACCCCCTTCAATGATCTATAACAATTCAAACGTGCAATGAGATATTTTCCCACATGGTACTATGTTAAACCATAGTTAATATTATTAGCAGTAAGAATTTGATCAATGTGTTATGAATGTTAGGTTTTATTTTCCAAGTATCATTACAGAAAGCATAGCATCAGGTATTAAGCCATGGGCCAAATTGAACACTGAGAACCTCAGATTTTCAAATTAAATTATGGAAGTTTCTGATTATCCTAAATGCTTTGATTCTTTATAAAGAACTAAGTACACATACACACACCTATATAAACATATGTTCACACAAAGGTAGAGCAAGCAAATATAAATTATAATATTTGTTAATAACGTGTATGTGTCTTCTCACCTTGACACTGATAGCCCTGCTTGCCCAAGCCCCTGAAATACAACAGACAAAACACATCACATCATCTCCTTGTATACCCTCATAAAACACATACGTATTCTTTCTTGGGTCATAAACCATAATTAGATGTTTATGCTAGCCTTTTAAGAATGATTATAAAATATTATTATTCAATCCCTATCTTTATCTTATATTTTCATCGCATTTTCTTAAAAATATTCTATTATTATATTAGAAAACTTCTATATCCAGGTATTACGACATGTTAATTTATAGGTAATTCTATCAAACAGTACACTTAGTATGTGTTTGAAAAACCAATGCATGCATCCTGATTCTTAGTAAAATGATTGATTCCAACAAAACACACAGAATATTATGTAACCATTATATTATTGTTGAGAAACATAAGAAAAGAACATTTTAAAGCTTGAGTATCGATATAACTATTGTGTTTGTTAAATTTTTATTTTCTTGTTTCAAATATACTCTAGTGAACTAACTACAAACTATTTCTTTCTGTATTATAATGCCAATGTAAATATTTAGAAAATGTATATTGAAAGAAGCACAAGGACAAGGTAATATCTTGAAAAGCCATATATCTCCTTAATGATACTACAATATATTTTAACAAACCAAAAACCCATGCATGCAAATTCAACATTTTCAAATTTGTCCAAAGTACCAAAAATCCATATTAATTTGATGTGCATAAAATTATTAAATTTCAAAATAAATTGTTTACCATTACTTCAATTATTTTTTAATACATGCACACCAAATTAAATATACAAGACTTCATATTATGAAACCATCAAAATTAATAAATGTCTTGATTTAGTGTTAGAATATGCTTGTGAATTAGATCCTAAGCAATGTAATCAGTACGTTTTTAATCAAATACATACCATATAAATTCACGGCAGTGAGAACAAAAAGTTGGTTGTCTTAGAAAAGTAGCCATAAATTTGTGACCATTTGCTTGATGAACCTTGCGTCGCATAGCACCTCTTCGTCGGTTAAAACCCTGCCGTTCTTTGAACTCCCTCTTGGGTTCCTTCCCAGCAGTGATGCTTCCACCACCTCTGCCTCCAATTCCTTCTCCATCACCTGTACCACAGCCTGTTTGTTGATCTAAAATTTTATTATAAAAATATATCCTACAAATATTTCATCTAATTATTACTTGTTCCTTACCTTGATCATTCCATTTCAGATCTATCCTCACCCTTAATTTTCCTTGAGGTTCAAGGTCAACCTAAAATGTATAATCATTAATATCTTTGTTAACAAAAACTTAAATATCATTGATATTATACACTTATTGACTTAAATCAAATATTATCTAATATTACTACAATTTAATATTACTCTATAAATGTATGTTGATCTATAAATACAACATAAATGTAATAGTATTTTTTTGAATTATTTCTTTTTAATAACAGTTTGATTAAAATATCAGTTAAATAATTACATTTTTGTATTCTTTATACACTTCAAACATTTTAAAACACCTAAATAATTTTCAATTAGCACATGTTTCAGATCTAAGAAGTATCTATCATCTATCTTTCTTTGCAGTGGTTTCTATTGACATAATCTTATCAGACTACCTTGAATTGTCCTATAATGTCATAATAAAAAGACAGATTACACGTTACTCCTCTACTACACATGTCAACAATAAACATAGAAGTATCAACACAGAATTAATTTGAATTAATTATAGTATTGAGTAGAAATCAGAAATTAAAATGTAGGAACGTATGTATGTAAGAATAAACAAACAAAAATTAAAGTAAATAATAAACATCGTATTCTGTAATTTCAATGAGTAACTTAAAAGTAAAATTGATGTTTAAAACCAACCCAAAGATCCGCAGTCTTGTCATTCCTGCTGACAAGTTCCTCGAAAGGAATACTGCAGTTTGCGACGAAATAATCTGGCGGTAATGCCGCATCGTGGAAGACGGTGAGTCCGAGCATCACCGCATTCTGAACTTCATGGGTGAAACACTCGTTCCATACCGGGTCAAAGGTTTTTGGTTTGGTAGACGAACGATCAAGATGATTCTCGTCAACATCCAGTTGAACGTAAGGATCGAGTATAGGTTCATCCTGCCAGAACTTGCGTTGCTTGTCCGTCGCCCTTAGTCCGACTGCCTCGCATATTTGAATCCTCACTGTCCCCGTGAACATCGCGAATTAGATACACCACACGGTATTACCAAGAAAGGGAGGACAGAGGATGAACGAGCCAGTCGACGGGCTGTCACGCCTGCCGACGAGCTGACACTTCGAATTGTGCGATCAGGTTATCCAGAATTGAGTCAACTACTCGAGTCAATTAGATCATCGGACCAGTGTTGCGATTAACGACGAGTTCTCCGTTAAAAGTGATCGCTGGAAGATTTGATATGTATATATATGTATATATATATAATATCAAAACCTTCGAAATGATTTCACAAATAGGTTCCCGCGATAAATACGACCTTCCGTAGAAATGTGTGGCGCACCGCTTCGAATATCCCGTCCGACGAGCCTTCGGCTCTCTTTCCTTTTCCTCTCACTCTTGCACGCACACTCTCTTTACTATATTTCTCTCTCCCTCTCTTCCTCTCTTTATCGCGCTTCCAAATTTCTTCCCCTTCTCTTTTTCCTTTTCCCTTTCCCTTTCCCTTCGTCACCGCCACCAGCACCGTGCAGTTATAAACACTCGGCTCTCTTCGTATTCACACATAACAGATGCAGAAACGGAAGCAAAATCGGCGATGGCAGCAACAGGATCTTGTTGTCAAAGTCAAGACGCAGAGGAGGTGGATGCAGGACGAGTAAGCGAGAGGCGATGCTGTTTATTGCGAGGTGCCCCGTTCGCGAATGCAAGGCTTGTCCTTGTATTTCCGATCTCCTGAGAGCCATTAAGCTCCTCTTTCTTTTTTGGATCCTACCCTTCGTATTTTCCCCCCGTCGTGTCACTGAACGATTCTGAATACCACCAGTACACAGCGAAACCTTATTTCACAATTTAAGAAAAAACAAAACGTATCACGGATAAGCACTCGTTTACCGTCCCTGGACAGCCCCACCGACCCGAACCGCTCGATTGGTCACTCCGCGCTTCGCCTAAAGGGCGACTCGATCTCGGCCTCGAATGCCTTTCGGAATATCTCGTGTGTTTCCGTCGAAAGCTCAGGCTGCGTTTCCACCCGTGGATTAAACCGTTTATCCACTAAATTCGATACTGGATTATTTAACATATTTTCTTGGAAGTGTTACATATAAATATCCCAAATATGATAAAATTAGAAGAATATATGTGATTTTTCATGTATAAACTAATATTATTTACCACCTCGCTGTGACTCAACTGCATGGAGAGCTTGTACAGTAAGTAGAAATACTAGAATGATGCGTAGCCATTTGATTGGTGGAAGTCTGGCTAAAAAAAGCGCGCTTCTACTTACGGTGCTGGTATCCAGCATTAACTGAAAGATCCAGAACTATTTAGAAACTAAATCTTTTCAGACAGAATATGTTGAAAATAAACAACAAATGGCTTCTTCTTTTTACCATAAGATATTATTACATTATTCAAAGAGTGTAATATATATATATTACAGATTAGGGATATGGATTTAGGGAAATAAGTTTCTGATTGGGTGAACAGTTGGCCTCGTACTTAAAATAATGATCTAAACGTACTAAAAGCGATACTACTACGAATAAAGGAATTTCCGGTCTTTATTGAGCTATATAAATAAACGAACACAGTATGAGCCTAATATTTACACCCATGATATACATTTAACGCAACGATATCCTCGCGTTTCGGTTCTCAGGCCAGGACATTTTTGCGTCGATGACTCCAACACTTTTGAGATGAAACAGAGAGACCCGCGAGAAGATCAGATCGTTCTAAATAAGAACTATTTAGTTTTCGGCGACCGACCGAATCCTTTTCTTCCCCTAACAAAACGTTACACCCTGTATCATGGAATCGATATCACGTGTTATCCACGACGAAGGAAGTACCGTTTGCAATCTATTCGGTCGACCGTCGATTCTGGCAGTCGCGATGTATCTCGTATTCAAAGAATAAATATCTTATCGAAATATGAGGGAGATTACGTAGATATGACTTCGATCATGACTATATTCGGACACGGAGTAAGAGCGATCTACGCGCTGATCTCTTGACCGTCCTATGTACCGACAACCACATCCGACGTAGACGTGCACTCTTGCGCTTCGGCGATATCCTTCTTCTTCTCTTCCTGTTCTACGCCCGATATCACATAGACTGGTTGTTGGTACGCGAGGAAGTGTTGGTCCGCCGCCAACGTCTTCGATGGATCTTTCATTTTTATCTGAAATAAACATTCGAGTTTTCTTTTTATTTTAATTTCTGATTCTTTTCCTTACTACGTTATTTATTAAACTTTGGATTTTTTAAAGTATAAATGGATACGTATTTGATAAAAAATTTGAAACGTACCTTTTTTCGGTATAACATTAGCAAAATCAACAGACTGCTAATTATGAAAGCGCTCCCCGCTGCTAAGACCAGCGTGGCTGTTTGGTAAACGGGCGTTTCTACTTCCGTAAGGATCTCCCGTTGCTCTAACGCTACGATCCTACTTTGCATGGCCATTGGAGGTGATCTGTGCGTGAATCGAGAAGTAGTCGCGTCCGCGAACGATCCCAACACGGACAATTTCTGGATTCTAGTTAACTCTTCTAGGTGAAATGCTACGTCCACCTTATTCGGCCCTATTATATCGAAACTGAGCGTGGCCGAGTCTTGGTTGATCTCTACTCGTATGTCGTTCTTTATTCTAGCGCCTAGATCATGAAGCAGCTCCTCCGCTTGTCTAATGAACGTAATCTCGTCGTCGGCGAGGAATCGACCGGGGAAACGTAGAGTAACTTCGACCGCTTCTACTGGAGTTGGCACTACGTTTACAAAAAGAAGTGTGATGATTTGCGTTCAATTTCTCAATTATTTTATTTATTAAGTTATTTTTATAGATTTTCGTCTGTGCCTAAAAAAATTTATTATCGCCTAAAAACCAATTGTGACTTAATTAAATTACTTCTATAAAACAATCTATTCTTGTAAATCTCAATGCCTGAAACTGAACGAATGTTCTGTATTCGCTCTAACAGACTTGAGAAATGAGTCGTACGTAAAAAAAAAATGAGAAAAATATATCTTACGGCAGATATTGGTTCCCTTTAGGAAAGGCTCAGAACCAATGAGCTGATTACCGGCCTCATCGACACACCAGCACGTATCGCCGGCGCACTGTGTGGGCTCGAATCTGCCTTGACGGTCACAGATGGCCGGTACATGGCCTCTATCCTTCATCGCCTGGCACCTAGTACCCAACACCTTCTCGATTTGCTTTTCGTCAGTCTCCAAGTTAATCAGAGCGTTCTCCATAAACGCCTGGATTTCACGGTCGATTTCTTGAATCGCCGGCCCCCTGCCGCCTCTCCTCGCCTGCCTGAAGTTACACTTCGGCTCTGGTCCTCTGGTAAGCGAACCTTTCACCGGCTGACCTTTTCTGTTCACACACCAGCAAACACCGACGTGCTCCAGACACTGTACAGGTTCCCACATACCGTTCTCCGGGTCGCATCTGGGCAGGAACGTCGGTTGCTTCAGCCTCTGGGACGTTTTTAAGTTTTTCTCTCTGAGCCGTTCGCATTGCGACAATACAGGGCACACGGTGTCGCAGACTAGACGGCTGGAGAAATCGTTGTGACCCAGCGTGCATTCGGACTTCCTTCTGCACTCGTTACGTTCCGGGTCGAAGTACCATCTTTCGGTTTCGTTTAGACCTATCCCCAAGTTACAAGATACCTTTCGCGGTGGCTCGAAGCAAACCTCGCGAGGTTTCGGACAGCACACGGCGTATTCGTTCAACGGTGACAGTTCGCATTTGTGCGTGGATGGGCAATGGTGGCCGTGTGGACCGCAGGTTGCTGGAGAGCCATTTTGGTCTAGTAGAGGAGATCCGTTCGGGCAGGGGTTATCCTTTTTCGGTAAGCAGACCGGCACAGGTGGACACGGTGGCACGCTACAGGCCACTTCGACCATCCTGCAAGCCTCGTTTTCTCCGCGACAGGTCACGCTCTTGCAGGGATCCCGACAGGAACACGTTGGACAACCGCTGTCGGGGTCTAGCTCAAACCCGTCGGGACAGTCCAGTTTGCAATCAATCTCCGGACACCTCAGCGGTGTGTTGCACTTCGGTACTATCCCTTCGAGAACACGGGTGCCAGCCGCTTCTCTGCCCTCCTTGTCCACGCACCAGCACATCCCATTGTGACATTGAACCGGCTCGAATGCTCCACCGGCATCGCATCTGGGTATGTAGATCCTTCTGGCCGGTTCCCCGGACTCTCTGGCCGCGTGTTCAGCGACTGCACGCGCGTGCTGACAGGCGGTGGCCATCACCGGAGCCACGCATTGCGTTCCGCAACCGGTGGAGCAACACTTCTCCGTCGCCGAGCACTCTTGGTCGTTGCTGCATCGTAGCTCGCAGCTGGACGAACTTGGCACCAGATACGGACACTGGCCCGGTTTCAACGCCAGGCATGCTGGAACCGCTGGACAGTGTTGCCCTGACCCACAGTTCACGTCAACCATCGTGCAGGTCTCCTGAGGACCGCAGGAGACGTCTTTGCACGGCTCGTGACAGCGACACTGCTCGCAACCGGTCGCGTCTACCTCGTAACCGTAGGGGCAGGACAGGTCGCAGGTCAGAGTTCCGCATAATTTCAGGAGATCGTTCATCTGCTTGCAGTCGGCGCCACGGTTTACGCCGCTTTTCAGGATGACGCCGTGTTCGTTCACGCAGGAGCAGGTACCGTTATGACATTGCAATGGTTTGTAGCTGCCGTCCTTCTCGCACTGAGGTGGCGGAATCGCCAGGGACATATCCTCTCTGGTTCCCTCCATGCGTTCGTTGAATTCTCTCAGGTACTCGCACACTGAAATAATTTAAGGACATTAATCGATTGCAATCGATTCGTATCGCTACCATGCTTAAGTCAGATCGTTATTCGAATGAACGTCTTACTGGTTTGCGGTTTGGTAGAATTAGCCGACGTCATGCAGCACACTGATTGCCTAGCTTCCGGTACAACGGTGCATTTATAACCTCGGGGACAAGTGTTGTTCTCAGAACAAGTTACCGCGTTTCGCTCGTCATCGATAAGGGGAGTTCCATAAACGCAAGGACTTTGATAAGATTTCTTCGGTTTGCACTCGGGTCTGGTTGGACAGAGGAAGTCTGGGCAGCTACCTTCGCGATGCAGTACGCATTCCTCTCCAGCTGGGCATGTAAAACTGAAGAAGAAAGCAGTTGGTATCGGGAAAGATTATTATAAAGCACTCCATTCAAATGGACAGTTAATTATGTACCTACCCTTCGCAAGGATTGTCGCATTCGCAAGTCGGACAACCGGAAACGTCGGTTTTAAATCCATATTGACAGACCTGAGCGCATTGTTGGGAGACGCAGGATGCCGGAAGGGATCTTCCCTTCGTTATCGACTTGCAATCAACTTTCTCCGCCGGTCCCATGGAACCGGATATCTTCCGACCGTTATTATCCACACACCAGCAGACCAGACCGTTCCTCGAGCACTGTTTGCTTTCGTATCCCCCTTCTAAAGTACAAAAAGTAATCGTTCGTATAAACCCTTCATACAAACCTTTTTCATACAAAAACAATTTGTCGAAAAAACTTCGTAGCTTAACCTAATAGTATCCAAGATAATTATAAAGCAATTATTTCCATTAATTCTAAATAAAATTCGCATCGGTAAATGCTGCTGCACGAAAACAGTATATTGATTCTTCTATTATAAACAATTCATGTTAGTTCCACTAAATACGTCCCATTTAAAGAGGGTTTCTCACAAATCCCAAATATAACGCTTAACTAGAACTAATTGTGAATACTAAATTGTCACAAACACCTTATTTGTAATCTTTCGTAGAAATTTTATAAATCTTCAAAAATCGTCCCTGATTTCTTGTAACGAGTGCAATAAACGTTTGTTTCCCTATAGATGTCTAAAACAATTTTTAACACTACTCTTCTATTTCCTCCATGCGAATAAGCACCCTTCAACATAATAGCTTCACCTTCCATATAATTCACTTTACCTTCTGTGCACTGAGGAACATATCCGCGTCCTTGCCTCTCGGAGATGCTCAGCATCTCCGCCAGCACTCGGTCCCTGTGGCAAGCGCTGAGCCCCTGCGGCATGGAGCAAACCCCGCCGCCGCATTTCTCGCTCCTGCAACATTTCTGCGGCCCGGGGCACTCCAGGTCGTGCTGGCAGAAGTTCCCGCAGATTGTCGGCTCCTCTGACGGGCACGTACCAGGTCTCTTTAGATTGATGTTGGACGGGCAACAGACCCCGTACTCCTGTTTCGGCTCCACCAGGCAGCTGTACATCGGCGGGCAGGTCGGTTTCCCGGGCGAGTCGCCGCAGAGGAATGGTCTTGGCGAGTCGGTGATTTGCAACGGCTCGCCCGCCGGGCAGATCGTCGACAGGGACTTCGCTTTGCGACAGCTAGGAATCGGCGGACACGGTGGACGGGCGCACGCTACATCAATCAGCTCGCACGTCTGACTGGTCCCAGGACAGACGATCCCACGGCAAGGATCCCGGCACTCGCATTTAGAGCAACTCGTTTTCGGCTCGATCTGTTCCGGATGGAGTGATTAATGAACCGTGGTGCGCGCCAGTTTTGTGTCGCACGGCAACGAGAGTTGGCTTTCGGGGTTGGGAGAATGTTCCGGGAACAGAAACGGCTGGGTTCTTTCAATCCTCGGACAACGAATGCAGGGACATTTTTGTGTAGAGGCGAGTTTTTGAGCAGGTATATTCAATAGGTTCGGGTTGAGTTCGGTATTTATCATTTAAATCTACATAAAACGAAATGTCTTTGTGAGTCAAAAAAAAAGTGACTTTGTACATTCGTTAGTAATGTCAGCCCCGAAGCATTCGTCCTCCTAAGGTTGATTATCAAAATTAAAGTTATCTATCAAAAGAGAATATTACGTGACCCTTCTCCAAAAAAACCTCTACACATGTCACTTATCTACTTTCTCTAAGTCTTTATCGTCTCATAACTCTTCCTAAATTTATATATTTCGTACTCTGTGACACAGCCATATAGACCTCTATCGTTTTTATAAGTCCTAAAATCTCGATTGAGGTCTCTCTACAGATACCCAGTGGAATCTTCTAACACAACTGCGGTTTACCCAAAAAATCCACTCTCGTTCGAAGTTTACCTCGAAACCAAGCGGACACAGCATCCGACAGCTGTGCGCCGGACACCGCCGCGGATTGTCGCAGTCGATCACGTCCTTGGCGGAGCCTCTGGTCCCAGGGATCTCCGCGCCGATTCGGTCCACGCACCAGCAGCTGTTCTCGCGCGGATCACATTGTATCCTCTCGAACTCGCCGGTTTCGTTGTTGCACTTCGGTATGAACTGCGACGGCTCCCGCGGGCCAAGAGCCCGGGATCTTCTCACGGCTGCCTGCGCCAACTGCTCGCATCCTGTCAGCTCGCCGACGACGCATTTCGTGCCGCAGGCGGTCTTACAGCAGCGTTCACCCGGTGCCTGGCACTGGAAGTCATTTTCGCATGTTGGCGCCCTTGCCGGGCATACGTTCTGCTCGTCGAAGGCTGGGCATCGACCCACTGCTTTCAACGAAGGCTCTGTAACACGAGGAAAGTCCGCTTCTCTGTATTTGGGATTAGGGAAAGTGTAGCTGGGGTCGAACATCGGGATCGTTCAAGGTTACCGGATCCACTACTGAGTTAGGATCAGAATTCCTACGGTTTATCACTCCGGTGAGGAGAGACACAATTTTTCGGTGTTGTGCTTGAGGTTTTCTGTTTCTAGTTTTTCATCGCAGGTGTAGTTAACCCTTTGACTGCTACGGACGCGTATATGCGTTTATCAACTTTTTGATCTCCAATTTACAGTAACACAATTGCTAATAAAGCACCAAAGGGTTAATACGCTTTGCAGTTAACAAGAGAGAAGTTTTGATCGACCAAATCTAAACGATCCGGGGGTTTCAAGCTGTGTGACCTTATCTCGTTCATTAATTATTTGTGAACGAAACATGTTCCGCAACAATCAAGGATTGACTTCAACTCACAAATTGTTGCCTGCTCTTTAAGACAGTGATTTCGGGAAAATTTCCTACGACTCCCTACATCGTTCTTCTGGCGAATCCGAAGATAAGTAATAAGAGGAACTACAAGTTCGCATCAAAGCCTCCCACTCTAGAAGCCCTCTTCGGAAACCCTCTTCAACTCTTTCAATTAAGCCGCGGAGGATGTCTTCCGAAGGAGCGAAAGAAAGAGGGAAAGATCCACCTAACCCGGAATGCCTTCGAACGGCGTAAAGAAGCGGCACACCTTGACACGAATTTATTCGAGCGTGACGGAAGGAACATTCGGTTGATCTCTCACCAACGGGATCGCCGTCGCGCGCCTCGCGACGACTCTGTTTTATAGGTCAGAAGCGTCGTCGGGGCTCTCACGGATCTCTCACGGATCCCGCGTGGAGCAGCGAGTAGCTTTCGTTCTCGAGCACGATGTCGAAGTGTAGCGCGACGATAATAATAATAAAAATAGCCGGAGTCGGGCTAACGGTTCCTCGCATCCTACTGCCACACTTAACCGCCGCGCTAACACGCTGCGAGCACGTTTCCAGCCGCTACCACATGCACGTAAGTACGTACCGCTTGAGTCATAGACTCTAGGTGCATGGTAGACCGCCGTAGGCGGAACACGGAGGACAGGCAAAAAGGAACAAGGTGTAGAATGGAAATGCAACGGAGACGACTGCACGGTTAACAGCAAGTGCCTCTGGTCACACGACCCTTTTTTTCGCTCCACCAGTTCGAGAACTCGAGCACAGTTCGCGGAGACGAAGTACACTGTCGGCCAAAAGTTTGAAATCGCTTGCAAGATTGTATGCTGCACCTCATACATTTTTGTTTCTGCGTTTAATTTGTTCTTGTCAGCTTAAAATTAATATTGCGGATGTCGACGGTTTGACCGCCATGTTAGCCATATCTAGGCGGTGAGAAAATTACTGTAGATTAATCGACAATTTTGATAATTATCAGTATTTGTACTTAACGAAAGAAATGAAATTTTCTTTTTATGATCCACTGAAGATAGATCTAAACTAAAATTATTAAGAATTAATCGTGATCATCGTGGGGATTTTACTTTCAATATACCAACTTAGCGCTTGACGTGTTCGTAGTTTCAAAAAAGCTTTTTAGAATAAAACAATTGGAAATTCTTTTCTTTTTACATTTATACGTTTTGTGAAGAACTAAGACGATTCCAAACTTTTAACGGATAGTGTACATAACGAGACTGTATAAATTGTCAGACATTAAATATGGATGTCAAAGCAGCAGGGGTTGCAGTTTAAATTACAATTACGGAGCTCGAATTGCGTTTTCAAGGTTGTGTATATTTAAAATCTTGTTTGTGAATGAATGTTGCGAACTTTAATAAATAAACCAGGTCGATGGCTGTCGGATCTTAGGAGGGATACGTAGGGTGACCTGGTTTCGGGAGGGTGGGGCGGATATGATGAATAATACTTAAGTTTGGAAGTGTCTTAAAGGTGGAACAATAAGCAACAGTTGGGAGATGCTGTAGGAAACACGAAAAGGATAATCTTGCAGAAGTTTTGAAGTATTTAGTTACATGGAATGCGCTAGGAATAAGGTTTTCCGAAAATATATAATTAACAATAAACCTACTTTAGTAAACTTTTTCTAATCTACTTTTAGTAAACCTACAATGTTCACCCTCTAAATATTACAACAAACATTTGGAAGCATCATGCATTTTAAGCATTGCAAAGATTTAAAACAAAGAAGTATTTACTTGTTCAAAAATCTACTTCTATCTATAAGGTGTATAAAACTGTTATCAATACATAAAATATTAATTCTTTGTTAATTCGATAAGGGTTATAAACTGAAATGTGTTGTCAAACTTTTGGACACTACTGTACTTCCTAATCTTGCATGCGTTCTGTGTTTTCTTAGACATTAAAATTTCTCGTACACGCATAAAACTCCACAATCTACCAATTACGTACAGTAGCGAGCAAACGTTTTAGACTAATTTATAAGGAATCGCATAATAAGCAAAATTGCTTATTGCATTATATGCTATGCATTCTGTGCTAATCAATAAATAGTGTTCTACCACAATAACAATAGAAATGAATGTACAGACAATATTCGCAGATCATAAAACTATGTTCTACATTGTCCTCTCGTTTGAAACTTTTGTCCGCTACCGTATGTATTAGCAAATAAAAACGAGGATGTCGGTTAGGTGGTAACGTTTAAAGAGACCATAGCAAAGCGAAAATGTACGTACGATTACACACGTAGAACATATGAAACGCATGGTACACGGCGCATGTCAATCAACTTTTTACTTTGACTCTCTGTGCGTTACGTTCTGACACTATTAAAGATTTCACAAAAGTCCAGTGAAACCAACAACCACATCCGATTACTCGAATTGCGGTTCGTTGACCAACATACTCCTTCTCCCCGCCATGCCGTTTTCCGCGCAATTATAGTAGTTCCATGTTAATCCTAACTGCAACACGCGAGTTTTGCTTATTACAACACGCTCGCAGTAAAATTCCCTGTTAAATCGAATCGAGGCAATTTTGAATGCAATATTTTTCTGGTCCAACGGAAGATTCTCACTCTATTCGATTGTAAATAATCGCTTTTCGAATAACTTTGATTGAGAATTTTTCATTTACGTGTATCATAAATATACCGAACTTTTGGCCAGCACTGTACACGCTCCACAGAACTAATATTGTACGTATCAAATACCAGAATAATTATAATAATCATTTCTCGTGCTGCAACCGTACACGTATATTTACGTTAGCGTACCTGTTGGCTCCTTTCACCAGGGAACAACATAATGTATATTGTAAAATTGCGAAACAGCGGCCAACAATTTTTATAATCAAGTTCGTAACTTCCTGAATTAATTAAGGAATTTTTACCGCTAATTATTATCCGTAAAAGTTGCCCGACCATTAAGGAAACGCATAAATTCACGTAACAACTGCTCGATCAATTAAACCGCTCTCGTTTTATAAATGGGACACGATAACCAACAAAATTATCCGAACAAACGCTCGCCCACGTTTGTGTAGGGGATACAGGGACAAGAGAAAAGCACAAGCGAGAATGTCAAAGACCCGAAGAAGGAGAAGAGCAAACACACGCAAAGAGGTGAAGAGGAAACGTACATAAGAGAGAAGAAACGCAAAGGCGGACACATCGACGGGACGGTGGAATGCGGAGTGGAATGTATTTTAACGGTGCAAGAGAAATTCAATTTGTTATTGACTACAGCATGCAAATTGCCCACGGTATTAACATTTAACAGGTAAAATTTAACAACAACGGATTACTGTTACATTTCGTTTTTCGCCTATACGTAGAACATTTTTTAACCCTACGTTTCCGTGCTTTTACCGCGAAAAAATTACCATTGGTCGCGCTTTTATATAAACGAAGGAAATAGAAACTGGTGATACAACTAGTCTACTGGATAACCATAACTTCACCGCTATAAATAGATTTCTTGCAATTAGTAACGATAGAATGGTACGACGCAATGATACAAAGTAAGATAAAATTTACAGATCGTTCGATATAATTTTTAATAGTAGCTTTTGTGATGTAACCTAATAATTTTGCACGCTTGCATGCTTATACGGAGGTATTAACACTAGGTGTACCGAACCCGTCAATTTGACGGATTTCGGATTTCATGAACAAGATTTGCAAAGAAAATTACTATAGTATTATTCTTACGAATCTTTGTTGACTTTTATCGACGGAGTGAAAGAAATATACCCTAATCTATTCCTCTCTCAGTTCTGCAATTTAATATACTGTATGATGTACACCTATTTCTTAATATATGCATATTAAAAATAAATACACAAGAAACTAATTGGTAAATTTAGTGTTAAAAACGTTATTATTATTATTATTATTATTATTATTATTCGTCGAGGGAATCCTGGAATCTTGCAGTAACACACACTGCAAATCGATTGAAGGCTGTACCAGTGTCGCTCATCGTCCAACTGGCAATTTAACCTGGTAATTAACGTCTCGTTAAGTGGCATCGTTCATCCGCCTAGAGGATGCATCGTGGCTCGCTGGTATATAATCCTCGACAAATAATTAACTGATCGATTAGAGGACCCTCCCGGAGTCTCGTCAAGATATCGATACCATTGTCCTCTGCCAACGATATCTAATGTAACTCTCTGTCGTTACACGAACGCTCAATGACATCGATATCGTGGCAGCGAAGAAGAAACATCTTTGAAGCGATTTAATACTAGATTTACGAACATTTCTTGTATATCTATTCCTAATATACATATAGGAATTTCTACTTTTATTTAGTAGAGAGAGAGAGGGGGGGAAGAGAGAGAGAGAGAGTAGTAAGGCTCGGTAGTGGACCCAACTTTAGAGGCGAATCCAGTACACAAAAATAAGAAAATATAAAAATTTATATAAGCGTATTAAAAAAGGAACACAAGCCGAAAAACGTGTTTTCCAAGTGTTTTTCACTATGAGTTGCGGAAACTCTTAATCAAAAGATCAATCGAAAGTGCATTGTTTTAATCTTCATGAATTAACCATTAAAAAACAGTTAAATACCTTTTAATAGCTATAATGTTTCATTGCCTTCAAGTATAGTTATCTTCATTTCCTGAGAAAGCTAAAGAACTCCTTTTCTTATTTCTACGCTCCGAATTCACCTCCGAAATCGCGCCCACGTGTTTTGAAATACTCTGTACAGGCCGTGCCGTTCGCTCGTTGTGTGAACTGAATCCAGTGACCTAGGTCACTGAATTTCTCCTGCCAAGTGGACTACCCGGCAAAAAATATCGTTTCTATCGCAAACGTTTCCACTTCGGAATCCTGGTAACGCGAGCAGATAACGTATCCTCGTGCAAAACTCGAAACCGTCCGTGAATTTTTCACGGCTACACACCATCCATGAATCTTCCGTATCAATTTTACAAAAGCACCGCTGGCTTTGCGATTGCTTAAACCTTAAATGTATGATTTAACCATTTTATCAAAAAAAAAAAAAAAAAGGTTTTTATGTCAACGAGCTTATAAATAAACAAGCAAAAATACTGAACAAAATTATTTATTTATAATACATATACGAAAAACAAAAAGGTTTTGTACCCACATACCTACAAAAAGCTTTTATATAAAAAGTAATGATGTAGAAAAATTAAATTATATTTTATTCTGCATATAAATATGCTAAGAAACGATTATAAAATAATCAGCAAACTATTTTGAAATATACATGCCTTCTTTATAGCTTCAAGTTAGGCGTAACCCAAAATGAGGCAAATAGACGAGGTAGTCAAGTAAAATAATGTAAAAATTCAGTATTAGCGCGATAAATACTTCGAACCCGTAGCCAGCGGATAGCTGAGGCATTAATCATTGAATATAGTTATATAAAAGTCAGCAAGAAGTCTCTACTTTTTTTTTTTACGACTGTAGTTAATACCTTGTGGGGCCTACCATGCATTTAGGGGTTAAAACTCGATCGTGCAACGGGAGACAAAAGCGTACGGTACGTATCCGTAAACTTCGAAGATGAGGGAAGGACGATCTTCGAAAGAGGGAGGGAGGTAAAGAGGATTAGGCCTCTCCTAAGGAGGCTCGGCTTTTATCGCGGGACCGTGACGGTTTTTCGCAACATCAAGGACGAATCTGTCGTTGAGGACGCTTTCCGAAATCCGATCACGTCCCCGACGTCGCATTATATGCAGATGCACGCCCGTTTCGAGAGCTGGCTTTCCTTTTTTCTTTTCTCGTCCTTTCTCCTCTCTTCTTCCTCTTCACTCTTTCACCCCTCCCTCCTCCCCCGCTCCTCGTCACAGCCTCGTTGGCCGAACGTGAACACAGCACCGGGCTCTATTGTTTGCTAATGGCCGCTCTTTCAATAATTCGGGACCAATCATTGCGGGCGAACGGGCCTGGGAGGGCGACGACGGGGAAATCGTCGGTAACAAAGAGGTGAAAAAGAGAGGAAAAAGTGGCGCTTGGAGGGAAAAATAAAATAAACCGCCGGAGAAAAGGCAGACGTACCTGCTGTGATCGACGACGACAAGGACAGTAGGAGCCAGCAGGTCGATGACACCCACACAACGGCGCAGGCTAGCCCACCGTTGCAGAGATCACGGCGCATCCTCAGCGCATCAAGTGATTTTTTAATCGGCCGCTATATCTGAAATTAACGGGGAACAAAAAAGGTACAAATGAAACCGGAGTTGCCGGACCGTGTGCGTTCTGGTGATGTTCCGATCGATCGACATATCGGTGAATCGCGCGCTGATGTACAGTAGCGGACAAAAGTTCAAGACCAAAAAAGGGTCAAGGTTCAAGGGTAAAAAAAAAAACGAGTTAATTAACCCCTTAACGTGCACGCTCGAGTTAACTCGAGCGCGCTAAACTGGCCAAACTGTGCACACTCCAGATAATTCGAGATTCGCGACAATAAAATTTACAATACAATAAAAATTTTGAATATTTTTGTATTTTTTTAATTTTCTTGCCAAGACAACGTTCCAAATTGTGATTTTTTACATTAAAAAGAATTGATTTTTTTTGGCCGGTTTAAAAAAAAAAACTGTGCATTAAGGGGTTAATTAATAAGAAATAACAGTGTGGCTGTTGTAAATAGAAAGGAGTAACGAAGGAAAAGGAATGGGAAGGCGGTGTGCTGTGTGTTTCCGTCCGGGGCCTGCTAGCAGACTCATAAGTAAGGCTTACCTAGCAGGTCAATGCCTTAGACACAGGGATAGGAATATTTAGTGGTTATTTTTACTATGTTGTACAGCTA
Organism: Tetrapedia diversipes; assembly: GCA_033822845.1. Taxonomy (NCBI): domain Eukaryota; kingdom Metazoa; phylum Arthropoda; class Insecta; order Hymenoptera; family Apidae; genus Tetrapedia; species Tetrapedia diversipes. The sequence goes on from JAOPTO010002251.1 coordinate 236,958, forward strand.
TTAGGTCAGATATTTTAATTGAAAACTTATAATTTCACACGAATTCAATTGATGTGTTAAATGGCCAGATACTTTCGGGGTCGAACTGTACGTGTGTGAATACTGTACATCGTTTTTCAACGAGCACCGAATGGCTATATCTTTTTGGAAACTCCCTTTGAAATCGTGGTTCGCCGAGAAATTTCAATTGGTAACGTTGAAAAAATCGGTGTTAGAGGAAATGAAAGGTTTATTTAAACTTAAACGTTCAAATTAACACGCGTTTCCGTATTGTTGTAACGATATACTCGCTGCAGGTATTATTAATATTCGATGAACAGGGGAGGCTGTATAAAGTTTCGTACATTTTATTGAGTTTGTCGTTGATGGAGTATAATCAGAATAATACATATTGATTTTTTACAGCTTCCTATCTGATGGGGTCTATTGCGTCAATTTTTAATTGCCTTTCTGACTGGACGAAATGGAAAAGAGTAATTTGATGATGACAGTAATTTGGTGCGAGGAAATATAGGAGACACGGATCGATTATTCTGATTAATTATTTTTCGGTCATGATCAGACAGATATCGTGGTACATGGAATAGATTGAAAGAGTTGTACAGTTTCTGTGACACATTGGTCGCATAAAAGTGCTATTAAATCTTAAAAAATTTAATATACTCGATCCTCGTTAATCCTTAATTAGGAGTCAACCAAGAATTAAGGAGTATTAGTGCCCAAAATTTGGGTAACCATCGTTAACTGCTTGACATGCAATGACGTCTTGGATACGTCATCCGTTTCATGTGCCATTATAGACTTTGACGTCCCCGAGATGTCAAGAACTATTTATATATTCCAGAATGTTTCGAAATATTTCATACTTCACTAATTTATTATTTTTAATGTTACTTAATATATCAGCCTGATTAAATGTTACATAGCAATGCAAATTTTAAAATAGAATGTTCTGTTTTTAAATGTGCACATAACTGTTCAGTCGAGCCAAATTAAATAGAATTTTTCGGACGCATCAAATTCCGTTTTATTTGTATGCCAAGGGGTTAAGGGTTAATTCATAGTGACGTAGGAATACTTTTTGCGGCAACTGTCGGCAAACGAAATAATTAAATCGGTCCTTTAAACATTTCGAAGGAGAGAAAGTTGCCGTGCGTGACGGAATCAAGATGCCGGGGTAACACATTTTTGTTTTCCTTTTCCGAGCCCGGAACCCGCTATTAAAGTTCCTCAAAGTTGCGCTTCGCCTTTTCTGGAAGCCAATAAAGCCAAGATTATAGATCGGTAATGGAAAAAGTTTCTTCTGAAAACCGAGAGAAGTCGCCGGCAGTCGAAAGCAACAACCGGCTAGCTTTTCATTTCCCTTTGAAACGGTTCGTCGATATCGTAGGAGGGAAAAAATGCTATTCAATCTCAGAAAAATCCATTTCGTTTAACCCCGTGGGGTGTATTTTTTTAGATTTAATCGAACAAATATAGATAAAAATGAAGAGCCACCAAAATAGAGTTCGAACGAGAAAAACAAAGTCGTCTTTTTTATTCATCCTTTTTTTAAATCCTTGATTTCACAATTCTTACGGTATCTTTAATTCATCTGAAATAATAAATAAAAAACAAAAACAGACACTTCGAATCAAACATATTGTGGATAGAATAGAATTGAAACCCATCAGGTAGGCCTAACTTCGCAATTTGCTGAACAACCGAATTAAATAAATTTTTCACCGTGTTTTATTTAAAATTGGCACCGTTTCGCCATCCTTTGAGAATGAAAAGGGTTAATCCAACGCAACGGAGCATCCTTGGAGTACGAGGGGGCCGTCTCATTTTCTAATTCATTTTGCAGTTCAAGAACGTTGATCCCTCGGTTTATCGTTGCTGTGCCCTATCCTTAACAGGCGGACGGTAAAATAATCTTTTAATTTTACGGCCCGACCTAAGTGACACTCTCGGAAAAGTGTATTCGCCGCAAAGGCTCACGGACAGCGGCCTGGGTGCAACTTGGGGATTCTTCCTCTTTAAAAAAGAAGAATAACAATGGAAGTTATGTCCTCTTATTCGTTATGCCGCGGAGAATATTCTAATGCGTCCCTCTCCGTTATTCATGAGCCGGAGTCGGCTTCGAGATCTACGAATTGTCGGTGTACGTTTTCGTTTCTTTTCACCTCCCTTTGTCCCTCGTTACAACTTCGACGTCGGAGACGTTTCTTTGTCCTCCTCCTTCTCCATCCCTTCCGCTCCTCTGACTCACGGATATTTTCATTGTGGCCACCGTTCCAGCGAGGATAAAAAGATGATTAAAGGCAGTGGCGTAGCTGGGCAAAGGGACCGCGGGGGCGGCTCACCCCCGAAGTGAAAGACACAATTTTACTTCTCGACGATTCTTTCATCTATGTTAACCCCTTGACCTGTTACGACATTTCGGAGCCGTCACGCGATTTTTCACGATATATCCGTTACGTTTCTTTCGTTACACGAATTTTCTTCTGCTTATTGTCGTATACAGAATTCTGTTTCTTCTTTGGTTCTCCCCCCGTGTTTCACAAACTCTTTATCCATATTTTTTCCCGATGATCCGTCTGATATTTCACGTTGTAAAATTGTTGGAACGAAAATTTGTAAAGTTGTCGGTACAGGATGTTTTAAAAGTATGAGAGATTTTTACGACTTTAAGTTAGATTATATGGGAATTAATTAACCTATCAGTTCAATTTATTGTGATTTTATGATTGTAAATGAATTTGTTATTTATTTCATAATTCATTTTTATGGTTTTCTATGGAAATAATCGTAGTCAATATTATTAATGTTTTTGTTTTTTTTTTTTAAATATAGATGGAACTCGAGATGAAACGTCCTGTAACACATTTTTTCGCTTTCAGCGAATACTCTCTTTATTAAATATTCCCGAATCTTGACTCAGTCTCTTACATCTATCCCCCACCCCTTTCTCGGCGTGTTTTGCTTTAATCTCAAATTTAAACGAGCCACTCCCTCTTAATAACGACACGGAGCTTCGTTCGAATTTTTCATGAAAATTCAATTTAAGTCTGTACGAGAACTTCCAGGTATCTCTTCCACGAAGTATTCGCTTGCTTCATCTTTTTTGCTGTTTTTCTTTTTCTCAATTTTCTCTACCACACGATACGGTTCGTTTGACCAGGTATACATTGCATGTCTCATAAATATTTGAACGTTCGATCGATTTTAAGTAAAATCAACCGATATAATAAGGTAACGAGCTAAATTATATGTTTCAATACATCGTCAACGGTGATTAATATCTTAGAAATTGGAGAGTTTGATAAAATAACAATTTCAGGCACGTGCCAATAATTTCACAATTTTCGAGGAATTTCAAGAAAACTTCGTTTTCGTCGGAAAATGAATGCAGTACAAAATATTATTTGTTTCAAGTAATACATAAATTAGATAGTACATCGTAAGCGTTACCAACAGTTTGTGGAATTCGTTGTTGGATCACAAATATGAAATAACGGCGCTAAAAAATTCGACGTCCGTTTTCACCGAGCCCCTAACTTGTAACGATGTTATCGTCGATCTTCCTGTTCACAATTTTGCAGTTGAGTTTCATATCGTTGAATGGGTCTGGCTACTTCTAAGTCACAGCGCGAATGAAACAGGCGTAGAGTCGGCCACGAAGAAAAATGGACGGCTTTTATGCGCGTTATTTCGAGGTTCGTGCGACGACACCAGACCCATTCGACGGTGAAATTACCGGCGGTTACATCCTTTGGGAAGCCTTTGAATTTAGGGTGCATCCCGGTCGTATGAATAATGCATCGAGAAAGAGACTGTAGCCGCGTCTCCCCAATGCCTCCGACGTCCTGGTAATTACATTGATGATCACGTTAAGATTACGCCAGGGCGGTCGTTACACCGCCATTATGCCGAAAATTCTAATTTCCACCGAGATTCCTGTAATTCAGTGTTTCCCAACCTGTTCTGAGTCCCAACAACTTTTTGGAATAATCGAATCACCCCTTATTCTCCTTCACGCGTAAAAAAAAATAACATTTTCAATACGGTAAACAAAATAGAATTCAAAATAGGTGTTTCAAGACGTTGAACTAACTTAATATATTTAATTATTTTATTTAGTACAATGTCTGTGTCTGTATTCGGGTGTATCTAATTTAATTTAATTTAATTCGTGAACGATAAAACTGACGCATATCATGGTACGTGAATTAATATAAAAGTAACATGTGACAGATTATTCTAATATTTAGATATATAGATTAATCTATGTGACGTCATATTATTGTTACGTTAATTCATATATTTAATTTTCATATAATGTTTCCTTCTTTGCATTTATCATACATCAATGTTATTCCATTAAAAGAACATAGCAATCGAATCATGTTAAATTTTCAACTAAAAATAGTCCGTAGAACACCCCAGGAAACTCTTTGAGACCCACTTAGGAGTCACGAACTACAGGTTGTGAACCAGGGGTTTAATTGATACCCCAAAAGCACAAGGAGGCGTTCTTCGTGTGTCTCCGCAACAATTTCATTGCGCGGTAAAATAATTAAACGATGAACGTTGCTCGAGCATTACAAAATTGCACTGTTATGTTTCCCTCGTAATTCTTGAAATTCGCGGAAGAAAAGGAGTTTTACGGGTTGACGCTTAAAAGATCACGAAACTGGATCAAAGCAACGAAAGCTGCGATCAAAATCTAAGACAAACGTAGTTCGATGACTCTGTAACTTCCATCGAGTTGTTGGTAAAAATAATCGTGAAAGTACTTTCTAAGTGTATTAGAAACTGGGAGCTAATAATTCAGTGGACTGGCAGTGAATTTTCACAGTAAAACCAATAGCGAATGAATGTTTCAAAAGAAAACAATAGCATAGCTCATTACCACACTATCTGTATTATAAAAAAATAACTGCAAAATCCTCCTGTATGAGTGTATACCCTAACTTTTTACGACATCAAACCATTCAACTGGCCCCTTCTTCAAAAAGATCTTTACAATACAATACATTACTAATATAATTAAACTTCACTTTCCTTGTACATTTCAAACTGTTCGATAGGATATTTTAACTTAGGAGGAAAGATTATTGATTCAGTTTTATAGGCAACAAAAAAAATATCATAGAGATCTCCCGCTACTGATCCATCAGAATTCCTTAGTTTGTGCGTAAGTAAGCACTATTGGTTGCTTCTCCTCCCCCCGGGTGGAAGGGAGCACAGAGGCAAATGGGGTTATTCACTAGCTCAGCCAGTTCACCACTACTGTCATTCACGTTTACACTACACAGTCACACGTTGACATAGTAGTAAGGCCCCCTCGACCAATGATACCCAACGATTTAGAATACGTGTAGGATGAGCCCCCATGACTCTAACCAATCATACCCGAATTCCTTCCAAGGGACATTTCACCTGCTCCCTACAGTACAGTATGTCGATCGCATCGAAAGACGGTCCATGGCCCGGTGAGATCTGCCGCTCTCTCAAGGCTAACACACGCAGGATGTGGGTCAGTTCGTCATCGATGTTCCTTCCGGGTCGAGCTCTCTCGTGTTAACTTTCTATTGTCATACACACGGTCACATGGTCCCAGCCACGACCACGGTCCCGTCCGTGCGTCATCGGTGGAACACTTTCGTGGAAAGGTACTTTTAAACGAGTTTCAGGTGGGGAGGTCTCTCCTGTGGGTCATCGTCCGGTGGAAACCGTGAATGAGCTTCACGAACACGCGCACACACTCGCATACAGAGGCTGGGACCGGAGGGATACATTTTAATATGTTGAGTAGAAATGGAGTAATCCGGATGGTTAAGAACTAGGGCTGGGATTATCCGGATATCCGATACTATTTCACGTAATGTTTTAACAATTTTTCTGCCAAAAATATCAGGCATTGGAACAGCAATTATTTGGACGTAAAAGGCTTCAGAAATCGTACGCATCGTACAAGCTTTTTGCACTGTTAATTATCCGAATTATCAGAATGTTTCGAACTGTTATTCCATCGATATTTGGAATTTTCAAATATTCAGTTCGTCTGAATAATTAAATAATTTGGACCATCCCCTCCAGGCGCCATTAAAAAATATCCCCCAGTGGTTCCCACGATAAATAGAGAAAAAAGAACAAAAATATCTGCGCACTCGTAAATGTACGCGCGACCTCTTGTGTCCACGATACTCGCACAACCGCTATTCGGATACTCGAATCTTTTTAGGAGAAAAATTCGGACATCCAAAGTCCAAATTATGAATACTTCGTGACGTCATTATCCGGATACTCGATTATTCGGATAATCCCAGCTCTGATACACGCGCGCACGCACACGCTGTCGGCGGGATCGATCGATGAACTGTCTGGACGAAGAAAAAAAAAAGGGGGGGACAGGAAGAGGTAAAGGGAGGAAGAAATCCACGGGTTCGATTGCATCCTCGTTGATAAGTAGCTCAGTGGTACGAGCGTGGGCTCGACAAAAATAGAAAGTGCCGTGGAACGTTTATATCATCGCTATACCGCGGCATGCCATACACCGTGCGTTATAGATCATCCGTTTGCGTCGTCCGTTTACCACTTCCTGCATTTTTCCTCGACTTTCTTTCGCTAGAAAGCAACCACGTTCCCCTTGAATGATCTATACCTTCGTAACGGCGGTAACGGATGAAGGAAGAACAGGTGGAGGAAACGCGTGATCCTTCGAAGACCATCTGACGTCTGGTTTACCGTTGATAATACTACTTGAAAGCACGGGCAGCGCTACATATTCGCTTGGAATACGCGAGAGGGAGAGAGGAACAAAAAAGTTGAAATAACTGGACCTTTCGTATAATATAAAATATTGTGTAGTTACGACTGCTCCACTTTCAGCGATTTTTTACATCGTTTAAAGCAGAGATTCTCAAAGCGTGGGATTTAGGATCGGTCGACTTAAATATGAAAATGTGATAATCTATATAATAAAAATTAATGAGTATTTAACTTTCAGATGAAGATTAAAGTTAAGGGCTCGCAAAATTGGACATCTCGTGAAAATAGTTAAAACTGAAATCAAAGTACTTCCGCGCGGGCAAAGCCGCAGACAACAGCTAGTAGTTAAACGTTTATTCGGAGAGTTTTGCTTCGGTTAAGGAGAACACGAGAATTACTATTTCTGTCTAGCATCTTTCAGCTTCGTAATTTATATCGAACTAATTTCGAATTGCCCTCTCTCCCTTCCGTTCTAAGAGTAGATCGTGAAAAATTATAACTTTCGAAAAGAGGATTTGGTCCCTAAAAGTTCGAGAATCTCTTGTACAAGCTATTGTTTTATATTTCTGTTCTCTATCTCGTCTGGAATAAATTATAAGCTAGATTTTTGAAATGTACCCTATCTTCTGGGTCACTCTAATAGAAATTGTACCTGTTTACTCAGCTGTCCACACTTTTTCGTTGAAATAACCGGAGGTCACATTCGCTCTTTCTTCTCAATTCTCTTGGCTACCAACGTAAGCAAAACTGCAAGAGTTCACCTAATTGGAGTGACACTCGGCAGTAACTCGGATAACGAGAGCTCGGTAAGAGCTTGAAAGCTCGCTGAATCGAGCATTGAGTAAAATTTTCGCCCCAATTAACAGAACCTCGTCTAAACGAAGTTCTGCCTGGCGTCGATTGACGGAATTACATATGTACCTACGTAACTTGCGGATTTTTTTCCAGAAGTTCCGGAGGATCTCATCGAGCGGAACGTTTATCGTGCAGCCGATATCATTCAGACAATAACGACCAAATTAATGCACGTCGATGAGAAAAAGGCTAATTAAAGGAATACGGATATTATTGGGTTACAATCGCTGCAAGCCGACCTTCTTTTAACACAATTAGTACAATTGTCTTCATTATCGGCTGAAACGACATCCAGTGGCGGATATAAAGTTGGGGGGGGGGGGGGGGGTCACGTCCATGAAGTCCAGAAATATTATGTAACATTTTGAAGAAATTAGTTAGGTATACACTAACGATGTCGCATGCTTGCTAATTTAACCTTTTCACGGTGTAATAAAATGGCAAGCAATACGTAAAGAGCAGCTTAAAAAGTAATTACTCTCTTATCAGAACCATTTGCATTTTTTGCATTAGATTAGGAACGTACACACGTAACTTAAACTGTTTCTATACGATAAGTTTTATTAATTATATTACTGCGATACAGTTTAAGATACGAAACTTGCGCCAATGTAATTGATGATGGTTTACCCGAATCTCTGCCGTATTAAACTGTGAAAGGGTTAAACGTAATTGTTTAAGCTGTAGTTTCAGATATAAATATTAAGAGGCGATACAACGAATTAAAAATTAACAGATTCAAAAATGAATGCACTTTAACGTATTTCTCCCTTTCCAAGCAAAGTTTTTGCATCCATCCCTGACGATAACATCGACGAATCGAATCGCGTGTCAATGTGCGACGACAAATTTTGGCCCGTGCAAGTTAAGTGCCTCCTTTAACCACTCTAACGTCCGTCCAGCTATTTTCTCACAGAAGCAGGTTGCGATATGCACGACGACGACATTATCCGCCATCTTTAAAAAAGAAAGATACCCACGTATGGTACGAGCAGCGGAACGTTTCCCATTCTTACGGGGAGCACAACTTTCCACTCCGACTTCCCGTTGTTTCTGAAATGTTGCACGCTAAGTGTCGAACTCGGCCAACGTGTACGTTTTCATAACAGCCCTGAACGGTGAGCCAACAAGTGCACGTTTTCACGTCGTAGCAAACGCAATCGTGCCGCGCTGTCATTGTTTCTTTCGTTTCCAGCGAAGGAACCAGCTTGCGATCTTCGATCCGCGCGTTAACCGATCTTTCGTGCTTATAGAACGATCGCTGGTCCATTCAACGCGTTGGTTCTCAACCTTTGGGTCATGACCCTTAAGAAAATCTAGAAATATCATATTTTCTGAAAGATCGTCGATGTTACAGCGATTTAAGTTGAAAATTCTTAGCGCTCGTTATCATGGTTGATTTGCTATATTGTTTTAACGACGTATCATTGACGTCTAATAACTGAAAGAAACGGTGTAATTGAGATAATTAGACATCGAGTTGGAATAATATTTTGAAATTCCTATTTTTAATATATGTTTCCTCTGTCTTATTAGAAATGTTCGTTATATGAGTGGGGTATTGCAGGTAGGAGGGGTTCGAAGTGGATTGGGAAACACTGATGTAGAGAAAAATTCAAAAGGAACTGAAGCTTCGATGAATCCGAGGAATATCAGGGCACGGGTTAATGGACTCGCTCTGTGAATTCGAGCGGATAATGTAAAAATTGTTCGCTAATAATCTTGTAGCAGGCTTACAGAAAGTGGCGGCCGTCGTTCAAAATCAACTTTCTTGCCGCTTTCTCTGTAAATAATTTCTGAGAAGAGACTCGTTTCAAAAGCGCACCTACGGCTGAATTCTATGCCGTAAGCCTACTCGTGATTCGAAACGAGCATCCTCGTGCCCTGTAATCATCGATATTATTTCACCTGGATCGCCTGTTGCGATACTCGACACCCAAAAACGAACGCTCTAAGGTTTCTCGGCTGCACCGCGCGGAATTCATAATCGAGAACCGTGTCGGGCACGTTGCACGTCATTGACATAATTTACAGGCAGATGTTTGTCATGCGAGATGAAGCAACAAGCCGTTACTTTCGAAAGACAAATTTAATTTTTAAATTAAATCGAATTCGATTAAGAGATTGTAAAAGAGCAACTTTCAAATATTACGTAAAAGATAATTAAAACGATATAATAAGTTAAGCAAAAAATATACAATCTTTAAGAAAGTTATTGAAATAATAGACAAATAAAATGGAATAAAAAATAACATTTAATTTAGCTCAACTGAACATTTATGCGCAAACTTGGAAACGGAACATTTTATATTGAAATTCTTTTTGAAAAGGGGGAACATCTTGAATATTCTAAATAAAACAGAATCGATGCACGAGTGAAACAACCAAGTAATCTAATTATACACTGCACGACGTTCGCTGAAAACAGCTCTTGACGAATCACACTTGTCAAAGCTTACAGTGGCACATGAAACGAATGACAACCCTAACTCATCATTGTATGCCAACGGGTTAAACTAATTTTTAAATCTTTCCGAACTGTATTCAAAATTCTAAATAAAAATTAGGCGATAAAAATGCGGAGCTAATACAGAAACTGTAACCTCCTCTTATACAAAGAACTACTCCTCGTTCCCACCCGGACGCTGCACAATAAAAATCCATTCGTTCCATTATCAGAGCACAAAGGATTGACGCGCATCAGGATGAAAATCAGCACGAACCGGAAGTCGCCGTGGACCCTCCGTTGTTCCGATCTGATTAACGCGCCCGATGTCTTTGCTCCTCCGATGGACTGCGACGCGGAAACGCGCCTAAGTATATATCGCGCGTTCCAGATCGCTCTCTGCACCTCCAGCGCCGGTAGAAAGTTGGCTGGTGGTGGAAAACGCGCATTTTCCACGCGCTACTAATGATACCGTGCCTTCCTTCGCGGCTTACATTGTCGGGCCACGTGAAAAGAACGTTTTCAGGCTGTCGCCCGGCACGCGACGAGACAAAGAACAGCTCGAAGCAGGGCGAAAGAAACGAACAATCGAGCGAAGAGGGGGACAACAACAACAAAAAAATAAACCTCGCGGGAACAACAGAAACGGAACATTCCTCTTCGGGCGCGTATGACGCAACGCGCTGCTCGAGCCCGGCTACTACTGCGCTTTCTATTCGACGTGTGCCATTGTTGTCGCCGTTGAACAACGCGATGGAAGAAGGGAGGGGGGGGGGGCGAAGGAAAACCGGCCAATGAATGCCATAAAAGTGGACACCTTTTCACGACACGTCGAATCGACGACGCCCCTGTGTCCCGATACTCGACAATGTTTCACCGGTGAAAACGTTAACGTGTTCAACGCGACATCGATAGTTCTATCAGGAAGAATCGCGAGTCGCCGGAAAAGTATTGGCTGGTAACACCAACCGCAGCTGAATTCACTTAAAACGGTACCGCCAGTAGATGCGTTAGTATAGATACAAATAGGATTAAACTTGTTCGACGTTTTTCAGATACCGCGTTAAACGCATAATGGTTTGACGCATAAGTTTTGTCCTACCTATGCTATTTATTAGCGCGTGGCAAGTTTTGTCCTACGTACGCTAACGCGTTAACAAGTTCTTCGCGCACGGTCGACGTCGTGGCTTTCTCGCCGGTAAAGTTTTGACCACCGTGCATTATAATCAATGTGGTAGCAGGGAAAGCCCAGCAACGCAACATTTACTTCTTCACACAACCCTAACAAAGACAATGCCCTTCTGTTCGTAAAGTCTGTCCTCCTTTTTTGTCTCCCTTTTTTACTTCTGGGCAATATTTTTGCCGCCACTCGGTTTAGCCGTTCGTCTTAAAGCGAATTGTTTAGCGAAAGCGTTAACGTTCAAGCAGCTCGTCCGTGATATTCTTCTGTAAGTTGAAGGTGCAAGGTACCGTCGCTCCTGTCCCACAGAACAGCAGACGCATTGTGAGGGAGCACAAGGGGTAAAGAATTCTTTCAGTTGAAATGAATACGAGATAAACGAGCGTCGGGAATCGCACGGGGCGGCTCCACTCTATTTCCGAACAAAAATCACGGACGTGTCTCCTAAACGAGGAACAAGGACGCCCCAATTTTCTACGGGTTCTTCCCTGGGGAAGCAAGCTTCGGGTAAAACGTTGCGAGGATACTTCGTGGCTGTGATACCCCACCCATGTATATATCCTTGGTAAACGTACAAATTTATGTTTAGGAAAGTTTTGTTCCTCAGCTGGCGAAGAAAAATTCTTTCGGCACACGTAAAAGAATAGTTGCATTTTTGCGACTATTTTGCCACGATAAGGTTTTACAGAAACAAGAAAATTTTTGACGTACGGTAGAACTCCGTTCACGTGAACTTTCAAAAACGCCTGATCGACTGTATCCTTTAAGAGAAAACGTTCGTTTGAAATTTGTTTGCATGAATACAAGCTACTATAGTTTGAACGAGGAACCTTAGCTAGTAAGGAGAATTAGATGGACTCCTGTTATACGAACGATCTAAACGGAATTGTATTGTAATCGAAGCAGGCGTTGTTATTTCTGGAAGAGTATCCAATCTCTTCTCTATAACGGACTCTCACAGAACGCACCTTGTACACTCGCGTGTTAAACTAGGTAAAAATTTCTTCGGTGCGCAAAAGAGGAGTTACATTTACCTACGAAGTCCCTGCCACGATAAGATTTTGCGTGAGCAAAGAAAAAATAGGACTGTTTGACACAACTACGGCCAGCGTTATTGTCATTCCTCGGGCAGGAACCAATCTTCCCCGCAAAAGGAGCTCTGAGAGGACGCATATCCGCGTGTTTAATGATCTCGACTGGCCTACAAAGGAGGATAAACGGTTTCTTTGAGGTGAGCCGCGGCTGCTTCCTCCGCGGAACGCTATTGGGAAACTCTTTGTGCCACTGCTTCCACCATGAAGACGAACGAAAAGTTGGTGATTGCCAGCCGGTTGATTCACAAATATACATGGAAAAGTGAAAGAGATCCTGACAGAGAATATTGCATTTAGTAAACGGGGCTACGCATTTATTTTCAATTATTTGTTAATTGTTTGAAATCTTAAGCTTTCAAAGAATTAATAATGAATGTACCAGATACAAGTATTTGTTTCGTTGATACTCGATCATCAACATGTCATTGTCATCATCAATATCCGAAAGCTTTTTAATTCTAGCAAAATTAGCATGGAAATAGGGGTTCCGCAATCTCTAGGGATGGCAGTGACTAGCAGACGGTGAAAATTCTGTTTCATGGGTTTGAAAGTCGAACGAGTTGGCTCCCGGTAAAGATGCAGCAATGAATTATGCCACGACGAAGGTTGTCCACGAAAGAAGTTTCCAATCGGAGACGTTCTGTTTGCCCGGAAACGAACTGACAGGCTTTTAACCAAGTGGAAGCGGAGTAGTTTGGTTAAGTTCGTTTGCTGATAGAACCGAGGCAGAGGGATGAATATAACCGGAGAATCAGTAAGGTGATTAGCAAAAATTTATGCAAATGAGAATGTAATTTGATATTGAAACGATCACTACCCTTTCTCTCTCTCTCTCTATCCCTTTCTCCTTCTTCTCTATAGCGACGCACACCGATCGCAATTATTTGTGAAGTCGGTGATATTCCAGATATAAGCATTCATGAAGTTTGGAACGATTAAATTTATGAATCCACCACTTAAATAGTTCTGATCGATAAATGGGTTTTAATTAGTATTCATAAGATGCTGGAGATAATTGGGGAATCGTTCTTCGGATAATTTGATAAGATCGTTGAAAGGCTATTTATAATGAAATGATGAAACGACGGAATCAAGTAAATGTCAAGGATCGAGGATAGAGAGAAAGAGAGAGAAAGCGAATAATAAACGAACTATTCGAACTATGCACAATAGTCCTCATGATCATTGAGCTGATAACGAGTTTCAACTTCGTTTTATGAATTAATACCGTTTAAAACTATATGTATTATACTCCCCGGCTACAAAAGAACCGAACTATAGAAGATCCACGCAGAGCGTATAATCCGGTCAAAGCATCGATTCTCATTACTCTGTCGCTATGCAATTACTTCAAAATTGCAATCATGGTCCGTTTTGTTGTTCCGGACCCGCTCCCGCGGCTTCGAAAGCATACATTGTAATTCCAGATGCGGCTATCATAAATACTAACGTGCCTGAATTCCTGCCGAATCGAAACTCCTGCACGACAACGGATATAATTGTTTCCCACTTAAATCACCATTAACAGCTTTATGACACTTTCAGTTCCAGGTTTTACGTTATTCAGAAGACACGAAAAAATTATTCGACGATTCGGGTTAAGAATTGTGTTTCGTACATAGATAGATACGTTGGATACTGAAGTGCGCAAAAATTATTAAAAAATTGCGTGCGAGAACACGAGGATTCGCGCTTGATGTTCGATATTTGCAAATGATTCAGAATATCGTGAACAGTGTAATTACTAGAATTAATAAGTAATCTCTCATGTAATATTTTCCATAATTTTACGTATGATCACGAATGAAAACCTCTTTCCTGTACATTACTTTTTTTTCAAATCACACTAATTCCTTTGATTCAAGCAGGTATCTATACTTCACGAATGAACACCTATTTCCTGTACATTACTTTTTTTTCAAATCACGCTAATTTCTTTGATTCAAGCAGGTATCTATACTTCACGAATGAACACCTATTTCCTGTACATTACTTTTTTTTCAAATCACGCTAATTTCTTCGATTCAAGCGGGTACCTATACTTCACGAATGAACATCTATTTCCTGTACATTACTTTTTTTTCAAATCACGCTAATTTCTTCGATTCAAGCGGGTACCTATACTTCGCGCATCGATAATTCTGGTGTTAATAATCTTCGACAAATTTTACACCGCAATTCTTCCCATTTCCAATGCATGAAACCTGAAGTCAACCCGAGGGGGAGCCTCGTTGGTGGATTACATTCGTTATTGAACAGCATCGGTACCGGTGAGCAGGCAGAGCCTTTAACAAAAAGCGCACGTAAGCGTCGGCGAGGTGGGAATGCAAAGAAAGCCGGAATAATTAATATCCTGGGCACATCGTCGTGCAGAGACGCACACACATATACATACACGTACCAAAGATCGTTGTGTGAAAGAAGAGCTCTCCTGCCGAGAAACGCGATTGCTATGACGGTTTCAGGGAAACAGCGTACGTTAAGTATAAACGTACCCGGAGTAGAAATTGCATTCTTGCCGTTTTAGAAAGTGCACGCACAAACGAACACGTGCACAGGCTGTGGCAGTGGTGGGTTTCACGAGAATTAATTGACTCGGTAACTCGCCCAGACTTATCGTCGTGATTTAAAGCAGCGCAATCCGTTGAATTTCACGCGTACGGCCAGGCGTCCGCGAGAAAATACATACATACGCACGCAGCCACCTGACTGAGACCGTGCAATTTCACCGTTGTAATTTCCGACAGCAAGCAAAAAAGATACGGTAAAACGTCGATTATCCGAACGGATAAAAATATGTTAAAGCAGTCGTGTAGTTTTGAAACGATCGATTTAACGAGGGAACATTAGGAATCGATAGTCACCGATTTTTCTAACACTTTGGCGCACAGTGTACAGAGTTCTCGAAAAATATTTTATTCGTATATTTTTCCGACAGATTTATCTTAAGCGACACCCTTATTTGAATTTCCTAAAGGGGGATCGGAACATAGAGAAGGTTGGGAAACGCTGGTATATTATATTGCCCCGAACATTCTTTTCGGTTGCTTACCGAACGTTAAGAATGCAAAATTTTCGATTTATGCAATTCCTTTATAATGGTTCATTTTACAGTCTTTTTCGTCTTCAACCAAACGTGAAAATTTGAACAAAGGGACCGAAGGGGTGCCGTTTTCACCGTAGAACAATGGAAGGAAACTTTGTTTCCGGTGTACATGTATAATTGATATAGGCACGGTTGAAAAAATTGCAAAGCTCTAATATGAAAAGAAATTCAGCTAGGAGGGTAATACAAATTTAATGAACTTAGGCTCGGATGAAGTCGCCGTTTTCAGAACGGCAGACGAGGCGGGTTTCGCGCGCGATGAAAATTCATCAGGCTTCGGCGACGCATTTTTAATGAACCAGAAACAAGAAGATAATTAAACATAAGCGCGCACACTTCCCTCCCAAATGAAACACCGAACACCGGCGACGACTCGAATACGTTCGCCGATACCAAAATAAAATCCGAATCCCATAGGTAGATCCTGTTATTTAAACGAAATTTTAAATCCATGAATACCCGTTTTGGGAAAGAAATTAAAAGCTAAAAAATAAAACAGAAAAGAAACAAGAAGAAGGATTGCAACGGCCAACCGGATGCCGATTTCACGGAACACATCGCCTCGCAGCGAACGCACGTCAGGCAAAAAACGAGAGGAAAAATCAATCGCAGGTTCACACAGGTACTCACCTCTATTATTCCGATAACTCACACGCGTGGATACGTGCAATTAATCCTTCGTTCTCCGTGCAAACTGCTTTTCCCTCGTTTTTATATTTTATACCACTGTTCCCGTCGAAGTTCGATCGGTTCCTACGGAAAAAGCGTATGTATGTGTGTATGTATGTATGTATGCTAATCGCCGCACTGAATCGCGTGCTGTTTCGTAGCGAAACAAAACGAGGGAGCGCAGAATTCGATTCGAAAATTGCGGTACCGCTCGCAGATAACGCGCCTTTCGCCCGTGCTCAGTCCGCGCCGAATGACGTTCGTATACTGTCCTGGCCTCGGTGCGTTCGGCGGAGCCGGCCTCGTATGATGACCCCCTTCTAGAATTCTACGGCCCTGTCGACGTACACCAACCTCTGGGCACCGGCGTAACATCGGGAAACGACAGGCAACCGTCGATCCTGCTAGATTCGATCGTTCGCATCGGCAATTTCACCGACTGGAATATTCAACAGCTTAGAATCACACCGATACACACTATCGCCCCGCAAGTATTTACCTGTTTATCGAAGAGGCGAACACTATAATGATGGCTAATATACAAAAGGAATTCTTCGTCAAAAATGGGATCTGTATTATAGTGTGTACGTGGTTACTCTGGAAAGAAAATAGTTCTTGTCTTTAAACTTTCGCACTGGTTTGAATGAAACAAAGAAAAAAGGAAATTAGGCGAGCAAATATTTATGAGCCCTAATGGAGGTATAGTACCGCTGAAAAGTTTGGAATCACCTTTGCTCGCTGAGAACTGCGTGAATTTCAAGAGAAAGAAAATTTGCAGTTAGTTTACGTTGGGAAATGTTTTGGTAGCGGATCTATCAAAATGAAGAAAGCCACTATTAATATCTGCAATATTAATTTCAAATTGGTTCCAAACTTTTATAATTATTTCGTTTTCACTTGTAAGAAATAGGTTACCTGCTTTCGTTATAGCGAACAGAAATTTTTAGAAACCATATTTAAAATGGTTAAATTGTTTGCTTTTTTTATTGGTTTCTCGTGAGATCTTAGATAGAAAGGTAGGTTGTCAAAACTTAATTTTTAATAAAAATTAATCTGTTACTCAATAGTAAAAAGAAATTAATTTTTACAAGACTTTTTTAAATACAGTTATATATTTTGCTTCGTTTCATTTTATTAGAATTAAAAATCTACAAATCTGTAGTCAAAATGTATTTATTTGAGAAAATCAATTCGATTCAATGCACTGTTTCCAAATGCTTAACATCGTTAGAAGCGTTAACTAACTTTTAATTCTATCCAAATAAAGTTTTGATATGAATTGAAATTTTATTCGCAACCGTTACACAACATTTAGTACGAAACATTCACTGCGTATTTCGATAGATAATCTCCCTCTTCGTTCATTTCCAGCGAACTTTAACATAATATTTCATTCAGTATGCACACCTTTCAACCAACAACGTTGTTAAACCAGAATGTCACTCTACAACATACCGTGCTGTCTGAAGCATCGATCATGCATCATCGTTTCTCCATCATTCAATCAAACCGTGAACAGCCGTGGATCACCAGCTTCCCATGAATCGTGGCTCGCGTCGATCCCAGCGGCTATCGCCCGGAAACGAAAAAAAATTGATGATGTTACGTTCGATGCTTACATTTCAATAATAGATGAAACGGGCCATCGATCGACCAGCTGACCCAAAACCATCCGGAAGTACCTACGCCGCGCCACAGTCAATGGCCTTTGCCGGTGACAGATCGGACCTTCCGTCTATCGAAACGACAGATCCCCCGTCCCATCTAGCCCCTACTATACACTTCCATTCTTTCTACTCGAACGTTTCCTTCCTTTTGTCTTTTCACTCTATTTTTTTTCTTTATTATTCAAAAACATTCGATGTAATACTCGAGGCTGGGAAAAATTCATGCGGCTCGCATAGCCACGTGCGGAATTCGATTCCGGAACGTATTGCCTCTCCGACTTTACGGTACTCCCGTAGTATTGCCTGTAGACACGAAAAAAAGTGCGGTTGCAGCGGCTGCATCCGCCGCAGAGAGGCGAGCGAAGAGCGCGGGGCAAGAGAGAAAGAAGGGGAAGAATCGGTGGAACTGTGCGCACACCCATCTTTCTTTCCTTCCATTTTTCTCAACCGGGAGGATCCGGTGTAATTCTAGCGCACACGCTGAAAATTAATGTGGTTCGGGCTGGTACGCGCGGAATTCGATCCGGTAACGACCCGCTTCTTTACCTTTACGGTACTCTCGTTATCCTGGACAACGCTGGTCACGGAAATATGCAGTGAACCGCGCCCCGTTTTGCGTTGGCCGTTTCACTACCACCGTGTGTCTGTCTGTTGCGCTCGTTCACCGGTCCGCTCGTGAAACGCGCAAACGGAACGCTCTGCGTTGTTTGGGAAACATAAACGTTCCTTCGATCACCGGTTCCCTTCTCGTCTTTCCTCTAGGCGTTGCCTCGGCTACGACGAGAAAAGCTACGAAACGCGTCTTACGATTTAGAGAAGCTAGAATTTTCTACGTCTACGGCCTATGAAACGTCCAGCAATTTGAAAGGAAACCGATGGAGGTTTAGTAACTCTGCCTATCTACCTAAAGCACGAGCTTGAACTCTCACGGTTTTATATAACCGACCGGAAAAGTGTAACACCTGCGGAGAGCGGTAAATATCGAGCTGCAACGGGGGGCGCTTTGAGGCTGGCTGGAATTAAAACGCTTCTGTGTGTTTAAACCTTTCGAAATGTTGAAGTATGACAATATCGGAATACACAAAGGAACAAGTGTGTTTTAATAAAAAAAAGTGGAAAGACCACCCGTTCGGTCGAACGATATTTAAATGAAAATTTAATATCGAATTAAAATTGTTTATAGAACTATTCCAACACAGAATGGAAATTCAGTCGACCGATCTGTTGAATAATCAATTGTTCGAGTGGATTCAATATTTTCAGCGGAAACAAAAGTTAATTATAAAACTATCTCGTAAAGGCCACCATTATTTTTTTAACCTCTGCAGAACATATGATTTGCATTCGATTGGCTGTCAGTCCGCATATGCAAGTGCGTTGCGTTTTGTGCATCAAATTTATTTCGCAACAATTCCAATGGAGCTGCGCGCTCGATAGACGTACACGCGAATGTACCAATTTAGAGAAGTAGGAGGGTACAGGGTGAGAAAGAGAAATGCAGAAGCAGAGAGAAACAGAGGAAGATAGAAAAGACGCTTGAAGTTGTACGCTATTCCAACATTCCTAGGTGGCCCCGGGGCGCTAAACGGAGTATATGTACCGCCATTACAAGGAAAGGCCCAGTGACCGACATTCCCCTTTCCATTCTTCCTGATACTCCTTCGCCCGGATCTTGCTGCGATGGTAACGTGTACGCGATGACGACCTGTTAGCGAAGTATCGGTAACCGGAACCTCTGGAACCTTCGTCCTGAATTTCCGTACGAGGAATCAGCCACTCTCTCGAACACGAGGTCAAATTTTTCGGTTGTTAGGCTAACGAACCTCGAGGAAACTACAATATCAGTTGACTATTGTTATCATTGAGGACACTTGAATTTTTTGTTAACCATTAACTTCCTTAAAATACCTTCGGAAACATACTTTTAAATACATGGGAGAAAATTCGCTAATTCACGAATCTAAAAAATATGGAACGAGTCGAGTAAAGTGAGAGATTTGTTTTAAGAAGAAATTACGATCAGTCCTTCTGACTTATAATAAACTTTAATTATTTTGCTTTGTTGAAAACTATCTTGCGTTGTCTAGATCTTATAATATGTTTATTTTACAAATGACTTGTTCAAAGTGCCTGTTTTTAACAAACCTGCACACGCTTGCAACGTTATGCGTCTTTCATGTTCCGTCCACAAAAGTCGAAGAACGAAGACCTACATTTTCATCAGCATCCTGCGAAACAAGAGTAATGCAATTTTAATAAGCGATTTCTATTTTTAACGCTTCTTCATCCCGTTTCCACTAAAAAGGAACAACGCGTCATAGTCGTAAAGCTGTGTAACGAACGTACGTTAGCGGTACATGTAGTATCCGGTGAATCAGGAAAAGTTCATGAATACTTTACATATATACTACACCTGCATCAGGGACGAATAACGAACTTTCAAGGCCCTAGAATAATATATTATCTATTATTTTTAGTGTAAATATTGTTATAATACATAAATAATGAAAAATAGCTTGTTAATAATATAGAATTATTACCAATAAATGGGTTCGACGAATTATGTATATCCTATGTCTCTAATGTGATATATTATGAAACATTGAGCACTATTTTTTTAATGTTCTCATAATCAAGTATGAAATGCAAGAAGTGACTGCAGTGCGAAAGTTCAACGCAGGAAGATGCAATTATTACGTCCGTCTCTGCTTCCATTAATTATTCCGTTTAGCTCACTAACGGATCAACATTCTACATATTCTCAATCGATAAACAATTCCAGTTGTGATTTCATTACCGCCTGTAGGAGTAAACGTAATTATCAGTGGTAATAGCAATCATCATTCAAGCGTGTATTGAAAATTTCATACCCCTCTGAAGCGTTACGTTTACGTACCATCTATATACTTATTCGCACATACGTATCACGAAAATCCTTATGTACGTATGCATACATAATATACACATAAATGCATTTGTAGGGAACGTATATCAATTATCAATCTTATCAACACAACGCCAGAAGCCTTGTCATTATCGGCATGCCGGAAGGAACAAGCTTGCAGGAACGTTCCGTGTTATGTTGCACCGTAGTTTCGTGAATTACGATGAACTAACGTCTGTGTGCGTCAGAGACGCTATACAGAGAATACATGTGTTCCCTGTGGCGTGTTTCCGGTAACATTCTAGTGACTGAAGTTGGGATAAGTTAATGACGGATGTCGTTCAAATATCTGTAAAATGGCACATTAAATCGATATAATTAAAATTAAAATGAGATTGTATTTAATTCGAAAGTATTCATAAATTAAACTATGATGAGTTTATATTAAAACTAATTAAGCAGTGAAGGAAATTTGCTACAGCAGCTAATTATAATCATATGTGTAATATAATAGAATCTAATATATAAAATTATATAAATTGAAGTTAAGCTTATTTTAAGACCTAATATTATTACATTCCTAATTCCTAATATTACATTCTTATTTAAAAAAAAATATTAAATATTAATTTTTACTAATTATAGCCAATAATTATATTTTTATAATAAATATATATCCGTAGTTGATATTATTTAAAAAAAAAACAATGAGGATATTTCAATGTATATAAAAAAAGAGTATAAATATTCTTATTGTTATGAAAAATTATTAATATAAATTTATATTAAAAATACAAAGATCGATAAATTAAATATTACGATAAAAGATCATTGTTCCTAACAGCAATGACTGACAGTTACAGTGACATCTTGGGAGCGTCATGTCTATTTAAAGTAGCGAATTCGAAAGCATAAGGCACAGACAAGGTACAATTCTGTAATACCGACTGTGCAAAATGTCAGTGACTTTTGTATAGCTACTATGAGTTTGAAAAATGACAGAAATTACATACATTCAGTCCAATCATCGTAGTTAAAATCAGCATCGACCAACTTTAAAGGATGTTAGATGCCACACATCGAATATCAAATGTTGGATATTGAATACCAGATGCCGGATGTCATTAGAAATACAAGTGCGCATGTTCCATACACAAATTTGCATAATTTTGAATAGACACAGTTCACTGAAGGTTTTCATAAGTATTCAGCAGTGTTCCGTTTACTTTACAGATATTTAATTACACTTTCCGCAATGTTTTCTAAAGTATTTTAGCATCATTTTGTGTATATACCTTGTGGATTTTTAGACATAGTTTCACACATGTTCACAAAAGAAGATACAATTCAATACGATTTTCTACATACTTCGTGAGTATTAAGTTAAACGAAGGCAAATCAAATTTAATCGAACTCAAAGTTGACCTATCAAGTTATCGATTATTGATCTATCAAACTATCAATCAGCAACATATTAGACTATGACAAAACAAAGTTCCCAGATATTAAATATTACAAATGCATTTTTATATAAAAAAAATCAAATGAAAAATGATAATGTCTAGGTTGTGTACATAAAAATAGTTACGTTCGAATTCCCAAATATACAAATTTATCCTTCCTTAAAATAAATGACGCTTATTATTTAATCTGAAGCCAAACAATCAACTCTATTAGACGATAGTGGCGAATTATTTCTTATGGATTAAATTGACAAGGAGGGTAAATCCATATACCTTTCACTAGCCAAACCATATTTGTCTAATAACATATATGTAAATTTACAGTTTATTGCTTATTTTAAAAATTTTACAATTTTAGTAATATTACAATTGCAGAATATTATAATCAGGGGAGTCGTATTTTTTATATAGGTAGTAATGATATTTACAGGCGAATTGCGCAAAGTAGGTGTGCATTCACGATCAGTGCGCACATGCTTCCACGTAAGTGACAAACAGTGGATAACTTAACCTCTTTAAAGTTTTTGTAGTCGAATATCAATTCTTTTATAATTCTTGAAGTGTAATTACAAAAATTTGAATAAAAAGTGTTATAAAAATGGTGTCTGTTTTAAATACGGTTGATACCGGTCACGAAGATATGATTCATGATGCAAAAATGGATTACTACGGTTTGAGGTTAGCAACTTGTTCTAGTGACAACTCGGTTAAAATTTTTGATTTAAAAAATGGATCGCAAAGTTTAGTGGCTGACCTCAAGGGGCATGTTGGGCCTGTATGGCAGGTTACTTGGGCACATCCCAAATTTGGAAATCTTTTAGCATCTTGCAGTTATGATCGGTATGTTACCGTCTGTTAAATTTCTTTAATATTTGATATATATTTTTCTTTATAAAAATTGTCATGCAAACAACATGAGACATTTTGTTTTAAAGTCATTTAATATTATTTCTTATAATAGAAAAGTAATAATTTGGAAAGAACTAGGTGAATGGACCAAGATTTACGAACATACTGGTCATGATTCTTCTGTTAACTCAGTAGCTTGGGCACCACATGAATTTGGCTTAATTTTAGCCTGTGGTAGCTCTGATGGTTCTGTATCTATATTAACTAATAATGGAGATACGTGGGAAACAGAAAAAATTACAAATGCTCATACCATTGGATGTAATGCTATAAGTTGGTGTCCTGCTATTGAGCCTAGTTTTGATGCCAATGGGACACAAAGAAATGGACCTGTAAAAAGATTAGCCACAGGAGGTTGTGACAACTTAGTTAAAATTTGGAAAGAAGAAGGTGATAGGTGGATTGAAGAAGATAAACTTGAAGCACACAGTGACTGGGTAAAGCATTTCTAAGGTTAAAGGTTAAGTTATAAAAATAGAACAAGTGGATATTTTGTTTTTTAAAGGTAAGGGATGTTGCATGGGCACCTGCGGTTGGATCATCCAAAGCTGCTTTAGCTTCTTGTTCACAAGACCGTCGTGTAATTATATGGACTTCAAATGATTATACCAGCTGGACCCCAACCATTCTCAATGTTTTTGATGATGTTATTTGGAGTGTTAGCTGGTCATTAACTGGAGGCCTTTTAGCAGTTAGTGGTGGAGATAATAAAGTATCCCTCTGGCGTGAAAATACTGAAGGACAGTGGATATCGATTTCTGACATAAATAAAGGTCAAGGAAACCTTAATAATACAGATCAACGTACATTATAACAAGTGAAAATGAAATATAGGATAATATTTTTTACTAATAAGCTTTGTAAATTAAAAAAATTGTTCATTATTAATAAGAATTTTATTCTGTTTGTACTTTTATCATATATCTACACTGGTGGACAAAATTATAAGACACTGAAAATTATTGGTTTAGATACCTAATATTATAGTTACATTAAAATACATTTCATCAAATTAAGATTGTTTATTTTTTAATAATATCGTAAATTTTGCGAAAAATAATAACAATTTTCTAATTTATTCAAAAATAATACAATTTCGATCGGACATAATTATTAGATACTGCTAAAAAGAAAAGAAAAGAATGTACAAAATTTCAGAAAATTTTCACACATTTCGAAATATTAATAATGAGCAGTACTTTGTATTCTACCATCAATGAACTTGACTTCAGTCTTCCCATTATATCCAACGCCTGCCTATAACATCACAGACCTACACCACACTGACGGTGACTTAAAATTCCTGCTTCCTTGCGTAAATCATGAAAAGAATATTTTCAACCATCAAATTCATTTTCTGTTCATCAGTAAAAAGCACTTTCCGTCACTTTTTCTTCCACTGTAGATAACTAAGAACAAAATCCAGTCGATGCTGTCTGTGTACTACGGTGGTTGGAATAGCAAATTTCTTCCGTTTCAGTTGCCGTGTCTTTTGTATAACTCTTTTTACAATCTTTACAGATACGCTCAAGCCACATTCTGCTAAAACTTATCTAGATGTAAAAGTTGAATTTGGTGCATCTTAAAACTGATCTTTTATCTCTTGAAATAAGGAAGGATCGTCTTCCGGATCTCTTCCATTTTCCGTAATTTTTTTGATTATTTAAAAAATTACGAATTACACACCTACTTCTTTTCATTTTTAGTGAAATTTGTTTTCAATTTTCTACTTTTGTTCTTTTTTGAAGGATTTCTATTTTCCCCTCTTCAGTTAAAGATTTACCATGTGGCATCCAGAGAATTTACAGTACAAAACACATCAATGTATTTAGATGCAACAATTGTCTGTAGTCGATTAACATATATAATTATAATTTTGTCCTACCACAAAATTAAAACATTACATTTCTTAGAAGTGCTTCGACGCTTTGTGTTTCGTGGTACAGTCCCAGAAATACTTACTCTTCCATGCCTTCATCTTTCTTGCCACGTATATAAACTTGTATATATATTTTTAAAAAATAAATCAGCTGTCTTATAATTTTGTCCACCAGTATACATGAAGAAATATTGCAAGTTCAAATTAAATTCCAATACCAATATTTATGATAAACAAATATTCTACTGTACATCTTTAAAACAACATATGCTTCAAAATCGGTATATAAGTTATAAAAATATACATATCTCTCATTAATCAAAATTGAAAATATTCCGAACATTTAGACATATAAATAAATTATTACATATAAGTTTTGATAAATGATCAATTTTGGGTATACAAAGATGCAGCAAAAACAATATCCCTCTTAATAGCAGTAGAAGCTTCTTCCATTTTTTCTTTTAAAACAGGATCTCCTATAGTTACAGCTGCATTTTTAACGTCTCGTAACGTTTCACTTAGCTGCTGAATACATCGTACTATGATTCCTTCTTGTACGTCCGTCTTTTCCATAATTTCAGCAAATGACTTTGCTTGTGCCCAGTCATAAACTACCTCCACTAAACCAAAATTTAATGGTTGCAAAGTTGCTAATTGATAGTGTTGTTCTAAAGCTTCCAATTCAGCATGTATTTGTTTTATTATTTCGCAACTCTGCAATTAAAAATATTGGAATATTCTAAAAGATATAATATTTAAACAAAGAAAATCTTTAAATTAAGAAAGTATACCCTCTTCAATTCTGATGTTAAATTTGGTTCAACATTAGTACGTTGTTGAAATATTAAAACAGACAGCAATGCTGCTATTTCTGCTGGTTGAAGTACAGTCAACACATTTTTAAGAATGAGCTCTGTAATTAGTAATTCGTTACTTCCCATTTGTAGAGCAACTCGACCTTTTAATGCGACTATAAAACAAAGAAAAAATAGTTTTAATTCGTAATATTTTTACAAAATATTAAAGTACAAACCTCTTTCATCATTATCTATATATCCTAAATCTTTCAGAAGTGCAACAGCATTTGTGTATTCTGGATACAAACTTAATCCTTCATCGCTAAGTTTCAGTTGAAGTTTATTTTTTTTACTTTCCAATTCGCTTCGTTCAAATACAATTTCGAATTGCTCTTCAAAATTTAATATCTCTGTACATTTCATATCATATACTGCTTTTTTTAAATCAAACAAATGTTGTGCTTTCATATCAATATCATAATTCATTTTCATCTCTGTATATGGTTGTAAAATAGAAGAATCATGAGAAGCATTAAGAGATAGTGTCATTAATTCTTGCATAGCTGTTTCAAAAGTTGAACTAGGAGGCTCATTTCTAGAAATAATTTAAATTTAAATATTTTATAACATTTAGATTAAACTCAAGTTACTTACTTAAATCTTGGTAGCTGTCTCTTTTCCCAATTTGCTAAAATTATGTTGCAATCTATCTTAAGTTGACAATTTGTTATCTCTAATATATTCCATGCTGCTACAGTCAATACTTCATCTGATGGAACTCCAGTTGGTACAAATATTTCTTTTTTCGTTAAAGCAACAATATCATACCATTTTTCTGGTTTCTTAATATTCTGGATTTTTTCTCCTAATGTTTCTTCAATAGGTTTTGATATTTCACTATTTTTAAGAACCAATACTCTGTATTGTTTGCTACCCTTACTTTGAACAGTGCTCAGTAACAGAGCTAATTTGTTATAGTGGCTTTCATATGATATCAGCAATATTCTGCCTGGTATTAAATTCTTTATTACTTTCTTATGAGTCTCATAAAAATATGGTTTCAAATATTTGAGGTATTCTAAATAATCAACAGCTACTTTGTAAAAATCAGATAATTTTTTTTGTAAATCAGTCAAAGGTGCCAATTTTGATAGTTCATTTTCCACTTTTTCCAGTTCCGTTTTATAGCTAGTCTGCTTTATAGCTACTGGTGATTCTTTAAAAGATCTTCGCATCATTGCTTCAACCGTTACCGATTCATTTAGTCTTCTTAAATTTAAAACCATAGAATATGTTACTTTAAATTTGGATTCTAAATTCTGAGCTTGTCCACACATCATACTTTTTAATTTATTAAAATGTGGCACCGATGTTCGACACATGATTACAACCATTCCAGCTGTGTCATGACCTCTACGACCAGCTCGACCAGCCATTTGTATATATTCAGTAGGGTAAAGTATCCGAAAACTATTACTATCATATTTTCTAATAGAATCGAAAACTACAGTGCGTGCTGGCATATTTACACCCATTGCAAATGTTTCTGTCGCAAACAATAACTACAACATCATAAACATAAAGAACTTTTAATTTTAAAGAAATTAATAAATTACAGGTTTACTAAAAAAAACATATATGTATGTATACTTGAAAACTGACCTTCACAACTCCACTTTGGAAAAGCATTTCTACTATTTCTTTCAAAATAGGTAATATACCACTATGATGGATTCCAATTCCACTTTGCAGTAATTCTTGCATCATAAGTACCTGTGGCAACTGTCTGTCAGTGCCTTTTAAATGCCGAATATTATTTTGGAAGAAGGCTCTAATACTATGTTTCTCAGTCTCAGTTGTAAGATCAACATTCCTTAATAATACAGCGCTCATATCGCACCGTTTTCGTGAAAACATAAAGACAACCACAGGCAACATATTATTAGTTTTTAAATGACTTATAAAAGCATTCCACAACACTTGTTCCTGCTTCGGAGTCATCTGTTGTTGCATTTGTTTTTTTTTAACATCTTTAACATTTTTGGTATTTTGATTTTTTGGTTCTTTTGCCTTTGTTGCTTTATACCACCCATCTAATAAAAACAAACCACTTTCGTCTAATATCAGAAATTGGTCATTTTTGGTTTTACCATCAGTTCCAGTATATAAATAATGTTGAAGTGGTACAGGTCGTTTTACAGTACTTATTACATATGTCTTTTTCTTTTTTGTACGACCGACCCAATCTGCAAATATTAAAGGATTTGGCACAGTTGCAGACAACATTACTATAGTAACTGTTTGTGGTAAAAGGATCACGCTTTCTTCCCAAACATGACCACGTGTGTCATTATTAATATAATGCACTTCATCAAATATAACAAATTCTAAATCCCTTAAAACTTCTGATGCACAATATAACATAGATTGTAAAATTTCTGTAGTCATGATAAGACATGAAGCATCTGAATTAATTTGTAGATCTCCTGTTAATAATCCCACACTTTCAAACTTTCTTTTAAAGTCGCGATACTTTTGATTTGAGAGTGCTTTTATAGGGGATGTGTAAATAACTCTTGTCATATGTTTCTGACTTAAAGCGATTGCATATTCCGCTACTGTTGTTTTTCCAGCTGATGTGTGAGCAGCAACAAAAACATTACAGCCTTCTTCTAATTTAAGAATGGCCTGTTTCTGAAAAGTATCTAATTCATATGGAAATGTCATTGCTAGCTGAGGAATTCGTTTTTCAAAATCAGTTATTGGAACAGTTACATCTAATTGTTCTGCCCATTCTGACTTCGGAGTCTCGTCACGTTTCTCCGAAATTTTTAAAATAGGAATATCTTTTTCCTCTAATATTGGAGAAATTTCATTAAACACCGATTGTTCGATATTTGAAGTTTTAGTTATCATTTCTTCATTTGTTTCTTTCGTTTCTGATTCCCAGATATCAAATTCACTCCGTTCTTCATTTACAATAGACATTAAATTAATTTTATTTGCTATACTTTCAATTTCATTTTTCTCTGGTTCTGATGATTCTTCTTCCTCTGTGGTCCCTTTCTTTGGAGTATAATTATCACTTTTAAATTCTACACCAGCACTAAATCCTTTTGCTAAAGTTCTTAAATTATATTCAAAGTCAATTTCTTCCACAGATGTATCTACTATCATCTCAAGCTCATCAAAACCACCAGGCCAAAATGGAAAATTACTAGTATTTCCTATAGAAAACTTATAAAACATTAAAATATAACGTTATAAAAGATTACAATGCTCAATCATATGATATTTTTTAATCAAGTACCTCTAATATTGTCAGTAGATGGGCCTGGTGCACGAGTCATAGACATTGAATTTCGTGCAGTTTCACCTACTGATTTTAAAGAAACCTCATGCATTTCTCCAAGCTTTCCAGTAACAGGATCGCGATCAAATTTTAATGTAGTACCAAGTGGTGCTAGATCATAGTCCAAAAGAGATAAAATATCAGGTTTCCTTGGCCAATAACATTGTGCATTATTTAAATGGTATATTGGAAGATTATCTAAACATACAATATATTCTTTCAATTCAGTTTGAATATCTGGCCAAATAGGTGGCAAGTTAAATTCTATCTGTGAATTAAAGAAATTGTTAAAATAATTTTTGGTTTCATAATTCTTTCAACTTTGTCAAAATATTTTGTTAAATTTAAAAGTTACCTCCTCCTCATTTGTATCGTCCTTTACATCCATGTTTTCTTTAACTGTTATGTGCCTAACATAAACAAGACAGATGATTCCATTAATTATTTTAAATATATTTCACTTTACTTTGTAAACTAGTACTAGGAATAAAATGTTTCGGTTTAATATTGTTTTATTTAAAATATATTTATTTCATCTATTTTTATTTAAATTATAAAATAGCTAAATTAATGACAACATAATTTGTTATATTAATACATTTCAAAACATGTAACATTATAATTTATTTGTGAAACAATACGTTATAGGAGAAATATGATAATATGGCAGGTTACCATTATGCTTACAAACATGACTGTTACCAATTTACTTTTTCTTATAGTAATTATAGTCGGACCAATGAAAGAAAGTGCATAAGCGATGGGAAAAGGAGATGGTGGGGGATACTCCCATCCAGATCTCTAGTCTATTCCCCTCCTGTGTAAAAACCAAGCTCATGCAAATGTTGTTCTATGTATTACCAGAAGATAGAATGCTTTGTTTTGTCACGCTAGATGTCCCAATGTACGATTTCATTTTACTTTATCGGTTTTATCAAAGCGTTTATTAACCATATTATATGCATTCTTAATTTCTAACCGCATTTTTTATTAAATATACCACAGCTAACATATAGAAAAAACTTTATACAACAGACAAAATAAGAAAATAAGCAAATCATTTTATCAATTTTCGTGATCCGATATAACTGCCATATCGACTCAAAATTAAGTTCGCTACTGTAATTAATCGTTTCTCAGATTTTTATTATTTTAAAATGGTAGTGGGGTATACAAATCGTTATAGAATTCATAATTTTTACTTCTTATTACAATAAAGACTATAATCTGTTCTTGTATTTTGTTAGTAATGTTGCGAGTAAAGCTAAAATGATAATCGAGCTCATGCAAAATACGTTGCATGATTGATCTACTCTTATATCTCATCTATGATAATAGTAGCATCGGAATACTCAAATGTAAAAATTTATCCTTATTTCTGATAGATGGCGTTTACTGTTTAATCCAGTGTTAAATGATTACATCAAGAGGGGAATATGATCATTAAATAAAAAATGGTGGAAGGTTTCTAGAGCTTTAGACTGTTAAAGAGGATAAATTCATGCACTTTCTTTTATGAACCCGACTATGCACATAAAATTATCACTTTATGAATTCACCAGTTCTGTTTGGATTAACACAAATTCAGAATAGTAGTTTAATAAAAACAACTTCATATGCAAGAAATTGTTTCCGTAAATTTGAGCACCAATTCTAGGTAATTTTATTTAAAACATATTTTACTGTTGGTAATACATTTGAAAAACTAACGTTTTGTTGTTTTATATCATGTTAACAGTTTCTGTAAATAATCTGTACATGTATTTAAAACGATAATTGCATAATTTACAATGAGTATAAAGCGAAAAATAGATAAAACTGTAACGGAAATATTTTATAATGTTCAGTTTAATAAAACTTGTCATCAAAATAACTTGAAAAAATTAAATAAACTTTACGAACAGGTGAGAGTAGATTTCAATTGAAATTAACTTTTTTGAACGATTTGTATTATTTACTTATAATAAAAAGATTCGTAACGTTCAACTATTAATGATTCTACTTTCAATTTTAGAGTGATCTGGGAGATTTTTGGGAATCTTTCGTATCCTGTCTTAGAGTTCCACTGAGTATCACTCAACGACATGCACGAGTTGAAAACACTTTGATATTTGTTGCTAAATTTGCTGCTAATTTATACTCAGGCACAGATGATGATAATAATGATGATGATGAATCCATGGAACCTTTATGTCCTTTTCTTAATAGACTGTTTAATTTTATTTTAACTAATCATTGTGCAAGTGATTCAGGAGTGAGATTTCGTATTTGTAATTTCTTAAATTTATTATTAAATTCAATGGGTGATCAAGCTTTTATGGATGATGCGCTTTGTGATAAAATTACTTTAGCGATGTTGGATTGTGTATTGGATAAATCCTATAAAGTGAGAGCTCAAGCAATTTTTGCTTTACATAGACTTCAAGATCCTGCAGATGATCACTGTCCAGTTATAAAAGTGTATATATTTCATGCAAGCAAAGATCCAAAACCTGAAGTTCGTAAAGCAGCATTAATGAGTATGGGAAAAAATCAGAAAACTTTGCAAATAGCATTGAGAAGGACGAGGGATATTGATGAGTCAGTTCGTAAAGTAGCATATATTTTTATTAGTAAGGTGACAGTAAGATCTTTAACTATTACTCAAAGAGATCAGCTATTAAATAATGGTCTAAAAGATAGATCTGAAATTGTAAGAAAAACTGTTGAAAATGTTTTATTACCAGCATGGTTAAGACATTTTAATGGTGATTTTATAAGTTTAGTAAGAGCTCTTGATGTAGAAATTGCAACAGATGTTTCTGTTTTAACTTTACAAGCTTTATTTAAGTGAGTATTTAATTTAGAACTATTTATATATATACATGCATACATATATATAATGTAACTAACTTGTTACAAATAATAAATGTTTAATCTTTTTTTTTTATTAGGAACACACCATTAAATACTTTAATAGAACAATTACCGATAGATAAAGAAACAAAATTAATTCCAATAGATAAATTGGTTGGTGAAAATGTATTGTATTGGAAATGTTTGATACATTATCTTCAAAGTGGATCTGCAGAAGAAGTGGAAAGAGTTTTACCAGAGTTGTCAATATTTTGTACTTATATTTCTGATTTCATTGCAACAATATCTGTGCAAGAAAGTGAAATATGGGTGAATCACATGCAAAAGTTTATTCTATTACAATTATTTGAAATAACAACAACATATGATTTATCTGATGAGATGGGACGAAGAAAGTTGAATGAATTAATATGTAATACTTTAATGAGTAATAATTGTACTGAAAAGATTATCAGATGTGTGGTATCACATTTGCAAAAAGTTATACCAGATATGAATAGTAGATTAGACACTTTAGCTAATATAATTAGTGAAATTAGATTGCCTCTAAAAGAAACTGTAATTACACAAATTTCAGAAGAACAACAGCATCAGATTGACGTACAAGTAAGTTCATAGTTTTTAAATAATACCAAAACTTATCAGTAATAAATTTTGATACAAATTTTTAAGTGAATTATATTTTAACAAAAAACGTTCTTTAGAGAGCAAAACTTAAAGTAAAGTTATTAGAATTAAAAGAAGATGAGTACCAAGCTATACAAGAAAAGCAGTATTTAAAGGCAGATACTTTAAAGAATGAAATAAATAAATTAAATGAAGAAATAATAAAATTATCAGAAATACCTCACATACCACTTACAAATAATGAAGAGATTAAAGAAAAGAGTGACTCAGCAACAATGATAAAATGTCTGAGCATAATATGTACGATGATGCAGTCTCTAACAACATTAACACCGACACTTAAAAGCCTCATGCAAATAGTTCTTGATAGTTTAGATGTGAGTATTTAATGAAATTGTAAATTTATTTAGTTTTAACTAATTTAATGTAATCCCTATTTTCAGCATCCAAACGATAAAGTACACATATTAGCAATAGAAGCAGTCAGTATTTACTGCATATTGGACAAAGAATTTGCTAAACAACATATTATGATGTTATTTTTACAATTTTCTTTGGAACAAGAAAATACAGACATCTGGATTGTAGCTTTAAAAGGAATCTTTGATCTTTTATTACGATATGGTCTTGAGTATTTTGATATTGTAGGAAATGACAATGATGATAAAACTAATGCTATTAATAAAACTAATAACACCACGAATAAAACTGATAGATCTCGCGTCAAGCTGTATACGAATGACGATTCAAGCATTTCTTTAATGTCCGAGTATAACTCAAAAAATGAACAAAGCACTTGTAATTTTATCAAAATATTTGCAGGATTATTAGATAATGCTGTAAGTATATATTATAAATATGCAAACGTTTATTTGTTTTATACAAATGTCATATATTTTTGTTAAAAACAGAATCAAGAACTAAGAACAATTGCTACTGAAGGCCTTTGCAAATTATTACTTCATAAACGAATCAGTGGCACAGATTTATTATCAAAGTTAATACTTTTGTGTTACAATCCTGTAAATGACAATGACTTTTATCTTAGACAATGTTTAAGCGGTTTTTTCAATAAGTTTATTAAACATGTACCTGACGCTGAAGCATCATTAGAAGAAGCCTATTTACCAACACTACGAATTTTGTGTAATGCACCGGATATTAGTCCTTTGCGAGAAATCGATCCCTATGAAGTATCCAGTTTTATGTTGAATTTAATTAGATTTGGAAATCGTAAATGTGGAACAGAAAATTATAATGGGCATAATAGTCTTGCTTTTACTATTTTATCGGAAATACTGAATCCCGTTAGCGACATCGATTGTGACACGTTGATCAAGTCATTAAAGCATCTACATTTGGAATTAGATGACAATACATCGAAAGAAAATTTGCGAGAAGCTGTAAACAAGGTGTTGGAAACGGTAAATGTGTTGTACAAATGAATTACTGCACTGCTTGCATATTATGAATTATAACATATAATTCTCTTTCTAGGTAGTAAATTCAAACAAGCGATTAGTAAAATATATCGAGCTTTTTAAGAAACAATTAGATACTCGTAACGTATCTGATATCGTAGAAGAAGAAGATACTGAAGCTGATGAATGAATAATAATTTTTATCATCGAATGTTATATCGAATATACTTATTATACATGAAAAAACAATTGTACTTTATATAATATTAAATTAAGTTTTGTTTATTTTTTACACATGTATTTATCAAATATTTCGCAGAAACTTTAAACAAACTTTATGGAACAACTAGTATCTGAATTTCGCGGGATATCATTTTTTGGATTCTAGTTTGTTTATGAATACTTTAAGCCTATGATGCCATACGAGGACGGTTGTTCTCTAGAATACCCCCTTCCCCTACGCATGCTACCGCAGTAAACGCGTGTACGTGAACTCAGCGTTTCGGACGACTTCAGGAAATCGAGAGAGAAAACAAATGAAAGTCTTTCTCTCTCGCTCTTGAAGCTCTGAAATCCAACCAATGTGGAAAGCAAGCCTGTAACACGATCCGAGCGAGATCTTGACTGTCAATTATTCTCATTTTTCGGAACATAAGGATGTACCTGTAATGAAAAAAAATTACATTTTTATACAATTTATCTTTTTGCAATATATAAAATCATTTTTATACTTTCCGCATATCATTTTAATAATGTTAATGATGCCATATCTCCAAAAAGCGTCCAAACTGGTAACAAACATTTATCGACAAGTAAGCAAAAGTGGTAACTGACTTTGATGAGGCTTGTCATCTATCAAAGAAACCCGCAAACAACTCGATCATTTTTACCAACAATAAAAAGAGATAGCGAAAAAACAGATATTGCTACTCCACCTATACGGTAGATAGGCGAACTACTTCATTAACAGTTTCAACCATTCTTCAATAGATAGGGCAGCAAACTAAAGTTAATTTATGCACAAAAATTTAAAATCACTTCCTTCGTTTATCTTTTTACTTAATTTTTATTTCTCGAAAATCCCACTTTCAACAATAGTTCTCAATTTCAACAACAAATTAATTGAAATTTTACGATGCAGCGTAAAGAAAATTAATTAAAAAGTTATGTAGGTACTATTCTCTTTTGCAACAACTTTCATTTTAGACCTGAATTGGTATTGTCTTGGCGAATATTACATTTTATACAATTATGGTGGGGCCTTCTATATTAAACACAAACTAAGCATAAACCTTCCACATTAAAAATCATCCACGCTTACTGTTGTATATTATTTAAAATGAAAAAAATTAATAGCATTGTAATAATAAAATCTTAAATTACGCATTGAAAATAGTTACGAAATGTTTAAAAATCATAGAAACATAAATAATTTAATGGCACTTCGTTGAGCACAAAAAGAATTTAGGAATAACTACTTTGTATTAAAATTTGGCTATATTTGCAAACTAATAATTAATTAAACAATGTTGGTCACTAGATACTGTAATAATTTATTGCACGAACAATTAAAATTTAATAAATTATTCGTGTGTTTAAAGATACCATAAATTTACGATTCTAAAACATCGTTAATTGTTAAAAGAACATGTTATGTATAATATTCTTGGTATTTATTATTAATATTTTTACAAAATATAACAAATTTTATATAAACTATTGCAAATACTATCGAAATGTTTAAAAATTATGAAGAATTTAGTTGCAGTTCATTAAGTACGAAGAAATTTAAGAATAACTCTATTTAACATAAAATAACGCTATATTTCCATAATAAAGTATAATTAAGCAATTAAAAACAACGGGTGCAGTAATAATTTATTGCGCAAACAATCAAAATTTGGTAAATTATTATTCATGTAGCAAAATAAATGTTCATATTCATGATCATATTTTAGTCGGTGGTGATCAAGGCTATGCCACGGAGCATGCACTATTGCGCATATCGCTCAACTGCGCAACTCGGAGGTGATCTACTGCTCATTCATTGGCAATACGTCAGTCGTCGGTTGACCTTCTTACCGACGACGTCTCTGTGTCGGTTGTGTTTCCGAACACATGTTGACATTTCGACCGTGACGTCACGGATACTCGTGTACCCTCGCGACCTTTTCTTCGTGCGTTACCGCATATTATCACACGTGTTCGCTATCGATTATAGCGATTCTTCGCACGTGTTTTCCTCTGACTAACGCGATCTTTCGCGAGCGTTATCGATCGATCGTTACGATCTTTCGGGTGTGTTTTCTTCTGACTATCGCGAATTTTCGCGAGCGTTTTTGATCGATCGTTACGATCTTTCGGGTGTGTTTTCTTCTGACTATCGCGAGTTTTCGCGAGCGTTTTCGATCGATCGTTGCGACTTCGTCAGCAACAATAATAACCGATTAGCCGTACAGTGCCACTGTATATCTCGCGATTTTAACATTAGATTGTAGTGTTGCGAACATTAAATCGCGTTATTAGAAATTGGTTCTTTAATCTATATCGCGAATACTATTTGAGGGGATTAGTGTTAGGTTAGTAGTTCGCGTTAGGGGGTTAAGGGTAGGGGGGTTTTCTAACAGTTAGGGGGTTTTGGGTAAGGGGTAATCGGGGCGCGTCGGTTATGGGTGGTGGGTTGGGGGGGTTCGCTCGTGGGTTATCCGTCCGTGGGGTAGATGTGGTGCGGTGGGTTGTGGGTGGGAAGGTGCGGGGGTAGGGGGGGAACTAGCACAAGGATCTGGCACCGTCGGTCTCATGGGGCCCTCCGGCTGACACCGGAGCTTATGTGTACCTATGTACGGTCATCTGCCTTGTGGTAGTTCAGGGGTGTTTGGGCGGGTGGGTTTCGCGAGGGGAAGGGAGTTGGGTCGCGTCGCGGGGGTAGGGGGTACGGTGGGGAAGTAGCACAAGGATCTGGGGCCGTCGGTCTCATGGGGCCCTCCGGCTAACACCGGAGCTTATGTTACCTATGTACGGACATCTGCCTTGTGGTATTTCAGGGGTATATTTGGGGGGATCGGGAGTTGTAGTTGGGGGGAACGGGTTGGGAGAACTAGCACAGGGATCTGGCTTCGTCGGTTTCATGGGGCCCTCCGGCTGACACCGGAGCTTATGTCACCTATGTACGAACATCTGCCCTGTGGTAGTTCTGTTTTCCGTGAGGGTGGATTAGATGGCGGGGGTTGGGAGGGTCGCGAGTTAGGCGGTGGGGTTTTTAGAATCGGTGTAGGATATGGGGTGGTTTTTTGGGGTATAGATTAGCGTTAGGGGGTTTTGGGGTACGCGATAAGGGTTAAGGGAAAGGGGTGGGAAGTACAAATAGTATTCGCTTGTAGTTTATGGAGCCAAACGTTTATCAGTTTTTTTTAAAACAAACTTTGGTAAATTTATACCAAGTCAATCATAATACGAGATATTTATGGCATTGTATGGCTACTCGGAAATCGTTTGCTCTTTGTTTTTCGTTGCATATTCCAAAGAGTCTTAAGTGGCAGCTCGCGAGCTCGTTGGTTTTAGTGTTGGGTTTTTGAAGGCGCCTTCATATTGTTGTATTGTATTTTGTTGTATTGTTAAGTGTGTTTCCGGCGGGTCTTTAACAAGGAGAATCTCAGAATAAATCCCCTCTCATAATGTGTTGAAATTTGGTAGGCTTATAGGTGTATGTGTACAGTAATTTATTAACCGGAAGTATAGCCGTAGATGAGCAGCCATTCGCAAAAAAGTGAATGCAAAAGTTGTGGAACCCACTTATTTGGGTATATTTAAGTAACAAAGGCTCGTAATAGTTTTTCTCTGGTTCAAATCTCGTCACACTTTTTTCATAAATATTTTTTAGTTAATCATAAATTAACATATGTAATATAATTTATTACAGTTTAACGTATATATAATAATTGTTAACTAAAAAAGAATATATGACAACAAGTGACATAATTTCAATCAGAGACAAAGTATTACGTGTTTTTATTACTTAAATATTCCCGAATAAGCAGTTTTCCTAAATTTTACACTCATTTTTCTTGAGAATGATTGCTCGTCTGCAGTTATAATTCTGATTGCAATTATTGTGCGCTACAAGCCTACCAAATCGGAGAGGATAAGCCCTGAGATTCTCCTTGTAAGCGTAGTCACCTCCTCGTGGTGAGACCTGGTAATTGGTATCACTTTTCAAAGATTGCATTGTTCTTTGAAAAATGTTCAATCTTTGAAGAGCGATATCAAGCTAAGAACTACGCAATTATCCAAAAATTCATAAGTGTTTAAGAATCCATCCTCGGTCTTTTGCAATAAATGAAGTCTCTAAAATTATTAAATCCTTCCTAGTCTTATATACACGGCGTAAATCTACAGGTAAGCGTAAATGAAAGGGGTGATTCTACACGTTGAGATAAAATGGAAATCAAGAGTGACGAAATTCCGTTAAAGGCTTTATTAATTAGTTATTAACCATTAAATATTGTACCAGAATTGACTGAAATCAAACAAGAAACTTAATAGCTATCATTAATATCTCAGTCAATTTTTAAGCAAACTTAAATTGTTAATAACTTATTAACGAAGCCTTTAACAGAATTTCGTTACTTTTGACTTTTGCGGTGCTCAAGGCGTAGAATCAGCCCTTTCATTTCGGCCCACCTTTAGGTTTACACACTCTATATGGTAAGTATACACATTGTAAAGCGCGGGAAATTCGTGCCACTTCTTTGCGCATCATATTTTTCTGATACAAAATCTCGACTTCCGGAGCAAAGTTCGGTTGCGATTCAAAAATTCCACGCCTGAGAAATTCTGAGAAATGACGTCAAATTCCGAGAATTCAAAAGCGCGGGAAATTCGTGCCACCTCTTCGCGCGTCATATTTTCCTGATACAAAATCTCGACTTTCGGAGCAAAGTTCGGTTGCGATTCAAAAATTCCACGCCTGAGAAATTCTGAGAAATGACGTCAAATTCCGAGAATTCAAAAGCGCGGGAAATTCGTGTCACCTCTTTGCGTGTCATGTTCTCCTGATACAAAATCTCGATTTTCGGAGCAACGCTCGGTTGCAACTCAAAAATTTCGGGCGCGAGATGTACGATATTTCTTATCGGGTCTACGGCAAAATTCGAAATTTTATATCAGGAGAACATAACGACCGAGGAGGTGGCACGGAATATTTTTCTTGGAATTTGACGTCATTTCTCGGAATTTCGTAATTTCTTGGAATTTCGTGATTTCTTGGAATTTGACGTCATTTCTCGGAATTTCGTAATTTCTTGGAATTTCGTGATTTCTTGGAATTTGACGTCATTTCTTAGAATTTCACGATTTCTCGGAACTTGACGTCATTTCTTGGAATTTTTCAACAGGTGTTGTTACTTTTTTATTTTTTCGCGTTTTTTATTAGTTGTTTTGAATCTTTTTTTTACTTTTTGCAAGATATTGTTTATTATTATCTTCGATGAGATAGGAGAAGGAATAAATGATAAAGCACTGTAATACTGTTAAATTAATCGAATTTATTATGATTTTTGTAAGATACATTGTATAAAATAATTTTACAATAAATACTCTGATTTTGTAATATGTGTGTAATTTTTTCTGGAGATTTCCGATGCTGGGTGTTGTCCCGTTGTTCATTTTTAGGTCCAGACGAGTTCTGTAAGAATATGTATTTTTATATTCAATATTAACCGTTCAAATGTGTGATAAAATTTATAAATCGAGAACCAATAGTCGCAACTATTACTACGAGTTTCAAAACGTTACTGCGCAACCGTTTAAAATACTAAATTACTCCCGAGAATATATTTTTCAATATATGGAATCATTTTTAAATTTTCCGCATATTTAAAACGTTTTAATAACGTTAATAGCGCCATCTCTCCAAAAAGTGTCCAAACTGGTGACAAACATTTATCGACAAGTAAACAAAAGTGGTAACTGACTTTGATGGGGCCTGCCATCTATCAATGAAATCTGTAAACAACTCGACATGTTTATCAACAATACAAAGAGAGAGAAAAAACATAGCTGCTCCATCTATACGGGAAATAATTGAACTACTTCGTTAAAAGTTTCCATCACTCTTGAATAGATGGAGCAGCAAACTAAAGTTAATGATTTTTAATGTTGAAGGCTTATGAATAGTTTATGTTTAATATAAAAGGCCCCACCATAAGTGTATAAAATGTAATATTCGCCATGACAATATCAATTCAGGACTAAAATCAAAGTTGCTGCAAAAGAGAATAGTACCTACATAACTTTTTAATTAATTTTCTTTATGCTGCATCATAAAATTTCATTTAATTTACTGTTGATATTGTGAACTATTGTTGAAAGTAAGGCTTTGGAGAAATAAAAATTAAATAAAAAGATAAACGAAGAATATGATTTTAAATTGTCGCACATGAATTAAGTAACTTTGATTTGTGGCTCCATCTATTGAAG
Organism: Tetrapedia diversipes; assembly: GCA_033822845.1. Taxonomy (NCBI): domain Eukaryota; kingdom Metazoa; phylum Arthropoda; class Insecta; order Hymenoptera; family Apidae; genus Tetrapedia; species Tetrapedia diversipes. The sequence goes on from JAOPTO010002251.1 coordinate 277,399, forward strand.
AATGATTGAAACTTTTAACGAAGTAGTTGGATTGCTTACCGTATAGATGGAGCAGCTATGTCTTTTTTCTCTGTCTCTTTTCATTGTTGGTAAAAATGTGCGAGTTGTTTACGGATTCCTTTGATAGATGGCAGGCCTCGTCAAAGTCAGTTACCACTTTCACTTACTTGTCGATAAATGCTTGTTACCAGTTTGGACGCTTTTTGGAGAGGTGGCAGCATTATCGTTTTTAAACTGGTTTAGATATGCGGGAAATTTAAAAATGATTTTATATATTGCAAAAAGATAAATTGTATAATTGTTGTATGCCACTATAAGTTGCTAATGCTTAACCGTATATGTATTTACGCATACATTTATTGAACAGCAATGTGTAAAGAAAGTAATGCATTAATTAAAAAGAAAGGAATAAAATGGTATGATATAACATTCGTGAATTAATTTGACAACTTTTATAGCTATTATTTCTATAATTCGAAGTTGTATCTACCGTTTGACTATTTTAAAAAATGCAAATAAAATTATGCATATACTATGTATGTCTAAAAATAGTTTATTTTTGAAAATTGTATTGTTTGTGAAGTAAAAAATGATCAACCTTCATACAAAACCTCTGTTGGTCGAATTTTTATATCTTAAACCTCTTACTGAAGAACAATCAAATTGATACTTCTATAAACAAAAATTTTTTCGAAGTTTTTTTTCATTACAAGAGCATCCTTGTATGCCGAAAAATAAGAATAGGCAGTCAAGATCACTCGTGACCCCATGTCGCAAGCTTGCTTTCCTCATTGTTTAGATCTCAACGCTTCAAGAGCGAGAGAGAAAGACTTTCATTTGTTTTCTCTCTCGATTTCCCGAAGTCGTCCGAAACGCTAAGCTCATGTACACACGTCTCCTGCAGTAGTGTGCGTAGTGGTGGGGAGTGTTCTCGAGAACTCCGGTCCCCAATCTGGCATCACAGATCATAGGGTCCATGCACCAGTTATGCACGTTTTTAAAAAGATAAACATCCACAAAAGTTCATCTTTTATGAATAAATGCAATCAGAAGTTTGTGTCATGATAACATTTTATTATCTATAAGATGAAATGCTCTATATTATAGATAATATAAAAATTAATTTATTAAGAAATTTAAGATTTGATATGAAAATGTGCCAGAATGAAGTGCAGACAATGCAAGGTAAAATTGCTTGTTCACTGACAGAATTAAATTTGGGTATTACTTTAAAAGGTGGTCAAAGCTTCAGGTAATTTTTAACAAATTTACAATTATCCTATGAAAGAAATATAACCGCTATTTTTACAATACTGTTGTAACAATGAGTAATAAATATACTGTATATAATGTTTTTATTCTTGTATTGTATATAAAACAATCATCTTTTCCTTAGATGGTTTTCTTATAATAGTGGATATAGAGGTATATTTGATGGATGCATTTGGACCCTTACACAAAATGATACATATGTTTTCTATATGGTTCAAGGACCATTAGTAAATTCTAAAAATTATAATGAAGTTCTATCAGAGTATCTTAGATTGGATATATGTTTAGAGGATCTCTGCAAAAACTGGTCTGCAAAAGATCAATATTTTAAAGAATCCTTAAATAAAACAAATGGTGTTAGGATATTAAACCAGGATGTTGTCGAAAATGTATTTTCTTTTATATGTAGTTCGAATAATAATATTCAAAGGTTTGTAGATTTTAACTTATACGTAACTGTAATTTACTTTAGTATATTATTATTTTAGGATATCAACAATGGTAGAAAAACTGTGTACACTATTTGGTGAAAAAATTGGTTCCCTTGAGGGTAAAGTCTATTACAGTTTTCCAACCATTGAGGCACTAGCAAAAAAAGATATAGAAAGTAAATTAAGGGAAGAAAAATTTGGATATCGTGCAGGGTACATAGCAAATGCAGCAAAAAAGCTGATGGAACTTGGTGGCAAAGAATGGCTTTTAAATTTACACAAAAAGAACAATGAATCATACATTACAACCAGAAAACAATTAATTACTCTCCCTGGGATTGGTCCAAAAGTTGCAGACTGCATATGTTTAATGTCATTAGGCTATTTAGAAGCCATTCCTATAGATACTCATATCTTCCAAATAGCTAAAGCAAATTATTTGCCTTATTTGGGACAGCATAAAACAATTACTCTAAAAATTCACGAAGAAATTAGTAAACATTTGCGTGAATTATGGGGTCCCTTAGCTGGTTGGGCTCAAGCTGTTATTTTTTGTGCCAAAATTAATGATACTGATACTACTGTTACATCAAATCGTAAACGTAAATACGCTACAAATAAAAAATCTCAAAAGTCAAAAAATTAAAAAAAATAAAATTTTGTAAAAACGTTTTAATTTTTTAACTAAGTTTTATAAGTCATATCCATTGTAGAGATAGAGTAATTAACACCTGTACACTTTTTCATTTTCTGTTTACTCATACCTATTAATACAAAATCAAAATCATCTAAAATTATGTAATCTGTTAGAAATTTAAGTTCATCTATTTTATTCTTATCATTCTCATCATCATCTGGAAAACACAAGAATGTTTATACCACAAATTAGTTGTAACATACTTTATATAAAATACAATTTACTTACTTGATTGGGTTTTTAATATATCTGCAAAGATACTTTCTGTAAGATATCGCAATCCAGGAAACATACTTGATAGATAAGCTCTATGTGATGATTTTAGTACTGATAAGCAATCCACTTGTAAGGACACTGGTACAGAACAGCTATGAGTTAATCTCATTTTACTATGTGCAGCTGTAGAACTCACCATAGGATATAACATAATATCCCTTAGCCCAGTGAAGGCGATACCTCAATAAAAAGAAAACAGTAATAAAATTAAAGAAGTACATGTGCTATTATTTACTGTACTATGCACTTACCTAGTGGTTTTCTATTAAGGAAAAATTCTAATGTTCCTTTCCATGTATCCAAATGTATTCCAACTAAGCTATTCTGTCCAAAACAAGGACCATAATTACGTTTCTTACCATCATGTTGTATGTATCCTTGATAAGAAAAACCAAAGGATTCTTGATCAAGTCCAAGAAAAGAACAAAAGATATGCTTTGCACTATTTAAGTCCACTTTACTTGTTCCAACTCCAACCATCTGAAGATGTCTCATTATTAATAAAAATAAATATTATAAGTAGATTGTAATAATATCAAATATTATTAAAGACCTACAACATCTGTTCCATAAATACAGGTAAGCATTTTAACTTCCCAATAGTGGTGTTTTCCTGTTTCTAACACCTTTTTACCTCTTGCAACTGCTGTACCATCACTATATCCATTATGAAACTTTACTTCTAAGTCATTTTCAGATAAAATAACAGTATATGTAGCATTTTCTTTATCCCACGTCCATTCGTGCACTGAAAAAAAAAATATATATATATATATAAATAACAGAGATTATAATTTCATTAAATGTATCTTAGTACGAAACATGTTAAAATAATCTTCAAAAAATTACGTGCAAATGCATTACTGTTAAATTTAATAAATTATTGTTAAAGCTAATATTTTACCATTGTTTTCTCCGCAACGACAATCCTGTGAATTACAATTACAAAATTTTGCATACTCAGATAACCAAATAGGATCGTTTTCGAAATCCATAATTGTAGATTGAAATATTTTCACTGTGTTTTAACTATTCATTCAGAATAAATTATTATACTACAGAATGTAGTTACACTTTGATTTGCTCATAACGAACATTCATCTTTAACTAATACAGAAGAAAAATTACTCGTGACACAGAAGGGTATCATACGCAAACACACGTGTAATAATTCCATCGTACCATAAATCTACATAGATAATAAAAAACTTGATTACTACAACATTATTGCTAATGTAATGATATCAAATAATTCCTATCATTAGTGACTAGAATTAAACATTAATATTAACAATTCTCTATTATACAATAAACAAAAGCTTTCGTTTGGTATTAAAAAATATTCGTGATAAACAATTACTAGGCTTTACTGAAGGTACTAATTAATATTTATTGGTGTCAGTAATATAATTAAATATCTTAAAATAAATAGTTGTCAAGTATTATCATTTTTTCAATTTTACAATCTTTTTTTATCTTTAATTTCACTTAAAACATATTTAATGGTAAATTAAACATATTATTTATTGGGTTTAATATTTGAAAAAGAATATACAAAAAATGAAAGACATAATATAATGTGCAGTGATTGAAAAACGCGGTACAAATATATCAGATAGTCGATAAACAGACGTTTTACTACTTTTAGATTGGTAGAAGTGTTTGCATCGAATAGGAGACGATTTCCGTTCTCTTTCGGAATTACGCAAGGAGTACTTCTACATCCTTATCGTTGAATTGATTAAATTTTTAATAAAATTTTGTAAAAATGTTGCGATTTATGGGAAGACAAGTAAATAACATTGTAAGGAATTCAATAATTCCACGCACTACTGCAGTTCAAAACATTCGTACTTCGCACGATGGACCCGTAGAAAGCGAAGAGGAATTTAACAGTCGATATATTGAATTCTTAAGTCGCCCAAGCCTTGACCAGTGGGAAATTCGTCAGGTTATAAACAAATTAGCTGGTTAGTAATTATATTTTATTTTGCATTTGAGATTTTCAACCTTTCATAATTGAAATTATTCATCGTGGTATGTGCCGTATTTTACGTCACAGTCATTTAGGGTAATTTAAATCAAGTGGTAATGTCCTATTTTCAAAAAACTTTTTCAAATATATCCTCTTTATTCATTTCAATGAATTAGAATAATCATTATTATAATAGTTAATGTTTTTCTAGGTATGGATCTTGTGCCCGATCCAAGTATTATTTGTGCAGCATTAAGAGCGTGCAGGCGATTAAATGACTTCGCTCTTGCTGTCAGGATTTTAGAAACTGTGAAAGATAAATGTGGACCTAAACTTAATGAAATTTATCCTTACGTTTTGCAAGAAATTAGACCTACTTTAGATGAATTAGGGATTAACACACCAGAAGAACTTGGTTACGATAAGCCTGAATTAGCACTCGTATCAGTTGATGACATACATTAATAAAACTATTTACTTCAAACAGATCAACATAGTATTTATATATAGAGGTACTTTCTAATAGACATTTCAAAAGTAAATGAAAGATCAATTCTTTTACACAAGATAAAATAATACCTGTCATAAAGTAATTTAAATAAATGTTATACTGAATTATACTTGTTCCGTGTATGAAGCACATTATTAACAAATTAAAAAAAAAGAAATACATATAAAACAGCTGGTACTTATATGTTTTTCAACATCATTGAAATTAACAAAACAAAATGATATGTATGTTTTATATTTTAATTGCAACTTCCATTGGTTCTTCACGTTGTTTCTAAATTCTTAATATTTTTCTTTTTACCATTTTTTTTTGTTCTTTTTACATCAAAAGTAATCAAAGCAGAAAGGTGACACAACGACGACATATGTACAAATTACATTGCAAGATACACAGCGATAAAGTCATGTATACGTACATCTATAATTGTCTAAAATGGTATTACATTTTTTTTTCTTCAAATGACATTAAACTTAATTTTGTTTTGTATGATTTGTTATAAACAAGAACAAAAAATACAACATGGTCTTACATAGGAGTATCAATATATTACATTTCATATGTAATGGTCATAGTTTTAAAAAACAATATAACAATTAATATTTAGTCTTTATGATTTGTTCTACTGATAATTATTAAATTTAACCACTTTCTTCTATAATGTTATAAAAACCTTATTTTTTTTTTTTTTGGTATCATTCATACTTGGTGTCAAGGGCAGTTTGTTGTTTCAATGTTACGACTCTACTCCTGATATATGCTTCTTTTTGAAGAGAAGAGCATATTGCACACCTACAGGAACTTCATTCATGATAAAGACACATGTACTAATAAATGTTAACTAAGTAAGTATCACAAACAAGTTATTAAAGTTATCTGAAAACTATATACGTATGTTCATAATGCACGCGAGTTAGTGTGTAAAGATACTAAAAAGTATAAAAATGTAAGTAAGATGATTAAAACAACGATATTTAATACTCAAAAAGTCAGTCACACCTCCTTGCAATACCTGATACCGCAACATTGAAACAAGATTGCACAGAAAAAATAACATTTTTCCTAACTTTAGATATATTGTATAAAAGTGAGTTGGCATTTAAATGCATGAAAAAGTTTTGGTTTTTTTCATTAATAACAAAAATAAATACATTTTAGATTACCTGAAAATGAAAATAAAGAACAATACATGATTCTTCGTTTTTACATTCTGTACATTACCAAAGTAAAACAAAATAGAAATGAAAGGATTTAATTTCCATTCTTATAAGAATAATATAGTGTTCTTTATAACATCGCTTAAAAATAATCCCCTAATACAACGTAGTATTAACATGATAAACTTAATTGTTTCATGGGTGTGCATTGAGACTTCAAATCCATATGTCTTACTTTTCAAAAAATTATGTCTTATAGCCTATTTGTACCCGTCAGAAATGCTTAATTTTTTGTTTATTTATCGCTACTGTCGATCATTAATGTATATTAATATGTATCGTTATATGTCTCTATCGCCAAAAAACTCATATTTTATACCTCAATTTATCATAAAAATAGGCTACGTTTTTTTTTTTAATTTGATAGCCAAATTTGATTAACTCAAATATTACTTTTATATCGGAATCCTGATACCACGAAATATTTATTACTTCTTATGCAACCTTAAAAAAGTTCTTCATATATGACAGTTTTCTATAAATACATATTTCTAAAATTCTAAAAAAATTGAGTGTCATTTTTATTAAAAAAAATTATTATTAATGAATTTGATGAATGAATTAGTTATGAATTATACTGTTTAAAACATCAACTCATTCAATAAGTTTCTTTCGGATTATAAATCTAATATAATTAAATTATATAATTTCTTAATAATCGTTCCTTTTGTAAAATAATTTAACATAAATCTTAAATTCTTTGGTACATCGATCGTTCTTAAGGATCCGACACTAAGACTAGACGAAAATATTCGTATCCATGTTTGCATACTGAAAATGGTAAATTTCCAGAAAGCGGATACTTTTACTATAAATATGTCGATGAAATTTACAGATCCAATGATTTGCATTCATCGAACGTAGTAGTACTTTCTAAAAATTAGTACTATCTTCGAGAAATTGAATTACCAGTGAATACTTCTAAGTGTCTACAATGAATCTTGAATACAAATATGATTACATTCAAGTCCAATGAGTCGTCGAACATTCAATCATTTTCACTCTCCAAACATATTCGCTATTCGTTTACTGTATCTCAACAAGAGGACACACTACACAATGATTCAGAAAAGACACAATCATTTTCCTTAATATTAATAACACATATCATTTCTAATACTCTCACTCTTTCTCTCATGAACACCACTAATGTGCACCTGTCGCATTTTGGTGTTAACATAAAAGCTTTGTATTAACTATGTAAAACGCTTTATTCTGGACTAGAGACGGTTTGTTGTTGTTGACTGTCCTCATCTTTTACAACTTCAGCCTGCATAGCTTTTGTTAGGACATTAGCATCCTTTAATGATATCACTTGAAGAACTTGGTGTTCACCTGCTGCATTTATCATTGTCATTGGATGCCCTTGAATAGTAACAGCTTCAATGCTAGTTTCCCCATTTCCTGGCTCAACTTTTGGAACTTGAACCATTGGTGTAACTACTTGCATCGTACCATCACTTTGAATATTGGCAACCATAGTTTGATACATACTAGCAGATACCGGTACTGTTATTACTCCTGATACGGAAACGGGATAGCCTGAAACAAAGAAGCAACTGTCCTGTGTGCTGCCCTTGACCAGGCATTTTTCTGTATAGCAAACTGGAAATTAGAAGATAAAACTTAGCAATCTGAAAATCACGTGTCTTTACGTATACTTTCAACTACCGACATTACGTATTTTTGTTTCAAATACATAATTCTACAACCTCGCCTTTTTTGCATTTGTATATTCGTGCTACCAGTTTACAATACAGTTATAAACATTTAACAGACTATATGAATTTTCTAAAACTTAAACGATAAATTAAGTTTATGTTGTACCATACAAAACTGATAGAAATTTTAGATTAACAGGGTGTGCTACAGAAAAGTAGTACTTACTATAATTTAATTTTGGAAGATTATTATTTTGTTTCCATATTTAATGTTATCTTTTTTCCTGGCACACCCTTTTAACGTAATATTATTAACGTGTAAACGTAATTCACATTTATGCTTCAGAAAAAATAAGGCATTAATAGAAAGCAACAGATGTTTAAGCCATTCCATAAGATCAAAATGGACGAGCATAAATTATATAAATACAATTCTTTTTTCTTTAAAATAATTTATTGATTTAACTAAATTAGAAAGTAGCAATCATGAGTAGCTTAAACAAAAGCTGCTAAATACAACAACTATAAAATAATAAAAAACATCAACAAAAAATACTCTATGTACAGCAGTTTTATTTCTCTTTGTTTTAATTAAAGTAAATAACCAATTTTCGGTAGTAATGGTAAGTAGTGATTGTAGAACAGGGACAGGTTCTGTTTGTAATCATGAAATACCTTCCTTTATTTTCTTATTAAATTTAAAATTTTAAGAATCCATGTAAACAGATCAATTCTATCCGTTTATATTACAAGTTACACATTTTAGAATGTTACGCAATCAGAGGAGTACAAACTGTATAACATGCAACACTAACATATAAATACGACTGCTCTCAAATAGATTTATCCTCAAGATTTAAAAGAAATAGTACGTACATGCATATACTTATGAATTTAATGCTATCACATTCCCGTTATCGATCTCTTTCTAAAGTAAACGTGAACCTCGTCATCTTACGAAGAGAATAGTCTAACATACACAAACATGTAAAAAACGATACTATATTAAAGAACAATTTCTACATTTTATAGATCCCCTTTCTATTTTATATTTAAACGTAAATTAATTTATAAAAGTCTATTTATTAAATATGATTTGAATGACTCCTCTGATGATTTCTTACACATACCATGGATTCTTAAAGAAGAAATTAAAATAAAGCTGTGCATAGCTCCGAATTAAATTGCATATGTACAGTACCAAAAAAAAAAGAATAACTAATCGATATTCTACTTTCGTTGTACAAAGTAGTAGAACATGTAGGTATTTTTCTTGAATGGAGCGTAGCAGACAGCATGCAAAACAACAAAGGATCCTGGGCCAGTAAAAATGAATTCACTGTTCAAGTAGCTCCTGGCCGGCGACGGTGCAGAGCCTATAGAAAACTGTTTTACCGTGTCCATCTTCTCCTGTGAGAATGATCTGACCATCTTGACTTAATGTCGCTTCTGTAACACTATTCAGGTCAACAGCGACACTAGTACCTTCCGCGCTGCCTGCTACTTCCGCAAGTGCTTGAACTTCCCCTTGACTTGTATGGATCTATATACGAAACATTAAAAAATAATAGAAATAAATTGTTTTATGTAGTTTTTGTGAAATTAAGATATAAGATAATTATGATAACTTACGGTTGCAACACCTTGGACTTGAGCTGTTGTACCATCTGGTAACGTAATTATTGGATTACTAGGATCAACTTGAATGATGGACACAGTGCCATCTGGATTCGTTATCGTTTGTAAAACTGCCGTCGGATATTGAGCCGTCATCTGAAATGTAAAAATGTAATATTGATTATAATGTTCTTTGCAATATTTTAAAAAACAAAATACGGTACAACTGAAAAACAAGACGACTTTTATACAATGTGTAAAAACAAAATAAAATTTGTTTATAAGATACGATGGTGACGACTATAAAAATAAAGAGAGATCAAACTCAAATAAGGGAAACCAAACACATGAATATAAACGCAAGTCACGTATAAAAGAATTTCAAATTGTAATTCTTTGCTTTATAGAATCAGAATTTAAAGAAACATCATGATCTTATCACACACAATAAAACTTATATGAAATTTAAGTAATTTGAAACTATGTGAAATAATCAAATTCTTTCGATCATGTTGTTTTGTTCAATTCTTCTTTTAAACTCTATCCACTCCCACCTGAGTGGCAGTGGCAAGAGCTGTAGGAGACGCGGCAATGATTTGTGCTGGCGAAGAGTTTCCCTTAGATGAATCCGTGCTGCTGAGGCGAACGACTCCCACCGTCTGTTGTTGTTGTTGCGATTGTCCACCTTGTCCTTGACTCGATGAATGCGACGGATGCGATGAGGAATGAGGAGTCGTTTGTTGTATCAATACATTTGATTTATCATCCTCTTCACTGAACGCAGGTAGAAGATCTTCTCTTCCATGAAATTTATAACAGTTTATTACAATTTGTCTTAATGCATGTGTCCAAGAAATCTAAAAGAAAATGCAACGAAAGAAACATTAAGTAGTTAAGAAAATCTTAGTTCCCTAAACCAAAGAAACGTTTAGAAGTTCTTTGGATATGTACAAACCTTCTGTTTCTCGTCTTCAGACCTTGCATCCATACGCACATTTGCCCAAGGTAGTTCCTTTGGCCACCAGGGTGGCCGTGTACTATCTCTTCCCCAACCGGGTTTACCCCTGCCTGTAGAATATTTTAACATTAACGGGATAAATGCTCTAAGTTGAGCCTGTGTCATTTTTTCCACGGGCGTAGGTATGCCATCTATTATAAGAGGTGGTAATTCGTATAAAGACGGGTCATCTTGTACTGGTGGTGGAGCTTGCTGTGCGAGTGCACTTTCAAGTTCTTCCATTATAACATTTCTTAAATTTTTTACTACATCTTCTAATGGTTTTGCTCCAAATACTTTATAACTACTGTTTGGCTTTCCTGGTGTAGCTACTAATACTACTGCTTGTTGACCAACGCGTGTTGCGAACTCATCTATGGTTTGCTGTAATAATACATACATACAATCAATTTATAAATGTACTAATATAAATTTTAATACATATAATGTATACTTACCCTTAGTTTTCTTAAAAGTCTGTTTTGCTGTCTCTTCCTAATGCTGGGATTTGTTTCAAAACTATGAGGTCGTTTCCTTTTTTTTGCTGAGACAATGGCAGCGGCTGCGGCTACGCCAACAGGGCCTAAATGTGCATATTATTAACCATATGTTTTCCAATTTTGCAATCCCACACCAAATAAAATGTCAGTAGAATATTAAACAGGAAATATTGAAATTTTGATTATTTCTAATATTTATTTCTGATATATTTTCATTGATGTATTCAATTTTTTTATTTATTATCTTTATTTATATTCAAGTTTGTATACATATTTTACTGACATGTTATAACATATATATCTTTAGTTCATCCAAAAAGAGATGCAAAAGCAGTAGTGATATGAAACGTGCTCAATATTTAAGGGTATATTATAGGTATGAACTTAAAGTATTATGTATAAAACTAAATATTTTTTATAATAATAGAACAAAAAGCATTTGTTTAAAATTTAAATAAATAATATACCCTTAAATTCTTCTTTGGACAAGGTGAAAATGAATATCTACAAAGTATTACAGTTTCCTAAGAAATTTGAATACTAAACATAACAAAATAAATTTACTGCACAAAAACTAAACATAAATTTAGATGATGATTATATTAAACTAATATTAAAGCTATGATGTTTTAATAACCACACAAAAAATGATATATGAATAATACTACATATGCAAATGAAAATTACATATAAAATGCAAAATTAGAGTAAATATAAAAAACAGTGTTTCCATGTATATTGAATATAAAAAATATGAAGCAAATAATAATACAGCACACAAACAATGTAAAATGCATTCAATAATAGTAACTTTCGTGGATGTTTTTTTAATTTATATTATGTATTTTTATTTTGTATTATTTTAAGAAATAACATTAAAGTCATAAAAAAAAAGAAAAATTCATGCTGCACTGTCAATGACATAAATGCAAGGGGCAATGAACTTATCTGTTTGCTTTCAAATGGTGTAACAGAAATATGAATAACTAAAAGTGTTAATGATATTAAGGCTGCTAAAATTTTTCTCACATGTACTTTAACTGATTAATAGTTACCAGATTAGGTGTATCATTGGCAGGCAGTATTTACTTCTATTTTTCTGTTGATCATAAATCAAGATAGTTTCAATTCTATGCTTCTATATGTTTTTCTAATCAATGTGACTATTATAAAGCTGTAGAACCCAATCTCATTATTTGTATTTAAAGAATTCAGAGAGTCTTGAATTACATTATACAAATTACTTCATGTTTATCATTAATATTATTAAATACAAACCAGATTATATTAAAAATCATTGTAATGTAATTTATAGTCTTTATTTTTTGTTTATACCTATCTATGGAATTTAATCATTTAACATTATTGGTGCACCCTGTATGTTACTTTCCTTTTTTTAAATGAAAATGATTAGAACATAAATAACTCAAAAGGTGAAAAAGCAAAAAAATGGAAATCACCATTAGCGTGTTTGATTTGCCAACCTGCAGCGGCGAGCTGGGCCGTTACGTCATCATCCATGGCAGCTGTCAAGAGGTCACCCTCTTCATATGTTTCAGACCCACTACTTGGCTCGTCGTCATCATCATCTGAGATCCTGTCCATTGTGCCAGACTCCGCACTAGGCAGAGATACCATCTTCTTGTCTTCGTCACCCGTCTTGTCTCCAATTATATTGCAATGCCCCGTCAAAATAGATGTCAATCTTTGATTTTAGGTTTACCTTCTACATCACCTTCACCTATGTTCAAAGGAAGTTAATATGAAAACCTTCATTATAAATATGTAAATCTTCTCAAATAATATTGACTTAAATAAAAGTTATAAATATACTTTCTTTAAAAGTAATCTAAGTTTGCATAAAAAAATTATCTAATTTTATATACAAAAAGTAACTGATTATTATAATTAAGGTGTTCTAGGAAGATATATCAGCATCTTTATATCAATAATAATAATATTATAAACAAAAATAAATAAATTAATAACACAATAAAAAATAATAAGATTGGTCAAGTTAAAACAAATACATTAAGATCACATATCAGGAGCAATCAAAATAAATAATAGTATTGACTATGTGTTATTAATTAATGTGGCAGAAACAATATATATAATATATATATATATGAATTACAGAAAGATTCAAATAATAATCATTAAATGGATAAATATTACAACTCTTGAGTAATCTTTTTTCATATAGAAAATTATGACAATGAAACATACTGTATGATAAGGATAAAACAGCATAGATAAGAATCCAGGCTAATATTATATACTGGTTGAATTTTAAAAATAAAGGCAACAACTATCGCGCGGAAGTGTTTCCCGCGCGAACATTTAGGATACACATGCATCTTGAAACGCAAGATATACGCATCAGAGGAAAGAACCTCGTGAAGACGGAGAGCGCACAGAGGCGTAACATGAACGTTGTCATCGTCGTAGTCGTCGTTGCCGCCGCCGTCGTCGTCGCCGTGATCTGTGCATAGATATGGGATATTCGTGAAGCGTAGATGCAGTGTAGTGAACTAGTGTCATACTCGGCATGATGAGTGACACTCGATATTTGAAGGATGAAAATGACAAGCAACCGACGACAGACGGCAGACGGCCAATTAAGAAAGCTGGTAAGAGCGTGGCTTGACAAAGCGTGACGAGATATGAGAACAGAGAGAGGATGCGCCAAGCCGCGCACACGGCGCGTTTATTTGGTGATACTTGGGGGGGCAATGAAAATGCGCAGGGCACACGCAAAAGAGACCACCTCCGGGGCCGCAAAGCTCATGACCGCGGTACCGCGGAGCCATGGAGCAGGCCCAGTGAAAATCGCGAGTTGCGTACGCACCTTGTGTGTCCCGTGAGTGGTCACCCGATCAGGGAGGGCTCAGGGTTTCGCGTCTGCGGGGAGGCCGCCGTCGGCTACGCTCTCTCACCACGCCCTACGTTCGCGTCTCGCGGTCATCTCGCCACCCGTGTCAGACGCTCACCCGCACAGCACCACCACCGTGAGGCTAACACGCGACCGTTTATCTCACCGCCCGTAACTCGCGTGTCCGACGCGCCACGCCACAACACGCACAACAGCCGCCATAGACACCATGGCCAGTTTCGCCAGCAGGCGTATCGATCGGCTACGCGGCTCTCCATCTCCACCACAACAAACGCGGCAGCAAGGCGGCCATTTTGAGCGAGCCTGCGCGGTGCACTCCAAGCAGACGATGCGAAATTGCCCTTATTTTGCGAATGCGCAGCACCTGCGCAACGCCCGGGCCCTCAACGATCACTTACGTGCTAATAACGCACCGATACTTTTTCGGCACTCACCGATTTTCCATGAAAATCTCCAAAAAGGTACCAGCGACCACGGAAACACGAACACCATATACATGTATACAGGTCTGGAATAACGTGATTGGCTAGTACTACTGGGGTACGCGTTATGGCGTCCACCCGATGTACATTCTTATTGGATCCTGAAACACGTGACTCCTGTTCTCAGCGTCCCTGGAACGATGTTGTCGGAATCTCAGTCTAACCTCTACTTGTACGGCGAAAACTTGACCAGAAACAGTTCTTCCTGCACATTGTTTTGACGTTTCTTATTCGAATAACGTGGGTACACAAACCTTTTCTTGTTACATTGTTTACGCAATAATGTTTATTTCTTTTAATGTTTACGTTACCATAGTTGAGAGTAATAATCAATAATTATAGAAATTTAGTTTGTGTTTAATATGTGAAAAGGTGATTTAAAGTGAGATGCAATTTCACGAAATCAATATAAATAAGTATTAATTATACGGGAGAAAATACATTTTATTTTTTTATAATTACAATAAATCTAACAATATAAAAGTATATTATTTAAAAATAATATTTAATAGTATAAAATGTTGTAAAGCAACTTTACATATCACATCTGGGGTGGGGTAAATTACTATACACGTTAGTTTGAGTGGCATTAACCAATTGGATTTTAAAATGATGTTATTTAATCTATAAAATAATACTTTCTAAAAGTTTTGATTCATAATTTTTTGAGTATCTAATATTATCTTAAATATAAAAGTCATCATTAAATTAAATGCGAGGTTTAAAATAGTAAATGCCTTAAACTTAATAAACACAATCTAAACAGAATTTCAAGTTTTAAGACATTTAAAAATTCACATTAGACAAAAAGTTTTATTACATTAATCCAATTGGTTATAAGCATTATACCAGTGATGGAAAGTATCTGTTTTTAAGCCCATGGCTTATTTTTGTTGCACAACTTTCCAAACCAACCAGGTTCACAAAGACAAGTATTATCAGGTTGACAGGTTCCATTTCTGCATGCTCTTGTACATGCTGAACGTTGTGGAGACCTTCTACCAATTTCACAATGATCACCTTTGAAACCAGCAGGACATCTGCATACATTGTTTCCTTTGCATTTACCTCCATTTAGGCAAGGTATTACACACTTTGCTAAAAGATTAGAGATTCATTGTAAGCGAAAGCTGTTATTATGAACATTAGTGAATTTCTATCACTTACAGAATTCACAACGTAATCCAAAATAACCTTTTGGACATTCACAAGTATCTTTTTGCACACATTTTCCACCATTTAAACATTTTTCTGCACATATACCTAAAATTAATAGCGCTTTGATTAAAATATTGAAATTTGCACAGACAGTGCCTTTCTACAATTTGTAGAAAAAGATGCTACATCTCAGGCAGTTCGGAACTAGATTTGCTAGCACCTCAGCATCTTCAGGAATAACTAGATCAGGGGAACTCTTAGATTCTGTTATAAGAGTAGATCATGCTGGAGAATTAGGAGCTGATAGAATATATGCAGGACAAATGGCTGTCTTAGGTATAAATATATTGTAAATATATAAAGATATAACTGTTTCTTTGGAAATAAATTGAAATTCAATATGGGTATCTAAGATAGGCAGAACTGCTGTTGGCCCAACTATTCAACACATGTGGGATCAAGAGAAGAAACATCGTGCAAAGTTTGAAGAATTAATTAGAAAATATCGTGTAAGACCCACTGTTTTAACACCAGTGTGGAATATTGCTGGATTTGCTCTTGGTGCTGGTACAGCACTTATGGGAGAAAAAGCAGCTATGGCTTGTACTGTTGCTGTTGAAACTGTGATCACAGAGCACTATAATGATCAACTACGTGCACTGATGGAAAGTGATGAAAAAATAGATACAGAAGTGTTAGAAACCATTAAAAAATTTCGCGATGAAGAGCAGGAGCATCATGACACAGGTATAGATCATGGTGCAGAACAAGCACCATTCTATCAATCTTTAACAAATATTATTAAGTTTGGCTGCAAGACAGCTATATCAATATCTAAAGTTATATAATTTGTTAATGCAGTGTAAACATACAATATTTGCAAAATGTTTCTTTACAAACATGAGTTTAGTTTTAATTAAATAAAATAGTGCCTATGTTATATGTATGTATTTGAGTTTGATTACAAAATACCTCCTTCACAATATGGTCCTTGAAATCCTGGTGGACATGAACAAACACCAGGAGCTGTGCAGTTACCACCATTCATACAATTTGGGTAGCATAATGCCTTTTTACAATGAGGTGGACCTAAATATCCATCTGGACAAGGTCCAGGATTGGGTTCTGCAATAAAAAAATATTACACATAGAAAATATTCATTTTTATAATGTTAATACTGAATACAAAATTCGGATAAGTGTGATTCTAAATGTATCGTTTAGTAATAAGTTCATTTATAATACTACTAAGCATATCAATTCTTAACTATATCAAGATAATATTACATGCATAAATTTTATTTTGCCTTCCACCTTTATGCTAGAAACAATCTTCGTTTATCGCAGAGAAACACAAGAAGCATTGAGTGATTATTTTCCGCTACACCCACTCAAATTTAAGGAGATAAGTACAATTGCATATACCGGCCATTTGAAGAGCATTTCGGTCACTTAAGATAGCTTTCATTAACAATAATTTCGGGATACCTTTAAGCCAGAATAATCATGCGTTCATTAAGTTATAATTAGCTAAGTATTTTATTAAGATCTACGACATGAAAGCGTGCGTGTAGTAAGTATATTTACTATTCAGAAAGCATTATATGCCGTCAAAGTTTCCTGCGAAAACATTTTTATTCAATTGAATGCACAAACATGCTTTGTACATCGATCGAATGAGAAAACATTCGAAACCGTTATTGATTTACAGATATTCTTTCCTTTTATATACTATATCAACAAAATGGAAACGATTATATTAATAATTATTACAGATTTCTGTTTTGCAATAATGAAATAATTCAGGTTTCGATTGTCTCCGACTGAAGCGTAAAATAAATTAGCCAACAAATTATTGCTGATACAGAACTGTGTGTATAAGTGAAGAGATGGTGATTGTGGGCGCGATTAACGCACTCACCGCGCACAGTGCATTCTTTTCTCAAGTTCAGACGGAGGGGTGTTCCGTTTAAAGGTTTCCCCTTACGTGTTTCGATCATCAGACCAATACCCAATTGCGCGATGCCCGAATTATTACCGGAACAGGGTAATAAAACGCTGAATTCTGTGACAATCAATATTATGTACATAGATATGCTTGACAGTACTCTCTTTAATTGATTAAACTTATCAGTGGATTACGTTTTAATCCTAAATAAAAAATATAAATTACCCTTAGGTCTCTTGGGTACTCTTCCTTGCGTTTTGATTGTGATGTATGGAGTTTTCAAGATCGATTCATCAAACGATTTTAATCGATAAAAGTTATAATAATATTTCTTTACACCAGATTTCCATGTAAAATTCACATATGTTACCTCGCTCGGAATAATCGGAAGTTTGCTTTCGAATTCTGGATCCAATAGATAAGGCAAGACCCTACCTTCAGTAATTGCAAATATTTCCATTTCGACCCCTAGACGCAACAGAAAGTTAAGATCGATTGCAATTTACCTTTCATTTATCTTTTCATTAATAAACATTGTAAGAGATTGATAAAAAAAACTATTATTTTACTATTGCACGATCAATCTTAAAAAATCAACTGATACATTTACTCCAACGTAAAATAATCAAATAAAACATGTAGATATAAGTAACAAGTGAATCTTTATTTTACAATGAGATAAAAACATGGTACATATGTAAAAGAGAAGATATACATTTTTATGGGTAACTTAGTATCTCAAAAAGTATCTTTTGAACCTGATAGTTTTGTTAATTTAATGTAAAAAGAAGTACTTCAAAATAAATAATTCATTTTTTTAATTAAGAGCATTTTTGTATCAGAAAGATAGTACAGGATTTAAAAAAAAATATCGCGCTGCAACAGACACGAGTGAAAATCCGTGGCGCAGTAGTATGTACCGGTACACGTAGAGCAACTTACCGCTAAACATTTTGATCTGTTGCTGGTCGATCCAAAGGGAAATGTCACCGGTTGGTTTGTGCCCATTGCCAGAGCGATGGTGATGCCTCGCTGCCGCCGTGTCCAAGAGCAGAGCGATCGCCGCCGAGGCCAGGGCGGCTGCGGCCCACTGCATAATTAATGACGTGCCGCCAGGTGTTGCACGGTTTATGACTAGCCTCCCTTGTGGCTGCGTAAATCTATCTTTCTCTCTCAGTGGTGCTGTTCCACTCTAGTGCGTGCCACTCGATGTGTCAGTGTGTGCAGGTCGATGGAACACGCCACGATTCGACGCGTGAAATTCAGGATTTCACGGCGAGACTCGAGACGAACGGGCACGTTCTCACGCATGCAATCTAACGAGCGGATACAACTGGGAAACCCGTATGCGGAGGTTCAGTGGGGATCAATTCTCGCGATCGAGAGAACGACCAACCAGTTGGTTGACCGACGACCAATTTTGCCGATGCTCTACTGCAGCTCTCCAACTCTGTCGATAATGCAGCCGTACAGTTACGGGACGCTAAGTCAACAAGATGCTCATACACACGCGCGTACGGACCGCTTCGCAGCGGCAAACTGACTGACTGACTGACTGACTGACTCAATGAGAAAAGGCCTACAGCAGCTCGTCTTCTTGCCGTGAGACCACGAGCAAGATCTCTATCTTTCAAGGGGTCCTGATACGTTTGGGAATAAGGGTGCGTGCACAATGATTCGCGGAATCGATATTGTTCGTTCTCCTCCGCAGTTGATCGATAACGATGGTTGTGATATGTTTTTTTCTTTTTATTCCTTAATCTTTCCTTTGATCTTGTTATTCTTTTTTCAGATTTATAACGAGATTAAGCAAATTCAAAAATGTACTATTATAAAAGTCGAGTATTTATACAAAATGTCGACATTATAAATTTAATTATTTGTAAAATGAAAAAAAATTTTCTGATTTCAAGAAGTGGTTTGTGTACATGTCGAAAAACATCTTAAAAAATAGGAGCGAAATATAATAGGTCTTTAATCAATCAATATTTAACTGATTACGAACAATCGATGCTACAAATACTTAATGAGATTAAAACGATCCGACTGGCAGACAAAACCGCCATCGATCAAATCTATTTATAGATTACTGACGATAAAGAGAATCTGGATGCAATTATTTATTTAACAATAGTTATGTCATGCATTTCAGGTACCCGGTAAGCAAATGGATGATTTTATTAAAGACGAACACGATCCTCCGGCAGATAAGCATCTGGTATTTATCTCGTAAATCAGAGGTAACCCCAGTCAACACATTTGACTATTTACTCGCCGATATCGATCTCTTCGATATTCGAATATCGTATACACACGGATATATGGAAATCAGAATTCGGATTAGCAAATAAGGTGAAAAGAAATGGATGGGAGGAACCAGTTTTTAAACGTCTTTGGCTGGGGTCCTCCTCTTCGTTCTTTCTTCCATTCTCTTTCGTACTTCGTCTTCTATTCCCCGCTTCGACCCTCTCCCCGTCTATCTTTGCATTTGCTAAAGAGAATTTACCATTGCAGTTTGGACTTTGTTCCCGAGCTTGACATTGGGCCTGTCATTTACTTATCGGAATCTTTCGGCTGTTCTTAAATCTCTTGAGTAACTCGTGAGAGGTTAAAAACCGTTCGAATGTGAATGTAATCGAGAAGTAATCATAAGAAAACGATTATCAATCGAGAGTAATTAATCTGTGAAAAATTGAGGAGGATCGTTTTCGAATTTTGATCGTTTATTAAAAATATTCGCAATAGAGAAGCTATAAAAAATGAATATAAATTTATTAAATGTCCTGCAAGTTTCCTATTCTTATTTTTGTTTTATCATAATTGTATCAGTTTGCTGAGATTCTGATTTTTTAATATTTTCATTTTCAATGGGATTTCTGGTTTCAAATATTTTTTACGTATTTTAAATATTTCTATACATGTGATTTATATTACATTTAATCGTACGATATTTATTACATAAAACTTCTTATGTATGCCAATTATTTGGTTAAGTTCTTCTTAGTTAATACATTATTCTTTTTATCGAATGTTCGACCACATTTCTATAGCTGTTTTACAATCCGTTACAAAGACCGGCTTGTTAGGTGCCGTGGTATATACAACATGCACAATTTTACACTCTGGCGCTTGTGGTCGGTCAGGCCGCAAACATTTTTCGCGCCTCACGGAGACGAGCAACTCTTGGCGACGCAATTGATCTTCCGAGGAACATACCGGATTGTCGGAAACTTTCTACAAACAGGTGCAGGTGATGAAAGGTACACAAGACACTTTCGTTATGTACTGGGTGTCTTACAATAAATTGTACAATCGAAAAAAGAATATTAAAAGTACAAGATGCAGTTTTCTTAAAATATAAATTAATCTTCGAAGATTTGTACTTTATTAAAGAAAGATAATGTATTAACACAGTCACAAACCATTTATCATAAATTATATGGAAACATCTCAGAGACATCTATGGAGTATTCTATAACTTACAATTAGTTCTCACGAAACTGTGCATTCACGTGTTTCATTTTTAAATTGGAGTTTTTGGAAAGGGGTGGTAAATACATATTTTCATGTTGTTTATTTTTTTCTACAACGACAATGTTTGGCTGAGTTACACTTACTGAATACTCTATACTTACGTAGCAAAATAGCAAACCTTAAATTCTTAGCGCATATTTTTTCTCATTTTTCTCCAATTAATTAATAACTATTGGGTGGTATTTTAAGAACTGAAAAATTGTTATCTATAAAATGGATATTAATACGGAAACAAAATTTATTTACGATTGCTTAACTGTTTATAATAGTGAAGATGAACAATCCTCTCCGTGCAGCCGAAATCAATGCGAAAGTAGAAAAGAAACGCATAATAATGGGATGCCTGTTGACTACATTACTATTTTCTACCGTGGGGTTCGAATGGAAGCCCGATCAATGAATAATACATGATATGCGATGGATGCGTTGCCGTGGATCAAACTTGGAAGTGGTGAATTATTTTCGACAGTATCTCTGCGTTTCAGGAAAAGAGCTATATTTAATTTAGTACTCTTCTCAATAATAACATGTTGATGTTAGTAGTTTACCAAGAGCTCTGGCTGTTATGTATGTCCACTTATAATCGTTGTAATTTTTATGCTACTTAAATAAGTTTATATTTTTCAAGGTGTTCTGAATAATTCATTTCTTTAATAAATACGTTCATTGACGCATACACATAGCGTCTCGAAAGCTCTAAGGGGCGATATCTTTATTTTTAAAGATCGAATTATGGTCAATTTCTGAGGGAGGATGGCGGATCCATCGAGCAACAGGTTTAACAGAACGCTCAATGAATAGTTGATAATAGTATCCATTGTGAGCCGCGTGTCTGAGGGTTGGGCCATCTAACAAATGGCCCATTGTTATCTCTTACGGCTCTTCGGTTTTCCTCTTGCTCCTCCTCTTCGCTGCTCTTTTTTTCTCTTCGTCTCTCTTTCACTGTGTACGAAACAGGCGTGCATACAGGGTAATTCAGAAAAGAGAAACGATCTTCTCGCGTAGCAAAGCTATTATTACACCGCTTGGTCGATTAAAAGATATATACCTTTTGGTAACAGCTCTACATGCCTACAATTCCTAATAATCTCTATTGGCATTCAAAAAGAAAACAAAATTAAGCATCCTCTTAATTTTTTTTATTTGGACAAAAGAAGAATTGCATAATTATAATAATCATAGTAATATCTATATATATACACGGAATCTTTTGTTGGTTAAGATCGAAGCAGTTTTACGTCGGTTTTATGCATGGTAAATGGCGAACATAAGATAAGGTAGAGTCAGAGATAATCGATTTCACGGGTATCGGAATCTGCGTCAGGTAATCAATTTTTAAAGACTGAAATACGTGTCGAACCTCTAATAGCCAGGCGAAATTGGACGATATTCGATAAACCGTGGCACGAGAGAATCACGCGCTGTATATTACCAGCATGCCAAGAAGGAAAGGCTGTTTCGCTCGATCACAACGTACAATTGATCTGAACGTATATTATACGCGACTCACGAACGGGGAAGCAAGCTCGAGGGCTCGTCCCCGTGTGGAGTGACCGTTGCCGGTTTATTCCCGATCGTATGTTTTTGCCCGACCGTCGCAAACCTAATTGGATTTGCTACGAACCATCGACAATCGTATAAGATGTAGCATTACGCAAAATCACATATTGTTCTTGGCTTTTTTATTTTCTAAACAAACAGCCCATTTCAGACAGCATAAACAGAAGAGCTCGATCGATTAGGCTTGTAGAATTGATTATTGATCAAAAAGTTTTAGAAAAACGCAGGACACATATTCAGTGAATAAAAATCCCAGAAGGGTAATGTATATATGCTTTGGTATACGATTTTTTGTTTTATTCTTTTTTTGTGAGAACATTTTCCCTACATGTTACAATAAATCTTTTAATTACTTTATATGGTACTTATCAAAATAATGCAATTTGTATACTTTCATCTCATATATACAATGAATACACGATATCTACTTATAGCTGTAATTCTTACCTTGCAACATATTCACGCGTTCGATCAGCGCGTGCAACTCCTATACACGATCTTTTTTCATCGTATGCATCGACCTTATCTCCTTTTCTCCTACAGGAGACAGACGTACACGACCTCGGCTCTTACACAGCCAGGTAGCTTCTCCGGCAGGCAACCAGGCGCTAACGTCCATGCATGTAGCTGTGACGGTGGCGACCAGATCGCGCTACGTATCTGCGTTGTCAGATCGCCTTTTTTCCCCTTTCGTCCTCTCTTGTCGCTCTGTTTTCGCTAGACTTGCTCGAATACAAATAACAGCCGGAAAGAAATGTTCATAGAGTGGGGAGCACAAAAAAGGATGGAATTAGCGAGCAGAGAAAGGAATCGATGAAAGTTGGAAAACTTGAAAAGTGAAAAAAAGAAAGAAGGTTAGAGAGGGTTGCTGCACGAAAGGAAAAGATGAAAGGAAAGAGACGGAAAAAGGAAACGTTGACGGTGGAGAGGATAAAGGAGAATAAAAAGTACAAGTGGAAAGAAAGGAAGAGTACAACTCACGGGAGATCAAGTTAGAGTATCGGCACAAAAAACCTGTCCCGCATAATTACATTATCGGTCACATCTCGTTCGACTTCTGTCCGCGGAACTCTTGCTTACCCGAGCGAATGCGCTCCGTGGTCACACAGTCGCCTTGAGGGCGATACAAGGACTCCGACAAAACTGCAGGGGGTCCCAGTCATTGCTTCTTCTATTCGATTTTTCTCTGACTTTCGGTAGGGAACACTGAGCATTTTGACGAATTATCATTTTCTGTAATTGCAAATTTGATTTAGGCCGCCACCTATGGCCTTCAAATGTAAAATGATGGGCGTTTTGAACGGAGGAAAATATGCAAAAACTTGATGTTTGAAGAATTAATGGTACAGTTAACTGTTTGAAGATTTTGATTTATTTATTTGCTTATTGTTTGTAATTTATTCTTCTCTTTATTGACATGGGAGATGTTATACAGGCATTGGAATGCGCGTTATCGTAATTGCTGATAAGTGGTCGAACATAAGGCGAAATCGCTTTGAAATTTTACATAACATTACATTTAACGCAATGTATTATACTTTCGTTCTGTTACGCTACGGGGAGATGAAAGAACCTTCAACCAGATTACTAAACTCTGCAAACTCTATACCGTAGAAAAAATATTAAAAACGATGGTTTCGTTAGAAATACGCATGAAAAAGTATCCTCTCTGAGAGTATGCATTTTTATGCGTTTTTCCATCGAAAAACATATTAGTATCTTAACAGTAATACAATAATGTACAATGAAAACTTAGAACGAGCATATCTCCTTTTTTCTGGTATTTTTTTTAGTTTTGTATGCATAACATGTGCTTTCCTGTCGTTGTAAAATGAACATTGTTCCGTAGAAAGTTTCTTATATATTGTATTTTTCTTTAATATAAATCTGCACTTTTTGTATAAATAAAATCGATAATACAATTATAAAAAATCAGATCCAACGAATACTAGTACTAAATGCTTATGTTTCTATCGTGAATACAAAAAATCTTTCTATATATATAACAAGTGAAATAAAGGAAAAAAGTATCAAAATATATCAAAAGTATCAAAATACCAGTTACGCGTACGAAAATATTGGAAGTTCACATAAATTACTACGTATTTCAGCCAACAAGAGATTCAATCCTCAAAGGATGTAATTTGAATATACTTTGAAAATATACAGAAGATAGTACGATTAGAAAAATACATTGAAACGTAAATCGCATACACCTATATTTTGACTTGGACGTCGGCTGCTTACTCTGGCAAATATATAATTTAATATAAGTTTATAATTAATGACATTTTAATATATTACATATATGTCTCTGCATTTCTTTATATACTTTAGTATTTTTACAATAAATTATTATTTTCTTTAATTTACAATACATGTTTTTGTAGGCGCCTATATACGTACGTATATATGTATTTATATATATATATAGAGAGAGAGAGAGTTCGTAAAAATTACGTGACGTCCAAGTCATTTGTACAGGATAATCGGCAAAAAAGACCCTGACAAATATAAATCGAAAATCTATAATTTTTTTGCTAAATAAGATTTAGAAAATTTTATTAAAGACTGTACTAAGTAAAAAATTTTAAAGACAACTCTAAAGATTAATCACTATTTGGTTCAATCTTTTTTTCATAGGCTGAGAAGTGTACATCATTTTGATAGTATCATATAGATTTTTACGAACTTTACGCGCACATGTATTGTAAGTATTCTATATTTTGTACCTTTTTAATTTTTGTACCTGATATATTTGCTCACGACACTTTTGCAGACAACCTGTACATTGCATTGAACAGTATAACTTAATGCAGTAAATAAAAACATTACATTTATTCTCGAAGAAATTAACGAATTCTATATGATTTTCATAACATTTCATACACTAAAATGTAATAATAATTGCTCTCGCGTGATCGCATCTTTTTATCTCTAATTTTAATTAATAATCAATATATGTCTCTATATATTTAATACTTTTTTATATATTAAATAATATCCTACATTCATTGGATTATAATAAAATTACCAAAAGTAATGTAAATATTAATTAGAATAAAAAAGGATTTTCGTTCTCAGCTAAAGCACGTTTCACATACAAAAAGCAACAATTAGAGGCCATGTGACGTTTTTTTTTTAAACTACTATAGTGCATGTACAATGTTCGTTTTAATATCATAGTATTATAATATCTTTCATATATTTTTGTCATTTGTGTATCGTTAATGAAAGTGCACGTGCACAATAATTGTAGATAGTCACTGATTCGTTATATTTGGCCCTTTGTCGGCAGAGTAAAAATCGATTGTATCTAAAGATTCTTAGAACAATCTTTTCTTCTTCTTCTTCTCTTTTTTAATTAAAATTAGATTCAGTCGAGGCCAGATTGCGACACTATACTCGATATCAATCCTTCCATTTTCAAGATTGCATATAAGTTATACCAGTTTGTGTTATGTATTAATTAATACTGGGTTATACGAATTATCGATACTGATTATCATCATCTGAAAGACGTGACCCTATATGCAGCCTTAAAAGTTTTATGCTCTTTCTTTGCGCCATACATACTTAGAATAATATAAACATAACTCGTATACCCTGTGATGACTTAAAGTGTCAATTTTCAATCTGGCCTTGTCAAATATCGTGATTACAGTCGATGCTAGAATACTTTCTACTATATTATGTCCATAAATAGCTTGCACGCTATGAGACACCTATCGTCTTTGGGTTTTATAATTAGTCAAAGATCAACAAATATATTAATTGTAAATAATTTTTGATTGAATAAACAAATTATATTTCATAACACACACACAACCATGTAGATCAAATAAGTATTGTAGATCAACTTTTCACAAAGCACTGAAGATCACTGGAATACTCAAGTAACATACATAAATATGTGTCAAACATTAAAGAGGAATTATTCTTTAAATGACACGAATTTGCAAATGTTGTGCATAACTTGTATAATCCTTTCTGGGTTTAATATAGATTATTATTTTTCTATGTAAACTATAAAACCCAAAACCAAAATCTAATTGGCAGTATAGTGTTGGACGTTGCGCCCAGCGCAAGGTGCATAGCAGAGCTGCTGCGGTTAGTAAGAGTTAGAAACCTTACTTCTGACAAAAAAAAAACAATTTTTATGCGGCATGTATAAGATAATGGTAGAGGTTACACGTATGTGGCCATAGTGCCGCTTGGAATGGGCGGTGTTTCTTCTGGTCTACCTTTGGGTCCGTATTGTCCAATGAAGGAACCGTCCTCCGTGAAACGTCCTTCAACAAAATGATGATTGCGATTTATAAATTTGCATTCAAAATCATAATTTGAGAAACATAAATGATTAATATTGCAATCTATTTTTGAATGTATCATTTAACCTACCTTAAACTAATGTGGCAAATGCTTGTGAATTTGGTTCTTGTTTACGATGTCGACCATACTGACCAATGAATGAACCATCCTCGTTCATACCTTCTGTGTCAAGTCAAGCGATAAAGCAAAATAAAATGGGGAAACATAAATAATATAAATCAAAGTGCAAGGTATAGAAATAAATAACATATAAATAAAGATTCTATTCTATTTTAAATGTGTATAAAAGGAAATCAAAACATAAGTATTTATATTCATGCTTCATTTGTATTTACATATGTGAGAACTGGAGTGCATACCCTACTCAAATCTAATAATACATACCTGAACTGTCTCGTTATCCTATTAACTTAATATAAGTAGACCCTTAATATATTTTAAACTGACCTGTATCTCCCTCGCCATATTCTGCCATAGAATCAGTGTCAGATTCAGGATGTTTCCCATCTTGATGAGAAGAAGATGCTAGAGACGCGCGTCCACCTGCCGATTTAGTATCTAGAGGTTGTGAATATTCATGAAAACCGCCTTCGTCTGGATAATCACCACGTCCAGCAGCTAATTCTCTTTCATGTACAGCGTACTTTCCACCTCTGTTGCGTTTGATGACACACACGATTATAAGTACCAAAAGAAGAAAAGCGATTGCTAACATCATTCCTATGAACCACCCAGCAGTGGCGACGTTCTCCTTAGGTTGAATGATGGGTCCTTCACTACTCGTTTCTACTTCTTGCGGTTCACTTTCTGTAAAGTAGTTACCATCAACAGCGACGACAGACATCACATAGACTTCGCCACTTTGAAGTCCACGAATTTCAAGCGTATTTGAATGATATTCTGGTTCAGTTTCGAGAAATATTGTTTCGCCTTTAAGTTTGTACTTTACGAAAAAGTGACTTCCTGGATTCCCATTGAGATCTAACTTCCAGATAATCCTTACATTCGAATATCCAGTTTCGTTTGGAATTGTTTCCCAACTAAATTGTGGCACATCAGGACGTTGAGATGTGCGTGTTTTTTGTTCAATAAAATAGCTAAATGAACATAAAAAATGTATTACTTAAAACAAATAGACTCCGCATTAAATTATACTACACTACATACTCGTTTCCTTCGCCAATTTTTGTTGTCGCTCGGATGTGTACACGATATTTCGTATCAGGTGCTAATGAAGCTAATTTTGCATTAGTACTTTTTGGGTCTGTAATATGCGGCTTCCTCTCTAGCATAGGTCCTAATCTAGTTCCATTTACAACTTCATAATATATTCTATATCCAGTTAGGTTACCGTTCGGTTCTGCAGGTTTTGTCCACACTAAGAACAAAGCACTAGAACCCATAGGGAATGCTACAAGATTAAGAACTGTTCCTGGAACACCTTCTGGTGTGTCAAAGCTTAGAGTTTCAGAAGCTGGCCCAACATATCTACAACAAAATAAGTAAGATTACAAACAAAGTTGTATATAAAAATATATCAAGAGGTATTTCAATGTTCATTACCGGCCGTTATATGCTAATATTCGAACATAATTCCTGCTGAATGGGACAAATTTGGTAACCAATGCATGGGTTCTATTACCACCTCTTATGTCAATTTCTCGCATTCCCTTTTCGCCATCCTTTTCTGTCCATGTTTGAATTTTGTATCCTTGTAGCTCGCCACGTACCGATTCCTCAGGAACTGGATTCCATGAGAATTGTGCGCTTGTACTCGACTTTACTTGAATCAATGTAAAATTGCTGGGTGCTTGTAATGGTACTGTAACATTAAATGAATTTTAAGTAGCATTATCTTTAAAAAACTCAAAATACCAAAATAATTTTTTAAGTACAATAAAATTAACACACCATCTTCTCCAGAGTATCCAGTTATTTCCTCAGGTGCAACTTTACATTCTCCTCTTTCATTAATTGCTACTACTTTGATCTTATACCTTTGATAAGTAGGTTGATTGTCTACTGTTAAACTGTTCTTTTTCCAATCATTTATATCTTCTATAGTCCATTTCTCTCCGGGTATATCTCGTTTGTAATATACCCTATACATGAATTTGGGTGCATTATGCTCAATTTGTGGCATTACTGTCCAAGATATAACAAGGTTTTGTGGAGTAGTTCCTTTACCCATAACATTATCAGGATTCTTATAAGGAACATCTTGCAATGTAGTACACACATCACTATGCGGCGAGGGTAACGATGGACCTATTTTATTCCATGCCAATACACGAAACGTATAATTAGCCCACGGTGACATCGGAACAATGTATGTTTGTTCAGTAGCTGGTACAGAATCTTTAGATATTTCCCACGTATCTGGTGTAAAGGTGGTATTGTGCTGAATAGTGTATCTCAAAATTGGGGCTCTGTTATCACCCATTGGAGTCCAATGTATAGCAGCTTCACTTGCCATACAAGTAACACTAATTAATTTTGGCGGATTTGGTACGTCCTGTACAACTAATGTAGCTTGAGCTTTTGCTTCATCTAGCTCAGTATAAGCAACGCACGTATAAGTACCAGAATCTAACTCAGTCGTTTTTGTGATCATTAAGGAATAATCAGTGCTTCGTATAAATCGTGGTTCCATCTCAAAATCTATGGGTTCACCATTAGACAACCAATCGATTGTAAGTGTCAAACTCGAATCTGTTACAGCGTTACACCTAAAGGTTGCAGTAGAACCTGCAGCAACTTCATAATCCTCTGGTTCATCTGTAATTCTTGTATGCTCTTTTACAACTAGATTACCAGAGGCTTCTACTTTTCCGAATTTATTGGATGCATGACATGTATAGGTGCCTGCATCTAAGAATATTACATTCTCAATTTCTAAGTCACCAGAATCTAAAGTTTTGTATCGACCCCCGGTCAATTCTTGCCCATTTCGAACCCATTTTACGGCTGGTTTTGGTGCTCCAAATACACGACAGGTAATTCTAACAGTTTTACCATCGACTGTAGCAATATCTGCTGGGGGTTGTGTAATTTCAGGTTCTAAAGCTAAAACATTTACGTATACATCTTTGTATACGTAACCTAACGAATTTGTTGCATTACAACCATAATTTCCAGTATCCTTCTTAGTCAGTTTTTCAATAATTATCGAATTTGGTGTAACTTTTCTACGCGGATTTGGTGGAGCTTCTGATATTGGTTTGCCATTATGAATCCATTTTATCTCAGGAACAGGTACACCATCAGCTTCACATTTGAATTCAACGGTTTCATCCTCTGCTGCATTTATAATTTCAGGCTCAACAGTAAAGTATGGTACCGCCATTACTTGTAGATGTATGGAATACGAGCTTGCATCACCTACTCCGTTCGATGCTTCACAACTGTATGTTCCTTCATCTTTGAAATTGACATGTTTGATTATTAATGATTTACCATAATTCCCTTGCATTATTCTATCATTAGTTCTAATTACTTCACCATTTTTACTCCACACTATCTGTGGAAGTGGTGTACCACCATATATGCAATATAATTCAATTTTTTTACCACGTAAGGCAACTTCATTTTTTCTACTGACATACTGCTTAACAGGGGCATGTTTATTTTGACTAGCGGATATCCCCGAAGAGATAACATTCAATAAAACTCTATTTCCTAATTTGTATTCATTTCTGAATACGGATGTAGCTGCGCACGCGTAATAAAAATCATCTGAGGCATCGTTTCTGGTAACGTTACTGAACCAAAGGTTTCCTTCAGGATCTAATGTCATTCGCGAATTATTGATTGATTTGATGCCTCCGGCAGTATCTTGAATTAACCAATATACGTTCGGTTTTGGCCAACCATCTGGTGGTTGACAAGTCAATTTAAATGGCTGTCCTTCATTTGCATCTAAACTTATAGGATTTTGATCTTTAAATGAGTTCAATTCAGCTTTTCTTACAAAAACTGAATTGGATGTTGCTATTCCCCACTCATTCTCTGCAAAACACTGATACTGGCCCAAATCCTCATCTCGAGGTCTTGAGATCACCAATGTTCCTCTACCAGGTTGTTGAGATATACGATCATCATATGCTGGCCATTCAAAATGTTTACCATTTTTAATCCAACGATATCTAAATAAAATTAAGAAATAAAATTTATATTTATATCATAAACATTCAAAACAAACTTGTATTCTGAGTTGTATACTAAGAGTCAATCCCTTATCCTTATTTAACTATTATCCAAAACATAGTACAATATTAATAATGAAAAGATGAAGATAAATCATAATGCAGTAATGATGCTTTTTTATTTTCCTCTAGTATACACTATCAGACCACTCCCATATATCTACAATTCACACCATAAGTAAGGTATCTTTATCAGTACTGGTAACTTTATATCCCCTAAGGCTATGAGGTCATCCTGGTAATTAAGACCAGTTACTCTGGCTTCTTTACAGGATAGAGATAGCTGCACTTAAATGTAAGTGCAATGAAACTACATGAATGAAAGTTTCTTAGAAAGTGTATTATTAACACTGTATTACTTAATGATTAATTCTATAATATATAAGAAATTATTTTATAGAAATAGTACTAGGTAATAAATAAGCAATATTCTTTAATAATATTGTTTTTGCTTTGTTTTTAGCAAATGTTATGTTTTATAGAAATTAAAAATATTTTTATTTATAAATAATAAAAAATGTACTTTACCTTGGAGCTGGTTCTCCTTCTGCTTCACATTCAATTAAAAATGGTTTGTCATTCTCATTAATCTTTGCTTGAGCCACTTGAAATAACTGCTCATCTGTCGGGGGTTGTTTGGATATCCGTGGTGGAGATTGGACTAATGGAAGATACATATGACAAACATGCATTATAGTTACTATGAAACAACTTGATAATATGTGTAACAAAATGCATATCACGAAACAGTAAATTGTATATATTTTACTGAAACATGTTTAATGCAATTATGTTAACAAAAAGAGAAGATAATAAAGCTACTTTAATACCTAAAGTAACTGAAAATAAAAGTAGTGGAATGCCCTGGAAAGCAATAAAATCAATATATTTCCTTAGTAATATAATCTCTTAACTCAAAACATTATAACTGCATTAAGCTAAATTTACATAATACAGAAAATCTTATAGAAGCAAGTAAAAGCAAACAGATACATTTCTTTTTAATTTCTAATGATATAACAAAATTTTTTCATTGAATGAAATAGTGATTAATCTATGTTAAAGAACTATCTGCATCTGGCATTTACTATTATTTTCACCTCCTATAATATCCAGGATATAAACTATAATTAAAAATCAAAGATTGTTATTATAAAAATTGATGGATTATAACAAGTATTACTTCAAGTTTATTGTGACCGATATAAAACGTGATGACGGAATTACACTCACTTAAAGCCGATGCCTGTAGTACCAGTGTTGAGATTATACATACGATGTACTTCATGATTGACCAATATTTTCTTGATCTAGAAATAGAAGATTTCTGCAACTTTTTATTCCGTAAAATGTAACAAAACATTTTTTTATCGAAATGATATTCTACTCGAAATATACAGCCTAATAAAATCTCGAGCATACTATATGAAATTAAATTTGAATTTTAGATTTATTTGAAGTTTATCTTCAACAATATAAATGGCAAATTAAAATACTCTATAATAACTTCATCTATTTCAATCTTCATGTTCAGACTATTGTTATAAATTCGGTGATCAAAATCATCAGATTAGTTTTTGTATTCGCAAGGAACGTTTTTTTGGTCCAACACTGGAATACATATCATTTGTATCACTTTGTATACACGCACCTATGAATAGTATGAAGGAATGTCAGAACGAATATATAAAATCACGCGAAATGATTTCACTTAGAATGAATGTGTGAAGCCGAATTTTCAAATACTATGAAAATATTACGCGACGTATAGTTGCCAATGGAGACGTGAAAATGGGCGTGCTCTCCGCGGTTAAAAAGCAATGAACAATAGAGAAAACTAAAACGTGTGTTAGTGGACCGGTTAATAGTGTACTGAATAACTTTTAAGATACACTACAGATGATTTTGTTTTAAGCAAAACTAAATAAAATAAAATAGGTACATTTAACAGAATTAGTTTTCAGATCACACACAATCGGAACAGGTGATGGTATTGCGATGATCTCATCAAAGTTGTCCTTCGAAATCACAACATCGTTGACGGAATTTTAACCGCCGTTTCATTTGTTCACCTTTTTCACGACACGATTATTTTATTTACGTCATACTAGAAGAAATACGTATCGATCGAACAGTGATTAGAAAACAGAATTCCCATAAGAATTAAAAAGAAAAAAGGGAACACACGGGCTGGGCAAACGGGCACACCCGCGAACTAACATTGATCGTCGACGCTTCGTTTGCTTGTTTCATGAGTTTGTGGCGACTTTCCTGCCCTCGCCACTAGGAGGGATCAACCAACTACCTTTCTTGCAAGTACTTAAATCAGATATAGTTCCTATATGTACAAATTTCGAAATATTCAGTCTAGAGGAAAGGGGCTGCTAGGTAAGCCCTTTACTGATGAATCCACTAGCCAGGCCCCTCTGAGGAACAGCACCTTCTTTCATTTCCTCCTTTTCCTTGACACTATTCCTTTGCAACAGCCCACAAGTGTTTTAAGTGATACGAATGATATCCATACCAATACTTCGTTCGTTCATGGTAATGTGTTTTTGTAGCCTCACCTATCTTTAACGTTTTAAAATACTTCAAATGTTAAATTCCATCACTAAAGGCAGCATCATCCAAAACCAACTGACTCGTACACCTAACGCACCGTACGGTACTGCGCTAGTGTTGAATGTTACCGGTTGCATGTATTGCAGACTCCATCCCCACCTAAATGCTTCAGACACACTGATTCACACTATTCTATTTCACTAAACTTTATGGATCGCTCACACAAAGATCCTTCTATGAAAAGACTTGGCATTATCAAGACTGTTGCTAGCGCATATAAATATACTTTACGAAATAAAATAAAAAGTTTATTAGATAATTTTATTGGTAATATTTCATTGAATGTGATGTAAAATATTCGTAATCTTTTTTTTCTATAGAAATCCTTTTTTATTCACTCAGTCGTCTCGATAATGTGAATGTTCCTTTATAAAGAATGAGTGTCCCCTGACCAATAACGGTTGAGACAGATCGAAGATATCTGTCGCGCCAGATTCGAAAAAGGCGCGCCCTCTGAGTAAATGTAGCTCTATGTATAGGATTCTAAAGTGCAGCTGCGTATACTTTATAAAATGGGGGAAGTGATACATTTTAAAATTGATGTGTGTTAAACTGAGGAGGGGGGTAAACAGCACATTAGATGAGTGGTGAGATTTCCGATTTATAAATAGGGTATACTCTTCAAATTAAAAATTTATATTAAAGAAATTTATGTTTTTTATTTAAAGTGTTATATGTTATAAATAATAAAGCATAAATGAAAATCTGTAACATGTGATTATTCCTTAGAATAACGGTAAAAATAGTATGCGTTTAAGATTCTAATATATAGATAGCGATAGAGATAAAAATATTGTAATAAGATATCTTTAACGTACTTTCGAAGTATCAATAACGAACCTCTTCTGTGATAAGAAGTATGTTTCTGTAAATTTAAACTTTTGATTGAAAGCTTGGAATAAAAATTGAGGTCAAGCTAAATGCTATAAAAAATATACGTATTCAATAAAACTAATGATCCTGGTATTACAGGAAGTCAAAATACACGAAGTACCGTAACATCTGCATCGAATACAAATTATATTAAGAATTAGGTGCGTAAGCATATTTGGTCTTCGCATTATATAGTTCAAACCACACATAAAAGGATAACAGGCGTTGCTTACAAAGCATCTAATTAAATCATTTCTTTTAGTGACAACTGATATATTGTGCGCAAAGAGAATGCATTTGATGGGGTTGAATAGTAAATAAATCGATACTTATACTGAATATCATATCCCTTTCGTTTCATTCTTTAACTTTTTCATTTCGTTAATTACGTCCTTCTCATTTATTGTAAATTATGCATTATTTATTGTGTGTACTTATCAAAACAGGACTATTTTTTATAATATGTACTTTAAAGAACCATAAACATGATATCTTAATGATAAGAATGTAAAATAAATAATACAGGTGTAAATTATAAATTAAAATATATTATTGCACGAAAGCAATACAAAAATATATTTATAGCACATTCATTGTACATATTGGATAAAATAATAAATTTATATTTTTTGTTTTACATTTGCTTTATATCCTGTCTGTGATGTAAATAATTTGGCAAAGTATCAAAAACTACAGTCTAATCTAGAGAACATGCAACAGCATTGTCGCAGATTTAGATTGAGCTATATGGAAACGACAAGTCGTAAACGTGTATTTTGGGTCGATATAATTGTACATACGTTAGTTTGAAGAAAAATTTTTTGCAATTGTATGTTTATTGTTTTATTGTCAATTTACAAAATAAAAGTTTAATGACTTTGTACAATATAAATATTAATAACAGCAAAATTAAAGAAGAAAATCCATGATTTAGACATTTTTATACAAATTTTTTACAATTTCAAAGAAATCATATTTTAATACCTTAGATACTTTTAAAAAACAAAATATAATACAAATAATTTCAATGTACAAAGGCATAATTAAGTATATTATATATATAAAAGTAACACAGTCTTGCATTTTTGTATAAATTAAAAGTTATTCTATTATTATTTATACTATAAATATCTTAATATTCGTCTCATCACGATACATTATATTACACTATATAAATAATATAATGAATTGAATCCCTAGTTATTCAAATTATACAATTTGATACTGTTCTGGTTCTACTTCATTTATATGTCGTAAAAAGAATGTGACTTTAACTTGTTCAACATGACGACAAAGTTTCATAGCTAAACTCGTTCGCAATTTCATGTGTTGTGTAAGTGATGGTAAATTCAATAGTAAAAATGCTAGCCCATCAATTTCCTGTAAAATAAAATAAATTAATATACTTATACAAATTATCATCTTTTTCTATATTTCTGTTTATCCTACCTCCTGTTTTACACGATATGCGATGTCTTTGCAATCATTCGTTTTTCTTAAGTATCTGAAAACATCATCCACGCTCCAGAACAATGGATTTGAATCAAGTTTTCGTGTTTTTGGTCGCCTTTGTTTCTTCTGCATTCTCACATATTCTGATTCTCCATCTGAGCCATCAGATTCGATACTTGTATCCCAATCTCGTTCTCTCTTATTTGCTCTAGTAACAGCAGAACTTTGGCTAAATTTTGACGAATGCTGTTTATTATTTAAACTACTAGGGCTTCCATTGTCTTTTGTTTTCCGATTATCGTTAAATGAACTTCCGGAATCATCCGATGCATTGCTTGAAGGAGGCTCAGTTTTGAACTCATCAGATTTCTCTCCTTTTTCTAAACCTTTTTGGATCATAATATCTATCTCGGAAAGCGGTTGTCTTCCATCAAGTGTTTCTTCAATTCCTGATACATGTTTTGCTAAATCTAAAGACATGAATGGCATTTCATCTTCGTGCTCGAAGTCTTCGTGAGATTCTTTTTCTCTGTTTGCCCATCTACCACGTCTTCTTTTTCGCCTTCCACCCCACGGTTTTGGTTTTTGTACCATAATACTCGTATAACCTTTTGGTTTGCCCCTTCGACCAGTACCTACAGACGCCGCTAAAGTGATAAGTTAATTAAACGTTTATAAAAAGACGAGTATAAAAATTAAGCAAACTACTAATGTAACAAAATTATTTACTTACTGAATTTTGCTTTGGACGTTTTATGGCACTTATCCGGACATTCATTTTCCGGTACATATAAGGGACCAAATAAATTTGGACAAACCATTAATTTTTTGCAAATGTTTCTACAGAAGTCTGCCACCATATCTCCAGATGTAACGACAGCAACACTCGCACGATATGTGTTATTCTTATGTTTTGCTTTTAGAACTTCTAAATGATAACCAGGATCCGGTTTGGAATCACACTGAAGTACTTTTAATATCCGAGCGCTTCTATATCCCACGGATACAATCATAGATAAAACTTCCCTCATAACTAAAATTACGGGACCTGGCCCTACTGCTTTCGGCAAAGTTGCTAACTTCCCTTTAGAAATCATGGGACCAGTGAAACAACGATAATTAAAATATATCTTCGGACACCACAAAGAAGAACGCGGTTCAGATATTGGTATATCTAAAATATTTGCCTTCTTGTCTTCTTTCTCAGGCATCTGTAGCTGTTTGCAAACTTCCATATAGTCTTTTGGTGGTTTTAATGGATATTGATTAGATTCACACCATCCAACCGGAAATATTTGTAAGGAATGCATATCGACTATATGTTCTGGCCTTGTATTTTCATAATTATCTAATTTTAACCATAAAAGATTGTCAACAATTTTTGTAATATGTGCAGCACATATCACATTTTCACATTCTGGATTAACTGCCTCTAATCTCATGCCACATTCAAAACCTGCAACAGTGGCACTCTGTCTTTCAGGGAATAATTTTTCTTCTGCAGCAGTTGCTTGAGTATCTTTTAAATATTCATCCCAATCAAATTCATCTTCTTTGGGAGTCCAACCATTTGGATGTACAATCCTAAACAGAATTAAAATATTATATTACAATATAAATACCTGACATGACTATAAAAAAGTTATTATGCTTACTTAATATCATGCTTTTTTGCCCACCCAACAGGAAAAATGTATGGATGTTCTACTGTACAAAGCCAAGTATTCTTTTCTGTACTATTGTACATAGATGTTTCAATATCCATTCCTTTGGATAATTCATCATATGTATCAATGTGTACAAGAAAATACATATCATCAAATATTTTTATGACAGTAGCTGGACATATTTTTATTTGATCAATTGGACTTAATGCTTCTAGTTTCATACCAACTTTAAATTCATGTTTTGAATGATTTACACTGTTATTAAATAATTCCTGTGGAAGATCATAATTTTTTGGTGTAGATTCTAATAAGTCTTTCCATTCTTCATATGTATGCATCTCTACTATAGAACTAGGTGGTTCTAAAAACCAAGTAGAATTTGACTTAGATGCAAACCCATAGGGGTGTAGGTGTTCTGATGTACAGAACATCCAAAAGTCTTTACGGGAAGAGCCAGGGGTATCATATCTCAACAACAGACGTCCTCCTACATTTTCTATGATCTAAGAAAATAAAAAATTAGTTATAAATTAATATTTATGGATAAAAGTATAAAAGGATAGTTATAAACTGTATAGTTTCTTACTGTAGCCACCCATAATTTATAAGGATGTAAT
Source organism: Tetrapedia diversipes (assembly GCA_033822845.1). Classification (NCBI taxonomy): domain Eukaryota; kingdom Metazoa; phylum Arthropoda; class Insecta; order Hymenoptera; family Apidae; genus Tetrapedia; species Tetrapedia diversipes. The sequence goes on from JAOPTO010002251.1 coordinate 315,896, forward strand.
GTATCACTAACTTCAACCTTCATGCCTTGTTTAATCCTCTCTGTCATGCTTAGACCATCCTGTGCATACAAAAATAAAGATTAAATAATGAATTAAAAATTTTTTTAATCATAAGTTTCTTTTACAAATTTTCAACTGACCCCTGACAACATTTCTGGTGGAACAGTCCGTGCTGATGTTAAAAATTCTGATAACTTTTCTACACAATCTGGTGATCTTTGTAGCACAATATCAGGTGGTTCTAATTTTTTATTATTTTTTACACACCATCCAAGTTCATGAGCAGCTTCTTTAGTAAGATTAAACCAAAATTCCAATGATCTATCATCTCCACCAAAGTAACGTAAGCGCAATAATGGTCCACATGCCATGACAATAGAAGCCGCCCAAAAATTAATGTATTCTTTATCTGCTTTTTTTGGAATTGGCACTTCAAGAGACATACCAATTTCAATACCACTCTGAAGTGTTAACTCCACATGTGGAAACATAATTTGGGGTACTTCAACACTATTTGTAGCATCAAGATAATCTTGCCAAAAAAAGCCATACTCTGAAAAATTAATTTTCATTTCAAACTTCAGAAACTATAATTTTTAATTATCTTAAATTATCAAATTTTTTAATATCTATATTAATATAGTATTTATTTTTAATTATTATAAATTCAATGTGATTATAAGTATGAATATATGAAAAAATATCTCATTACTTTTTTATTTAAAAAATGAAATAAATTTTTAACTTATATAAATACATGTTATTTTTTACTTTTAATCAAATATATTCATTACAGTTCAATAACATTATAAAATAAAAATATAACATTTCATTAAAACGTTACATATCATATTTCCTAAAACTACACGTCTAGTATTATCATAAATAGATTATAAGGTTCGTCATTATCACAACGATACGATTAACGAAAAAAAAAAATTAATTTCCTTCGCGTATTTTATTAGTGGTTCTACAAATTTTGTATTTCTTTAGAACATAAATTAAAAATTCAGAGAACATGTGTTTCCTAATTATAGAATCTGTAATTAACAGTCGAATCATTTCAAAAACTTCAAAAGGTTACGAAATAATAGAAATTATAATTTTATTGCAAATAATATCATCGTTATATAATAATAATTAAACGAACGATAATATGTAAAATAATTATGATTGTAAATTAATTTAATCTTACCTCCTTCTTGCACTTTCTCCTGTGATCGATTCTCACAAGGTTCCATGATTTTGTTATAATATTATAAAGCCTACACACAAATATATTAAAATCAATTCCTATCGCCGTTGCGTTAGTTGGTAAAGAACACGTTATCTTTTTTTATTGAATATTACAAATAAACCGTAGAATATTTTGTAACTTACCGTTTTGTAGTAAGCGCTTATTTTCGAAATTTGCGTAGTGCTTGTTTTAATGAAAAATGGTATCGTCAATCGTAGCTACCCGTGCCGCTCTATACTGGTCTACCGTGCGTATCTTTCTCTGTTGTTCACTGTCTCTCTCGTGAGGTACTCTAGGCGCACTTGTCCCGAATATCAGAGCTACCTACTTTGAATTGGGCAACATTTTGGATTACCTTCAATCACATTTCATAAAACAACCACTAGACCTAACTTTCATATCTATCTTTCGCGTGAACTCTTTTTAACCCTTCTTCGGTAGCAGTAAACGTGTAACAATATTCTCGTCGAATTTATATTTGTATATGTTACCTTTCATATAATACACGATAGAATCTTTTGCGATCAGTTCACTATATTGCTTTATTCATTTCAACGTCCGTTTCACGTTTGTTTATTTCCTATTAGAATAATATCAATCATTTAAACGATAATTTTTGCGAGCCCTAACATAGTGATCACTAATGACAAGGTTGCATAAAAATAAGAACAAAGATTATTATACGTATCTTTTGCTTATTAGATTTTTCTTAATGTTGCATGCATTATAGTTAACTGTTTGATAAGATTAGATCTGTCATAATAAAGAAAACATTTGTTAAGTATAACAGTCAATTTTGTATTTTATCTATATTCTAACAATATATTTAAGTTGTGTTTTTAATTTCATGTGGATACGTGATCGTTTATATCATGCATATACTGAACTGATTGTATTGGACAATATATGAGCAAACTTACTCGAAATATAAGTGTAAGAATAAATTTTATCCTAATTTATCCATAAATGGTAACAGTGTCAATACTTTTATAATACTGTTAATACATTATGTTCTGTGCAATAGTTATTACTCGTATAGCATCATACAGAAAAGAGCGGGATATATTAGAAGTGAATTGTATATACTCGTTAAAAAATCGATACAATTGGTACGACACATTTTTAATTTCTAGTTTCATATAAATGTTACTTATGTATGCATGTTTTTCAGTATATAAATTAATTAGATTAAGTAATAGTTACGCAAGGAAATTTTACATCATGAAATTGAAATCTTCTACACATTTTTAAGAAAGTTTAACGTACGTGTAAAGCATACATCTATATAACAAATTAAGTATTCCAATTTAATTGTAAATATAAGAATAAATTTCATTAAAAAAGGTATATAGTACACACATATTAAGATTTATATCATTGAATAAAACGGAAGAACTTAGTTAAATCGAGATTGTAAAACTATCGAGATGATGATACAACCTGCTGTTACCAATAGAGGGAAATCAAATCATACACTATTATGTAAATATTTCAGTTTTTATTTCTTATACTCTGAAAATATCATCTCAATGAATAAGTAAGAATTTTTAATATCTTAGAATACATAACTTAGACTTATTTTAATAATGTATCGTTTATAAAATATATATTACTTTTAAACGGTCACTTTGACAAATTATACTTCCATAATATTTTTCGTACTGATAGTACATGTTATATGTGACGCTCTCTTTAGTTGAAAACATGAGCAAAAGAAAGAGGGTTATATTTTTACTTAAACAGTGTATAATTTTATAAAAAGCGATTTTCTGCAATAAAACATGTTCTTTTTTATAAAGGGATGTACGTTTAGTACTTGTCGATATTATAGATGTATCATAAAGAACATTAAATTATTTGAATCACAGAATTCGTTTCTTAACCTCGATAGGATTTCATTTATTTGTAAATTATTTAGCACAGAAAGAAATTTATCCGTGTTTAATACAAACATTGAAAAGTATTTAGATCATCTTATGAAAGTGTATCAAAGTGAAGATAGGCCAAAAACAAATATTTCTGAAATCCTTAACTTCCAGGATATTCCACTACTATTAAATGAAAAAATTAAAATAATTGAGAACATAAAGAGTTTGCATGAACTTAGTAAGTATACTGTAAAATATATAAAATGCTATAAATTAAGATATTTTATTTTTGCAACTATTTAAAACATGTATAATTTATTTTCAGTAAATGGCAATGAAGAAATGAAAAATGAAGCGGAAGTAGAAGAATCAATGTATAAACAACAAATATTACAAATTGATAAAAAAATTTTAAATGTTATTTTAGAACATTTAACTTCAGAACATTATGAAAATGTTATTATGGAAATAACACCAGGCGTAGGTGGTCAAGAAGCTATGTTGTTTGGTAATGATTTATTACAGATGTATACAAGTTACTTTGATTATCTGGGATTTAGATATGAAATAATAGAATTGATTAAAAGTGAAACAAATGGTTTGAGGAAAGCTGTTTTAGTAATATTTGATAAAAGAGCTTATAAGAAATTGAAATATGAAGGTGGTGTACATAGAGTGCAAAGGATTCCATCAACAGAGAAGATTGGTCGTATGCATACTAGTACAGCTGTTGTAACAGTTTCTCCAGAACCTATGGATATAGATATTAAATTAGAACAAAAGGATTTGAAAATAGAATCAAAGAGATCAGCTGGAGCAGGAGGTCAGCATGTAAATACTACAGACTCAGCAATTAGAATAACTCATATACCTACTGGTAAAGTTGTAATTTCTCAAATAAGTAAGTCTCAAATAAAGAATAGACAGTTTGCACTTGCGAAATTAAAAAGTCTGATATATGAGGAACAACTAGAGAAACAAACCTCCTTTATTAGTGAGTTGCGTAAAAAGCAGTTAGGAAACAGGTCGAGGAATGAGAAAATTAGAACATATAATTTTAATCAAGATCGTGTTACAGATCATAGAATACCAAATGGTACGATTCATAATTTAAAACAGTTCATGAGCAATGGAGTTGCTTTGGAAGAACTAGAGGATAGACTTTGGAAGGAAATGGAACAGAAGATCTTGCTGGAAATTATAAAGATGGAGAGTTAATTGAAGTAACACTGGTTATTTCAACATTTGCCATTTTGATAAGAAATGATTTTCATTTTACATAGGCAAGCCATTGTACATAGCAAATTGTAATAAACTCTGTGTAATACAAGTAACATTATTTGTTTTTTGGATGAAAAAACCGTAATGTCTCATATCGTTAAGTTCCTTCTGTTTCACTCAATGAAGCAGAAATCTAGCGGAATAGAGAGTTCAGTTATTATTTATTTCAAAAACATACAACAAGATCTTTGTTCGTTATTTTCTGTTTTATCTCATAACCGCGTGTCCAAAGGCACACATCCTCGTAACTCTCATATAATACATTAATATACAAAATTAATATTCGTAATCTCTATAAATATTAAACGACACGTTTTACATCGGTTAATGTATAAAGCGCAAAATATGTGTATGTGTTTATGAATGTGTCAGTATTGTGAACGCGTAATCATTGTATACGACCCTGCTCCAATATTCATAGTCCTCTATTAAATTTTATCTACTTGAACGTTTGAAAAATCCACAGTAGTGACCGTGGCCAATCAAGTTCGTAATAAATGCGATCTCATTATTTCGCCACAACTTCCGTCTTAGATTATCCCATGAAATGTAGGTGCGTCCTCCGCCTACAAGCGTTTCTCGCGTGAATTAACTTCCTCCTTTGTATCGTCCTCTGAATCTAGATCATAAACGCATCATATACATTCTAGTCAACGTGGAATTTCATCCTACGCTTAGATTGGCCGATTCCACGATTCTTAGTGCAGCTAGCAGCATCATTTGAATGAGCAGTGTACTTTATGTTTCTTTGTTTAGCATTGCTGTAAGTGACATATTTTTTACGTTTGTTCCTTTATTTGCGTCTGTTATGATGAATCTATAAATGCTTGAATATTTTAATTTTGTGGCTACTTCCTTTCTGATTTCAATCGTACTGGCAACGAATAAATACTGTAAAATCTTCAAGTAATTTAGTCAAGTAGAAATAGTAAGCGCAGTAAACGGTATTCTAATTGATCTTCTATGGTTTATTAGCCATTACGACATAAGCACCATTAAAGTTTCATGAATATATTAGTGATAATAATCGAATGGACAATAAATGAAAAAGAAATGCGTCAAAACAAGAAAGAGCAGAGACGCATACAAATAGATATCGCATTACATTTCGGGCAGTAAGGTTGTTATTTAGGACTAGTTCGGCACCGATTCACCGGACAAATATATCCCACTTATAATATATATTCTGTCAATCATAATCTTGGACACACTATACGATTCTCAAGGTACACAGACGATTAGACAAATTAGTACATATGCAGACCCTGCTTGCGCCATCATCAAAATATCAGCAAAGGAGACAGTTCCAGGATTTGGATAGCTTCTCCTCATTACAGCGTCGCTATAAGGACTAAAATATTTTGAAATCGCAATAACTATCCAAACAAAAAAACAAAAGGTACATCGATCAATTCGCAATAAATTATTTCGAATTGTACCATTTTTTGTTTAATAGCATTTAGTGAAACGTTCTTGTGAATATCTCCCGCAAAATGTTTTAATATCTATACACTAGAGACTGCAATCGATCGTCGCGAAGACAATTTCTTCGTGAAAGAAATTTAGATCTTCTTTTATTTCTCCGCCATCGACTTTGAATCGGTACGTAATATGAAAAATTAACGTTGATGAGAGGTAACTGATTGAACCAAGACATAAACGATGGATAACAGAAGGAGGAGGTAGATATTCGGTGCCACATTTGAAGCCAAGCCGCAAAGATCTTTAATCTCGCTCTCTCTCGGATGAGTGCGGATGCAAGATTGAGGTCTCACCCGCTTTAAAGAGGTGAGTGCTTTCTGGCATACCAACGAATTGTTCTCGTAGATTATCTCTTCTGGTATGACGCTCAAAGGAGGTAATATTGTCTCCGCGCAGTCTGTATTGACCACCAGAAGGAGCATGTTGCTGAAGTCGACCGGTTGTACGATGTACGGTCTCCTGCAGTCTTCATTCACGTCCGATTCTATGTCGAATAAGTCGAAGGACGTGTTCCGAAGGTACAGATATACCTAAAAAAATTCAGAGAAAAATGATATAATGTTATCGTTAACCATTTGCACATTTCTTTGTCGAGCGTAACTCGACGTCAGTTTTTATCACAGTAACTCCTATGCCGAGTCATACTTGACATTTTTCAAGTGCAAAATACAGTAGCGGACAAAAGTTTAAGACCAAACAGTCAACGAAATTAAACAAGTATGAGTTACAACAAAACTTGAGAACTATGTTTAATATAATTAATGAAAAAAAATAAGCATCACTCAAGGAATTGTTCTTTGAAGTAAGTTTCAAATAAAGCACCTAAAATACTAGGGAGTTATCGGAAACAAAATTGAAAAATAATTCGGAATGCAAAGGGTTAAAGAATTGAAGAATGTTTGTTGGTACACTGTGAAGTTCACCTCTTGATCACAGGCTTCTGGTCGCGTTCGATTGATCAAGACCTTCTGGTCGAACAATTTCTCGTCCTTTGCATCAACCGGTGGTTTTTCTTCGTTCTCCTGATAATCTTCGTGCATACCATCTTCCTCGTTCGGATAAGCATACGCCTCCGCGTATTCCGATTCCCAAATTCCAGCTTTAGCCCAAGCCCAGGCCGCTTGCCCGGCGAGCCACGAGATCATCTTCTGTGCGTTTCTCCATGGCTGAAGAGAACCGAACAATTTATTACATCAATGGTGTCATAAATAACGCTACTATCATAGGTAAAGTTGACTTTAATATTTCGAGATTTACTAACATGGACCCTATTAATCGAATTCTATCTATAGCAAATTATCATACTGCTGTGATTGACCTTTTCACTCCTGATACAACTGCCTTTAAACGTTCATTGTTAAATAAATAAATAAATTATTTATAATGTAATGTATTAATTTTTTTTAAATTAAATTTTAGAATACCATTAATATCTGCAGTATCCAAATATCGATAACTTTCACCACAAATGTGAACGAGAGATAGAAACGTTCTTACTGTCAGCAAAATATTTCCATCGTTGCTGCTGTGTGTGCTCTTAAAGCAGACTGCTTGGTAATCGAATATTCTGATCCTCTCGAAAACACCCTCTTTCACCAAGCTGGACATGATTGGTCCTCTTAGCTCGCCGAAGAATTTTCCTGCGTCAGTCTCATCCTCAGCTGCAATCACGTATCCGTTGTTGTCAACCAGGTAACAGGCCCAGTTGTCTGCACCGCAATGCGTGTGGCAGTTTCCTAGTCCTTCGCAGCTGAACGTAATGTTTTGGAAGAGGACCTGAAGGGCTATATGTTGAAACTGGAAACCTACGACCGCTGCTGGTGCCTTTGCTTTCTGAGTTTCTGAAAGACAAGTCGTTGAGCTGTTTTTTAATTTTGTCTCTCATTAATGAACATGCTGTTTTACCGATGAAAATGGCACGGCTAGCTGTGACAAGGGTAGAATTATCGGCACCCTCCTCGTCGATTGGCACGGAGAAAACGAAACTCTCTGGTTGCACGTAGTGTTGTTCCACAGCACGTTTGTACCAAACCTCGTCGATGGATCTTGGATACATCTTGCTGAAGTGGTCTTCGGGAACGGTACCTTCCTCTTCCAACAGGAAGTCTTGCCATCTTGTCAAGCCACTGTGAGTGGCCATAAAGGCGAGCGTTACACCGAAACGTTGTTGGAACTCTTTCCTACAAGAAGAACGATGTTAGATGCATGAAAAAGAGATCGTTCTTTAAAGTTAATTTTCCAGTTTGTTTTCTAAAATACTGCAATACTTTTGCTGATTGCGATACTGCCGTATGGGAATACTGCTGATTACTGTTAGCTCACTCGCGTTGCTTCTTTTGATATCTTTTGTAGTTACATTTACTTTTGAAGTTTATTTACTTTAAATCAGGAATTCATAAAATTATTAAAATAAGCCTTGCATGTGAGTATGCGAATGTAATTGTAGCTACTGCATAATATAACGAATTGAATCAATGGGAAAGATTCTTCGGTTACTGGCTGATCAAAACGTCCTTCCTTTTCAAAGGTATCAATTCTGAAAGATGGTCTCTTCCTTCTTGGACGACAATACGTTTTTTTAATTAAATATTGTACAGTGAATAACTAAACAATAAAGAAAAAATTGCTTGGAAGACGGAAAGGAAAAGGGTATGGATTAATTTTACAGAACAATTTTTTTTTTAACGACAGCAAAGATAAAACAAACCAATCAACAGACTGAGTGAAGGTGAATAAAAAGTACAAAAATAGAGAACGAAAGCTGATACAGGTAAAAAAGGCAGTAAAACACTGTAGCCAAACTGGTTATTTTCTAAAAACGTAAGTTGCGTTTATGATGAACGTTACCTGGGCAGCAGATTCATCAGCCTAGCTAAAGGTCTGCATGACGTCAAAGTGGTCAGTATTAGTAAAAAATGAAATAGGTGCATTGTTTCATTAAAATCCTGACAGTAGAATGAACATATAAAAGGGAGAGAAATGAGAAGAACTGTGCAGAGAACGTAAATAACACGAAGGATAAAAACAGGTTTATCGAACCTGCTTAATGATACCACATACAGTGGTGTGGAACATCTTTTTTCAAAATATATTTTTTTCAACCATTTCATTAATTTTTTTTCCCATAAGAAAACAATGTCCTAACTTTAATACCCCATATGTTATATGTACATGTACAACACATCTTTTTTCAACCATTCCATTAATTTTTTTTCCCATAAGAAAACAATGTACTAACTTTACTACCCCATATATGATATGTACATATACAGTACACATTCCATCAAGAACGCTTGTTTTACTTTGTCGTAAAAGCAAAGTCACATCGATACTCACCCTTTCTCTTCGCGTGCAGTGCTGGGGTTCGCAAACCATTCGGTTACCTTTGCGTCGAACACCAGACTCAATAGCAGATCTCTATCACAGTAATACGAGTCTTTGTCCGCTTTGTATGCTGTGGCTGTTGAAATCGGAATATCTGTTAGACATCATGTTGAACAACTATTGATACGTTGAAAATTAACAAGAGGCGGACGCTCACGCTTTGATTTGCGGTGAGTGTCGTTACCGGAACTAGTGGCCGAGTATTCTGGAGGCTGGGATGGTTGTTTCATATCGTTCCATTTCCAGCCTGGCTGGCGGGTTCGTTCCAGGAAATGTAAGAGCTGCGCTTCCGAGGAATTGAAGAATCGTTCATCCTCGTAGTGATACCTATATCGATGTATTAACAAAATGATGTAAATTGTTTGAATAAAGTTATAAACGGCACTTGGTTAATTCCTTTACATTTTACGATAAAAACAATAAAACTTACTTGCAGTATAACCAATGGGGATGCACCCGCCAGTTTGTACCGGTGAAATAATCAGACACGTTCTTGCCTGTTATCACAATGGTTTTCATTAAAATATGTATACAAAATATGTATTGTGTCTTTTTTAAATTGTACAACGACAAAGGCAATTGGTGCAGCAGTACAATAGCGGACAAAAGTTTAAGATGACAATACAATGGAAAACAGTTTTATGGTATGCAAATTTATTGTCCATATACTTATTTTTCTGTTAAACGTTAAAACAAACTTGTTCTCTTGTTTTTGTTAACGCACAAATCTGTAACGAGCGAATATCGAGTTGGTTGGAAAAACATTTCGTGGATTGCTGTGATAGCTTAGAAGAGGATTGGAATTCATCGGTGATAAACCGCTTGCTGCCTTTGACGTCGTTCAGTGATCGCTTATGGAGACACGTACCACTGACGTGGGAACGATGTATTTCCTCGGTTGCGTGCACGCGGTAGCTTCCGGTATGGTCATGTTCCGGCAGGCTGACTACCACCGTAAAAGGAGTCTTTGGTATACCTGTGTAGTCATACTTCCTTTTAACTCTGCCCACACGTTTCTTCAGAAATTCATCGGAAACAGACAAGGAGAAGATTAATAATTCTGACGTTACGTTGTTCTAATTGCAACGCTAACCCTTCGACTGCTAAATATTCTCGGTCGAAGTGCTCCGCGTGGACGACTATTAGCAATTGTGTTGCTCTAAATGGAAGCGAGGAAAAATTGACGAACGCATATATGTAGGAATACGATTGAGTGGGTACGATTCTAGGAAAATGTGCTTGAGTTGAGGGTGAATGTGGAATATTTGGACTAGAGTGTCTCTGAGACGTGAGAAATGAGTACCTTTACTTTGTTTCGCTTACATCTGAACCCTACCATCTTTCTAAACAAAATAAAATTTCTATATATACACATCCATAATCCACGCGAGTAACTTTCGCCAGAGACGCATATACGCGTCTATAATCCCCTCGAATAGCTTTAGTTAGACGCATATACGCGCCCATAGCAGTCAAAGGGTTAATCATTAACCCTTTACACTCGAGAGGTGACTGTTAGTCGTCTAATAATATTAACTTCAAGCCCGAAATATTTACTAAGATTCGCTTATATTAAACTTCATTTAGTTTAGTTAAGTGATATACTAAAATTTACATATACGACTATTTAACATCTGAGTCTGACTAATAAACAAATTAAGTAAAGTCTGAACATTTGCGTAACTATCTTTTAGCGACTAACTGTCGTTTCTCGAACGCAAAGTGTTAAACAACTTACCATATCATCGTAATGATATTTCGTGTGCAGTGTCACGCTACCGTTCGTTTGATTGACTACATCGTTTCGAAGCTACGAAGAAATTACGTATTAATTGCAGGAATTTCATTTCTTCTTTTCTCGTAAAGGGAATCTGAACATACCATAATGATTCCTTCATCGAACTCCCTGGGTCCTCTGTCCTGATCCATCAGCTCAACCTCCGCCATATCGACGCTATTGTATGCTGGCTTTAGTATACCCTGAAACTATGTCCACATCGTATGAATAAATCATCTTGAATGACCGTCAAGTAATTTTTAAAAAGTCTTAAATTGATTTAGAAAAATATTTCGAATGATTTCTAAATTACTGTAAGAGGAACGAACGACTTTGAACGACATCGAGTGTCTTTGAGGAGAGAATTAGAAAACTTTTTGAAGTTAGGATTTTTACCACTGGTCGGAGGTCAGGATGAATCAGGATGAAACCGTTATTTGTCACAATGAACGCGTATCCGTTGACGCCAAGCTGTTTTCAGGAATAAAAAGTAGAAATTAATAAAAGTACGATTTTTGTATCCAATAACCGAGCCGCAAATTTTAATGGAAATTCATATTTTTTGTAATCATAATCAGGAAGAAAGAGATATCCAAATAGATATGTGTTTCATCTTTTAAATATTATTGTAATTGAATGTATTAGGGGGACCGGAAAGTAATGTCGTTTCTGCCATTCCATCTCTAGATACTTTGCTCAAAAACCAACTGAAAATTTGTACACTAGATGGCAAAAGGTTGTTGATAATGAAGGTGATTACATCATTGATTAAAAATGAAAACTTGTTAAAAATTTATGTGTTTGAATTTAATGTAAGAAAACGGCATTACTTTCCGGTCCCCCTACTAATTTATCTTGAATGTGTTTGCATACTTTTGCACATTCTGCAATTTTTCTTTTTTATACATTTCTCACGAAAATTCGCAGCCCATGTAGTAAGACAGCATGTACAGATTTGCTTACCAGATGCGGCATCATCAGCTTCTGTATCTCATCGATAGGAACGTCTGTGCCAGCAACACCGAGAAGATCGGCGATCCGTGTCTGCACAAAGAATCGTAACAACGTTTTAATGGAATCACGGTGACACGGAGGATCGGTTTGTGTGTCGGAACCAATTACGAGTCATCATCATCTCAAACCGCATAACCATAAGCATCTACCTTCTTCATATCTACCTTCTCCAATAATAAACGCTATCACAATGAAATTCGTCTAATGACACACGTTCTAGTATCAAAAAAAAAAGAACGATAGTTACTAAAACAAAAAGATAGCAATAATAATAATAACAATAATAATAATAATAATATTCATTGACGATACTGCTGGACGTATAACTAGCTCAACTACGTTTTCAATGATAACGATAATAATAAGAACGATACACAATAAGAACAAGTAACGTCTGACGCAGGCTATCCTAAGTATTAATAATCAAATCACAATTAGCCACGCGCCATTATCGTTCCGACAACCATTCGTTTTCCCATAAACTCGTCTCGAGACGATCCTTAATTTGCTTAATGCAACGTACATCAAATTATAACCGAGTTTACAATCGAATACACATTGAACGTAATTTCATCGATTTTTACATTGTTTTCGTCGTTCCGTTCTGTTTGTTCACAGGAAAGGAAACGGTTATCGGAATGACGCTCGAATTATGTCTACTATGTTACTTGTCTAGCGAAATCTAGCACTCAAGAAAACTGATATTCAAATCGTACCATGTGTACATGTGTGCTTGGTATTTTTGTTTTTTTTTGTTTTTTTTTTACAATGAACCAAAATATTCTTTCCTATTTTTAGTATACGTATAGTCACTGTAGAACTAGAAGTTCTTCTACGAGTTTCAATGGCAGTAATAATAACAATAATAATAACAATAATAATAACAATAATAATAATAATAATAATAATAATAATAATAATAATAATGATGATGATGATGATAATAATAATAATGATAATAATAATAATGGTAATGTTAAGAGGAAGTATCGCCGTTCGCAATCCAACAGGCGGGCAGGATTATCCGTTTTTTCTACTCGTCTTGAACAGGGCACAGGGTAGACTAAAGTACCTAAACCTACCTAATGATTAAACTAAGACCAGTACTAGTGTTAGATCAAAGTAAGATACCAGAGAGACGAACGTGGACCTAAATGGAACGAAAAATTGTTGCGCGATCGTCGATATCGCCTCTGGATCACTGCGCTCAATTCATAGATATCGATGAAACAAATACTTTTTCGCTACACACTTTTTTTTACTTCCGTATTTAACCCTTTCGCTACAGGCGGTTAGTCAATGTGAGAATTTTTTTTGCAAATTTTTCTCCAAATTGCAATTATCGTAAAAGATAAAAATCTCATGCAAATAACATTATACATCCCATTTCGTCGGTGAGTCTGGCTTACAGACGGGCACGATACTGGCCTCAACTAATATACATATAAAAAGAAAAAAAAAAGAAAAAAGAAGGGTTCTTCGGCGCGTTACTCTCACTGAACAAGCCGCCATGCTAAAAGTGTGCATTTGAGGATCAACTGCAATTATCTTCTCAACTGTTATACGATCAGTACTGTAATTGGCCCGTAGAAAAAAAAGGGTTAAATAATTATCACGTAACGCAATAATACTCTGTTCGCAAAACTTATAGTCTTGATTATATCACTATAATCACTACAGTCAGTATAGTTACTCTGATGACTATATCAACATAGTGGCCATAGTCACTATAGCCACCCTATTGACTATACCACTATAGCTTTTATAGGATCTATAGTCACTCTATTGACCATACCACTATAGTCATTATAGGATCTATAGTCACTCTATTGACTATGCCACTATAGTCATTACAGAAGCTATAGTCACCGTTCATGCGTAGCGAGCGTTAGTCGTTGGATGACTATAGTCATCGCTCATAGCGAAAGGGTTAAGAGAACCGAAAGAATTTTCTTTCGTCTCTTTCTCGACGTCGATGAACGCAGAACACCAGAGACGCTCGAGTCGCGCGCTTCAATACAAAAAGGTGAAGGAGGGTACAGGGTTCTATACACTGAAACAATGCTGCTTGTGTTTTTTTTTTTGTTTAACTGCCAACCTCTCTTGTCTCTGTCACCCAGTACGCTTCGTTCACCAGCACCTGCCTTGTGATGTTCTGTGGACAAACAGGAACTTAAAACCAAAGGAAAAGATGTACTTATTGCGTGGGGGGGTATCGGGGGCGGGGGCGGTTTTCACGTGACTAAACGTCTATCCATCGAGGGATAAAGAGGGGTAACTCGATACGCGTTGATTACCGTCTGATCGATTGAACGAGGGGCGGTGAAAAGAGGGCTTATCATGGGGTGAACAATGATTGTGAATACGTGCATGATCGAGTGCCTCGATAACACCATAAACGTTCATTTCATTTCATTTGGTAACGTACAAAGAGATTTCACAGGGGTTCCAACATTTTTAAGGGCCGACTGTGGTGGAATGGTTAGCATAGCAGAGTATGGGATATGAGAAAAATTATGTATATGGAAGGATGAGTGTGGCGAGTATATACGTATATGATAAATGTATGAGCAGACGTTAAGGTTTGTGTTGTGGAATAAGTGTAGAAGTATGATCTTTGTGATTTGTATACTCATGGTATTGATAGAGAGAGTAGCAAAAAAAAAAGACCGCTGGATTGAAACCCTCATTTTGGGAGCCCCCTGGTGTAATAGTTGGTCGATGATGTTATCGAGTATACGGCTGATATTCGAATCCTTACGAGCCAACGTGTTATTTCACCGTGAATAATTATTAATAAAACGGGGTTAATGACAATCTTGCACACAGGGGACGTTAATCTATACTCGATAATAACACGAGTTCTATGATATTTTTAGAGACACCTAAAGCCGAGTCTTTTACGTGTACACCTTGGTTATTATACGATAAATGCACTTGTACAGACACTTGTGTATAATCGAATTTGAAAAATTTTACGTAACCATGTTCACCTTCCGTGACGTAGGGTAATGTTTCAGAACATGTTCAAAAATTCTGAACGTAAAACGTTTGACGCCGGACATCCGGTGTGTCCTGAGTCGTTTCTAGAGAATTAATTTCTTCAATTGAATCATGTAAAAAGGAGAGGAAAATCTTACCGCGTTTTCTCGTCGATCGAACACCGGCATGCTAACCGAGGTCATCAGCTTGTACTTTATCGTAACATCGCCGGCTTGCTCGTGCGATTTCTTCTGCTTTTTCACGAACCTGCGATCCTGCTCTTCGTTATTGAACAACTTTTTTCTTCTGTGAAATCGAAGAAACCTCTCCTTTTGTTCCTCGCTCTCCCTTTGCTCCCACAACCAGTCGGTCATTTTTGGATCCGTCACGTCGGCATAGACCGGTGTCCAAATCGTCGGATGATCCGTACGACCGAGGACCAACGGTCTCGCCATTACAGGAACGTATTTAAGAACCTGTAATAGTGATAATTTAACAATTAATCCTACTTGTTGATATATCAAGAAAACATGTACAAGAGGATCAAGACTAATTTAACCCTTTGCACAATTATTTTTCAATTTTGTTGCCAATAGCTCCCTAGTATTTGAAATTTACTTCAAAGGACAGTTCCTTGACTGGCACTCATTTTAAACAATTTGTTTTTATTAATTATATTAAACATAGTTATCAAACTTTATTGTAACTTATATTTATGATAAAAACTGACGCCAAGTCACACTTAAGCAAGGAGTGTAAAGGGTTAAAGCATATATAATGTATTTCTGGACCCCAAAGCCGAACTGTATTAAGACAAGCTTTACAAATTTTAGAGAAAAGCAAATTAAAGATGCAAAATCAATAGTACATTATACTGTTATTTTAAAAACTAAACAACATAGGGTGAAGTAACTTTTATCATCGAAAGTGCGACAAGTCGGTTTAATATAGTTTAGCTCCAGGGTTTTATCTTTAAATACCTCTTCTCTGACTTCGGCCAACGTGCAAAGGTGCACAAAATAACCCCTGTTGGCACAGGCCATCCACTGGACCTCCTTCACATCCGCCACTTCTCTGCCGATCAAATAAGTGAACATTCTGACCGGCATGTCTCCTTTATGCGGCTCATCGGAATCGTTTTTCCAGTTCTCCCTCTCGAAGATGTCTTTGTAGTTGTAAGGAACGCCATCCGTTATCAGCATGATCGCCTGGTTGCACCTGGCCCCTTCCTTTTCCTCCCGGTAGTCCTTGAGCAGTCTGAACGCAGTGTTCAAGGCCAGTGAGAAATTCGCGATCTTCTCCGTGTCTAAATTCAAGATGGCTCTCTTTAACTCCCTCACGTTTGCCAGATTGGCTTGGACCAGGGTGTCATTGAAACACGGCACCACCTGGAACACAATTTCTTTTCAGCGATGTCTTCTACCAATTACTACACGCTATGCTGTTGTAAAACTTTGGTCGTTTGCTTCTAATGCAAAATTATCCCGTAGATTAAGTTTACCTCTTTGGTAATATTGGAGAACGTGATAATGTTAACAAAATCATTGTTTCCAAGGGTGTCCAGGATATTATTCACCACGTGTCTGGCGATTTCTCTGCGGATCCCAGTCATGCTACCGGAAGTATCGATCAGGATAACAATATCTTTAGGGCTGGTGGCCGCCTCGATGTACCAGCTTCTAGTTCTGCAGTCGAACAGGTCCACCGGCTCCATGTACCAGTTCATCGCAGGATACTGTCTCATGAAGCCGGTCGCGCTACCGAAATACTGCCAGGACAGCGACGGGTCTTGCTCGTAGTTGTTGATGAAGATTTTGTTCAGATCCTCGGACCATCTGATCGCTCTGACCACGTTCGATGCTCGTTCGTAGACATTCGTCGGGACATGCACCGCTGACATGTTCAAGTTGACGTTTCCACCGAAGTGGGAGCTGTACTTCAGCTCGATCGTGTTGTTCTTTGCGTTGACGAAGTTGAAGGACTCTGGAGGATCGGCGTTCAGGGCAGACACGGCTAGTGCTTCCGCGACGTCCATGATTCTCTGAAATAATTATTTTTTTACGTTACTTTTGACGTTAACGAACGAGAGAAATTTATGATCTTAACACTTTACCGACATTATCTTATTACATAATCCCAACCAACTCATTCTGATGCGGATACAACGCTAATAAATCGAACACAATGATTTTCTTCCAGTAATTAATAATTTAATATTCCTTTACAGTCACCTTCGTGTAAGGAAACATTACAAAATTTACAAAGGAAGCATGTGAAAAGCTGATTAATAGGCTCCCGGTGGTTAAAGCGTTAATGTTCGGAGATCAGGTTGAAACGTCTACGTTATAGCTTGCGAGGGATCGTCAGAGTTTCTACGTCATGTCAGTTGGATTAGAGCATGTACCTTGATAGCTGATATCTTGGACTCCATCATGGCCTTGATGTCTTTAGCGATCTCGTGAACAAGAGCGCTACCATCACGTGGCTTCACAGCCGCTTGTTTGTAGCTCTCGTGGAACTTTTCCACGTTGGTCACGTACCTGCCTAACTGTGACAGCTCGAAGCCCAATTTGTGCGCCCATGTCTTCGCTCTGTATAGGGAATAAACTTTTTTTTAGATTATCGTGTCACGGTTTATTTAATGTTCGATTTCATCGTTGCATCTCGTCTTAAACGTTCTGTACCGTAATATTGTACTAGAACACAATTAGGTAGGTCGTAAGTGCAATCGCGACACGGTAAAATCGAAACACGACGCATCATTCTTAATTTAACAACCGCGGATAGCTAATCTGTTTTGCAAAGAAAGAAACAGTTTGCAATCGAACGCAGGTATAAACTATCCAACGAATCTCCAACTATTGTACAAAATGTCCATATTATCCGAAGATAATTGAATCGTTTGCTTGAACAGCTATCAAAATACCCAATATCACAAAAACTCTAAACACAGCACCTGAACTTGAACGTTCGTTTTGAAATCGTGCAACCATCCCAAAGGAAGTACAATTCCCCAATCGTTCCCAGTGATTTCGATGAAAAACTAACGAAAGCATTTCACGAAACAAACCGAGCACCCTTTAGAATCAACGTGTTCCAACGTCCACGTTTTCATAACGGCAGATAACGGGTGGCGCGTGTCGCCAGCTAAGTAACCGTGTCACCGAGCGACCGAGTAAATAAAAACCCACGAGACAATTTCAACGGCCTCGATCGGTGGATGAAATTCGAATATTTAAAAACCAACGAAAAGCTCTACGTTTTAGTTATCCACGAGTGGCACGAGCCGACTTACGTGTTGTACGATATGCTGTCACCATGGTCGGGTGCCTCGATCAGGATCAGGATGACGATAGCAAGCAGGAAACGGGGCTTCATAGCTTTGATGTTGCACGGCGCTCCGCTGTTTACGCGAGGACACGGTAAACAAAACTGAGGCCGAGAGGAGGCTCGCGTCTGACATTAAGGATGCACGGGACCAGCCGTAATCGTCGTCGTCGTTGTCGTTGTCGTCGTCACTGTCGTCGTCGTCGTCGTCGTCGTCGTCGCCGTCGTCGTGTTCGTCGCCATGCAGTGCGCGCACCGTTCCACTCCGGACATCGTATCACGGTGCTTGGCTGCGAGTTTATCGATCGACGCTGAGGGAACCAAGGAGCTTGCGCGACCGTGGCGAACGCAGAGGCGTCAAGACCCGCCGAGCGTCCCGACGCCGTGTCGCCGCTCGTATAAGCGTCCGCATGGAATTGATAGTAATGTTTGTCTCCTGGAAAACTCGGCTCCGCGGCTCGACGTCCTCGACGTTTTTCGTAAGCGTACCGGGCTTCGTTGGATGAGCCAGCGAGGGGGGTAATAACACTTAGCCAACCGAACTGGTTGATCTCTTATTTTTTCCTCGACAAAACGTTGCCGTTGACTCTGTTTACTTCTGTTGTTAGTTAGTCTTGGACCAGTGTTGAATTGATTAAAAATTGTACTTTGGAAAAACAGAAAATGTATCTAATGAACCGTGAAAAATACTAATTCAAGACCAATTAATGATAAAAGTAAATAGAATCAATGACAGAGGAAAGAAAGGGAGATATCTCTTTGACAAACCGCTGCAGTTGTTTCTATTTACTTTTGTTATTAGTCAGTCTTGGATCAGTGTTGAATTGATTAAAAATTGTACTTTGGAAAAATAGAAAATGCATTTGACGAACCGTGAACAATACTAATTCAAGACCAATTAATGACAAAAATAAATAGAATCAATGGCACGGGAAAGAATGAGAGTTCTCCTCATTCGGTTAGCTAAGTGTTAACATTAGGGGATGGAAGTCTTGCGGTGTTTCAGTTCGACGAGATCCGTGGCCGATGTTCTCGCAGATCTTTGAAACAAGGGAGAATGCGGTTGCGGCTGGGAACCGTTTGTTGGACGAACTTTGGTTGATTTCTGGATACTTTCGCAGGTCTTTCTGTTGAAGTAACGGAAAATTTTGGAATCGTAATGTTAGACTGGAAGATCGGATGTTACTGTGATCGAATTAGAAGGATAACCATTGTTAATACTAGATTTATGGACATTTCTTGTACATCTATTTCTAATATACATATCTTAAGAAATAGGTATGTATGATGCAAAATTTGAAATTGCAGCACTGAAAGGGAAATAAATAAGGGTATATTCGTGTCACTCCATCGATAAAAGTCAACAAAAACTGCTAAGAATAATAGCAACTGTTTTTGCAAATCTTGCTCACGAAGTCTAAAACCCGTCAAAGTTGAAGAAAATTAAATTGACCCATAAATCTAGTATTAAGGGAAGGGAAATATTTGGTTCAACGTAATAGACAAATACCTGATAGGATTCTTGACCAGGTTTGGGAAACGGTTGCTCTTGGAATTCTCGAATTCTCCTGTTCGGCCAGAAGGAAAGAGGAGATCAGGGAGAAGTTTTTCTAAAACAGGAATCGTTTGATAATTAATTGTTCCGTTTCGATGTCTGTTTATTCAGTTTATGAAGGGCATTTCTCTTAGGCGGATGTTAAAAATAGGAAAATTGTAATTAAATCGGGGGTGGAGCTACGATCTGGATAACCGAGAAGAAAGGAGAACAAAACATTTTCTGGGGCAAGCCCCTCTCACCCTATCAACAGACCTCGCGACGCCGCCAGAAAATCGTATCTCGCATGGATGGAAGGATATTTCATCAGGCTTTATGTTCTCTTTTCTTCGTCACGATCGATTTACTCTTGGATGTCTTCGGTTCACAGAAAAGAACAAGGTCTACTTTACAAAATACCAGGCTGGCTATTTTTAGCCTTAACAGATATTATAGCTACTTATTATCGTTCATCCTACATTGTTTTCTTAACATAATGTTATCTTATTAAAATACTTCGCAATTTCAACTCTAATTTTATCATGAGAAATTGGAAGATTTAACACGAGAGGTATCAACATTATTATTATTAATATTATTATTATTATTATGCTATTTATATGGTACAGTTCACATCGTACACGAGGAAATCAATGCCATTAATTGAAAGCACAATATTCTTTCCTTGGACAGTCATACAAACGTACATAAAACTCTAATGATGACCGTGGAGAACAATAACAAAGATACGGTTAATCCTGACGCCCCTCCACAGTCCTCGATCTCGTGCTCCAAGGGGTGCTCGGTGAAACAGCCCTCTAGGCGCCTCCTTTTCAGGTCGTTTAGTGGAATTTTATGGCAAGGCGCGCTCTCGGAACCGTTCGCGTATTCCAACGGTGAAATGCTCACCGGTGTTACCTCTAATCTCTTATAACAGGTCGGATACATTGCGTCGACGACTACCAATAATAAATTCGTATGCGGCACCTGCAAACCATTCGTTTAAAATTCAATTCTTCCAACATACAGTGACGGACAAAAGTTTAAGACCAAACTTTTTTGTAGAAAATTGTAGTAAATCTTTGAAATAGCGACCTATGCTAAATTTACAAATCTTCTGTATAGAATTATAAAATGTTCATTTTGACTACTAGGGGTAGTTCTACCGTTAGCTTATACACGATTTTCAAAATACACGATCTTGTTTGCATTTTGAAAACTTGTCCAAGATCAAAGAATACTCGAGGATAGAATGAAAAGTACTGACCCTACGAGCGTAGAAAGGCCTCGAGCAATAATCAGAATGATTCGTGATACCCTGGCCGGCTATCGTGTTGTTCATCATATAAAGTGTCCTCTTCTGGTCGCAAGGATAGTGATAGAGATAGGGTCGCGGCGGGGGCGGGGGGTCCGGGGCGTCCTCGTCGAAGTGAATTTTGGCGTGGCCGACTGGCAAGTTCACAAACTGGGTCGTGAACCACGTCACACGCAGCAGAAACCAGAGCAACAGTTTCCAGACGTACATCAGCGGGTCCGTCAGAGAGCTGGCCGCATCCTGGATACGCTGCGGACACAGTTTTTGTTCTCGTGAGTGAGAAATGCTTTTCAGCCGGCCGAGTTTCTCATTTTATTTGCGAAACGCTCCGCTACAAGTTACGGCCGTCTTCCGCAACTTTTCTTTTTTCGCCGGAAGTTCGCGCGCGAATTAGAAATATGTCGCCGTGCAGCAGAAACGGGGGTCTGCCGTAGCTTCCGGGGAACTTCCCGATTATTTGTTTTACTTGTTTCTCGGGCTTCGCGAAACTTTGTCTTGCACTCGGACGTTTCTCTAGATATACAGGGTGTTCGGACGAAGCTGGGAGAAAAACTGATGGGGTAACTCTATGCAACATTCTAAGACGAAAATCAAGAGTAACAATATTGCGTTTAACGCTTTGTTTATTAGTTATAAGCAACTAAAAGAACAGGTTATTTTACGCCTGTGAGCAGGCAAACGGGGCAACACAGTAGGTAACGTCAATGACTACGCAGTGATGCTTAGGAATACGGCTTATTTGCCTACTCTCAGGCGTAAAACAGCCCGTTTTTTTTAGTTGTTTATATCTAATAAACAAAGCATCAAACGCAATATTGTTACTCTTGATTTTCGTCTAAAAATGTTGCATAAATATACCGCTTTAATTTTCTTCCAGCTTCGTTGGAAAACCCTGTATACAGCTTTTAACAAGACCTCCCGTTGCGATGGAGCTTGAAAACTTCAAGTTTATAGCATATATACGATTGTGGACGTCGTGAACCGTATTGATTGTAAAGAAAAAGTAAAGAGTGGGAAAAGGGATTCAAGTCCCAATGCGATTTCTCTGCTAGACGAGTTGTAGGAAAGCCGTCGCATAATTTTGGCGGAGATTTAGTAGGGACTGAGATGCTTACAACTTCTTCGCACCAGGCCTGATAGTCGTATATGTCTACAGGGTTATAGAGGCCCTGGCCAACCATGGAATTCATCACTGCACCCTCTTGCGTTCCCATGAACTGACCGGTGTCGTTGTGCGCCTCAGATATCACCACGTATCCGTTCTGATCGAGCAAGTAACAGTCTATCCATATGTGCGCGCAATTCATCAAGGTCGAGTTAATAGGCCCGGAAGTCAGCTGAATGAATCGGTTATAGAGAACTGTCATTGGCATTTGGAAGCCGATCACCGCGGCTGGTGCCGTTTTGCCGCCGTCTTTTGGGAATATTCCAATCGAGACTGTTACTATCGCGTTGGCGCCAGCCTCCCACGGCACTACGATTATTTAAAGTTACAATTAAAACGAAGTATATGAATAGACTTGTTGAAAAGAAAACTGGTATTTTTTTCTTTTTCTTTTTTTGAAGTACCTGAAAGAGATATGCTGTTGGGATCGAGAATATTTTGGAAAATGGCACCCTTGTACCAAGGTTCGTTCACAGCTCTTCTATGGAGATCACCAAAGACTATGCCATCGTCTTCTTCAAATATACTGTTCGTATCCAAATGATGCCATCTGGTTAAACCGCTCTGTGTGGCAACGAACCTCAAAAAGATTCCATAAACTTCCGCTAAATGCTGCGCTCGAGCATCCTTCAACATAAAACTCTCGTCGAAACTGGCGTTCGTCGCTTTTGCGTCGAAAACTAACAGCTGTAACAGCTCCTTGTTGCAATAATAATCATCGTGCGACATAGTTTGTCTACCACAGTTGGGAACGTAATCAGTTTCGTTGTCGTTCAGGGAATAAGCCTCGTATTGCTCTGCCCATCTCCATCCAGGTTTGTTCAACAGGTTCAGGAAGTGTCTCAGCTCCTCTTCAGGATTGTCAAATTCGTGACCTTCCAAATAGTGGAAACGACAGTAGACCCAACCGGGATGCACTCGCCAGTTGTTGCCCACGAAAAACTCGGAGATGTTTACATTCATGTTCTGGTTCCTCCGGATTTCGTCGCCAACCTTAACAGGTAAATTATAAAAGATAGACAATTAAATTGCTTGTGAGTTTTTCTTTTTTACAAGTATTAATTTTAAGATAGTCGATGTAATTAGTATTCCTTCTTTTTCCCTCATCGGCATTTATCATCATTATTATCTTACCATTCTATACAATTTTGAACATGTAATATGTACAAATAAATACAAATCTACAAATAGATATAAATTAAACATCTTCGTTGTATTATACTAAACTGTTAGAATGCTACAACGGTGGACATTAGTTTAAGACGAGAAGATGTTATATACACAATATATAAACTGAAATTAAAGATAAACTAAACTCTTTATAATGATCTAACCATATAAATCTATAACTAATTATATAACTTTATAGCTTTATATAATTCTATATAACTCTATATAACTGTATACATTGATCTCTGTTCATTGTAGAATATTAAATATATAAATGCCATTAAAATTAGCAGTTATAAGTACAAAACGCCTTGCCCAGCTTAATTAATCACAGGGAACTTCGCGTGTTCAATCTCCTATTAAGAGCAGATAGCCGATGTTTACCAGCCGAGCTTACTTTAGGACTCAAAGTTTACGCAATCTCAAGAACGACAGAGTCGAGCTTCGCGGTGGCGGTATCACCGGAGTCTCCAGGCGAGAAACTCCGGTACTCCGTAAACTTCTAGCAATGCGTGTGTACACGCGATATCCCGAAAGGATTACCTTGATCCAAGTTGTGCCATAGTTCGGTATGGCGACCGCAAGGCCGAAAGGCGTTCCTGGGAGAGGCGCGTAGAAGTAGTCACGTCTTTCGAGAGTCACCCGCCTGTTGTCGTCGTAATGCAATTTCACGGGCACGCCTTTCAGGCTGCCTCTTTTGTGGTCCACCAGCGCGGCTCGCAGCTCCAGCACCTCTGGTCCGGGGTTCCTGCACCCGTTTTTAATAAAAACTCTCTCTCAAACCTCTATGGTCTATCGTGCGGCACGAAAGCAATATCCCTTCGCTCTTTCACGAGCTCCCATAGCGCGAGAATTTATCATAGAAAAGTTTTTAGAATACATTATGTTCCAGGCTACGATTAGACAACGAATTTTATGCAGTTTATTTTCATAAAGCACATACAAAAATTTATTTATTCGTAGATGCACATCGGAGAGAAATGCGAATATAAGCAGTATAAAATACCATTTATTGATTTACTGAAAGTGCTGTTTATACGTTTACTTTTATGGATAGGAACATTTTCTGTTTATCAATCGGTACGAAACATTTATGATTCTGTTTGTTATCAATTTTTTAAATTTTTATTTTAGATTAGTTTTTAGTAATTCAGAATGGAGAGATCTCCTACTTTTTCCTCAACAAAGCGCTGCCACTAATTCTATTTACTTTTGTTATTAGTTAGTCTTGAACTAGTATTGCTTACAGTTCATCAAATGCATTTTTTGCTCTTCCAAAGTACAATTTTTATTAAATTCAACACTAACTCAAAACTAACTAACAACAAAAGCGAATAGAATCAATGGCAAAGGAAAGAATGGAAGATCTCGCTGTTCGGTTGGCTAAGTGTTAAACGTCTATTTGTCACTGTGTATACTGTATGCATCGTATCGTTTAATCGACCTGCATAAAATCCGCAGTCAAAATCATAGTTTATAGTCTCCTTTTATTTTACGCGAACGAGTGTTTGGAGAGTTTCACATCCTTAAAGATTTGATATCAAACATTGATGTAGTCTTGAAACAAATGTGTTCCATTTTTTGTGTAAACTACCTAGGGCCTCGACCATCGTCCAAGATCTCTACTTCGGTGAGATCGATGCTGTTGTAATTCAGCTTAAGCTTGCCCTTGAAGACAGGTCTCAGATCCGGATGCAGTATCACGTATCCGTTATTGGACACGATGAAGGCGTATCCATTCACGCCTAGCTTGTACGGCAATGTGAGCTTCCGAATGTCATCAATCGGCACATCCGTGCCAGCCACTCCTAGTAAATTGGCTATCCTCGTCTGATTGTTGCGGTTCCCTTTACGATCGAACACCGGTGTACTGACAGAGGTAAGGAGCCTGTATTCCTGCCAGGCTGTAGTGTTCAACAAAGATGCATCTTGTCGAACATCTTCATCCTTGTGGAGCTGTTGAATATACGATTCGATTAATCATGAGTTTGTGAACTTCAGGAATGTATATTCATAACATTTCTCTTTCTCTTTCTCCCCACGAAATAAAATAATAATATCTGACGGTGTATTAACCCTCAGTTGTCGAAATTACTTAACACTAGATTTACAGGGCTAGTCAATTTGATGGGTGTCGAATTTGGTGAGCAAGATTTGTAAAAATATTTACTATTGTTTGTAGTAATTTTTGCTGACTTTTATTGATGGAGTGATACGAATGTACCAAAATCTACTTCCCTCCCAGTTCTCCAGTCTCAAATTGTATATGATGTATACCTATTTCTTAGTATATGTATATGAAAAACAGATATACAACAAATGTTCGTAAATCTAGTGTTAAAGATTCACTGGTGAAAGGTATCTTCAAACAGATGACGTTGCTTCATTCGTTAATCTTTCATCACCAGAACATATTCTACAATATTTAAATTGTATTGCAAAATTTTGTCCATCCAACGTCACTGTTATCTTCCACACGGATAACTGAAAATCGAACTAGGTCTGGAATAGGTGTGACAACCAAGGGCTAGAAAAAAAATGGAAAAAATTATTGAACGTTTCATAGACATTGCGCAGTCTTGTTTGCTTTTATCTAACGATTATAAATCATACAGTATGCGAGCATGCAACAAAATGAGGCACTACGCTTCTACTTGGATCCCACTAAAACAGGGTCAATAAAAAGTTACTGGTTTCGATGTGATTAACTTGGAGAAAAAAGGGGGATATTACGTGACCAGCTACAAAATAAAATAACACTGTTGTCTGACTATTGATGTACATAAGTGTTCGCAGGGTTTGCCTAGATTTATTTAATGGAACCAGGGTAGTGGCACTATTATTTCTACGGTGAGCAAGATGCCAAGGGAAACAGCGTATCGGGCACGGGTAGGGCAGCTCTCAAGCTACAAGGGGGGTGATTGTTGCTTTCTTTGAACCTGCTGTATGTAGATTTCGTCCTCATTTATTCGCACGCCCAGACGTTTTCCCTTCAGATGTTTCTGAAGCCGCGAACGTTGCTCCTCGTGCTGCATCACCAGCCACAGCCAAGTGGCGAGTGCTGGATTCTAGTGGAAGCCGAATCAGAACGTTTATACAATCGGGGTGTACTATGTACAAGGGTGGTACACTTAAAGAGGAAAGATCTTTGTGTCATTGATATCGTATTAACAAGATAAACAGATCGTTAAGTTCGTCGAATGTTCTATTCTCTTGAAGTACCTACAATTATTTAACAGTCGTGTAATTTTAACATTAAACTGGTCAAATGGGGAGATCTCCCATTTTTTCCTCGACAAAGTGTTACCATTAATTCTATTTATTATACTTTTGCTATTAGTTGGACTTGAACTAGTATTGTTCACAGTTCATCAAATATATTTTTTGCTTTTCCAAAGTACAATTTTTAATAAATTCAACACTAGCTTAAGGCAAACTAAAGCAAACGTAAATAGAATCAATGGCAGCACTTTGTGAAGAAAACAATTGGCCAAGTGTTAAAATCATGAGACGTTATACAGCGTCGTGAATTTAACGCTGTAACTACCAAGACCTGTTAAAATAACCGATTCTTAATTTCTCATGGAAATTTTGTAAATTTATCGTGATACCTACACCTTTGGAAATTTACCATGATCTATACTATAATCATTACGGTTTGTTTCCCTTGTATTAGGTATCTTTTAAATCTAATTTTCAATTCGGTCTGTTCGTCACAAATAAGTACACTAACCCGTCGGTAAGTTCAGTGTTAATGAATTCGTTAGGTGAATGATATGACATTCGAGCAAAGATAAATTTGATTCGTACAATTGAAACGCGATTGTCTCACCGTAATGTCCGCGTAAGCGTGGGTCCAAACGACAGGGTGCACCACGCTCTGGAGAACCATGGGTCGTGCGACCACCGGTATGTACTTCAACACCTGTTCCCGGACCTCTTCGAGGGTGTGAACGTGCGTGTAGTAACCCCGATTTAGGCAAGCCATCCACTGAATTTCACGAACTTTTGTTATCTCTTTTCCCAGGAGGTATGTGAAAACTCGTACAGGGATGTGAGTATCGTTGTCCCGCCAATTCCAGGTTTTGAATACCTAAACAAAATTCGTATAAATTCAGCGCTCTCATCTATCGTGGTATATTTAATGAATAATCAACAAATAACATGTATGTTACCAATTATTAAAAGCGTATTTATAAGAATGTATTTTTCTTCAGGTGTAATATGTCATCCTCTAAATAACACTGATTTTCAAGGGATCTTTTTGGGATACACACAGGAAAGACAACGGTCAGAAAATGTTAGTAGAATTATCTGGAACTTCAAAGTGTTCAAAAACCCTTGAGATCTCAAGTTCATCCGAATTCTTCACTTATTCGTTTCAATCTTTGGATACCCTAAATGGTATCGGTCCCTTTGAAATCTTGGAATGACTCTAGGTCCATAAATTTTCCTCAACCTCTCATTACTTCCATCGATAACCGATTCTGATGGCTTCTTAATTGGCCAATGTCAAACTTTTCTCTGTTATCTTTTAAATTTGTTACAATACTCATTTATAAATACCAGTTTATCAGTACCGTTGTTCTAAATAGTCTAACATCATTCTAAGATAAGATAATAAAATGCGACAGAAATACGGAAAAGAAGAAAACAGGAACGTGGAAACGATAGCGGAAAGGAGGGAAGACGAAGGAGAGAAAAAAAGGCTGGAGAAAGACGTAAGCAACAGAAGAGAAGGGGAGCGGGAAACGCAGAGAGACAGAGACCGCTATCACCACGCCGGTTCGAGTGGGATCTCATAAAACTGAAGAGCTATTCGCCAAGGATAAAGTTGGAAACGCGACCTTTTTCCCCGGTGGAAATTCGCGCGCGCCGGACCCATTTAATTTTAGTGCGGCCTCGTGAGAGTGTAGCATCTTCTTACGTGGTGGAACGTGCCCGTCCACCGGCGTAACTGGGCGGTATAAATTTTATGAAAATACAACTTGACCCGAGCGAGTTACCATAAGTACGGCGAGGTAGTTAAATAAATGGTTTAACGGTGGGACGTTAAATGGCCCGTTGACAGAAATGAGAAACACCGCCTGAGCGATGGAGCAAATTAATGAAAAGGATTTTTTCCTCAGGTGGCGAATAACGGTACTGTAGGTATGCGATCCAGTGGGTACGATTCTGGGAAAATGTGACGAGACAGCGTTGCAACTGAGGAATTTTGGGTGAACGTGACCGAATGCATCGAGTGAGAACGGTTTAGAATTAGAAAGAAAGGAAATGAGTGTTTGGAAGAATGTATGACGGGGAAAATGCGAGCACAGGGCAGAAAGAGTATGATTGTGAAAGAAGCAAGAACATTAAAGTTGTGTTAAGTTGAAAAGTTGTTTATACTATTAAACTATATACTACTAAAGTTACAATTAATACGTTCCATGCCGGATCGTTTTTTGAAGACTTTCCGTTCAGGCCGAGTGGAGCGTATACGACCCACACTTTTACGATTAAATAACGGTTTTGACCTACGTATGCCTTACAATTTTTCAATAGTACAAAACCATAATTAAAATTTTTTTAAAATTCTTCATTTTATAATGAGAATATTTACCCAATGGCTTGAATAGAAAGTTCAGCGGCACAGAACGTGTTAAACTATTTTAAATATATAATAATACCTAAGAAATTCTCTTTGTTTCGCCTATATCTGAACCCTACCATCCCTCTAAATAAAAATAAATTACTATAGTATTCGGATGAACGCAAGAAGAAATGGTTGGCCTGTTTGAAGGAAATCGTTTTCATTATCCTCAAGCCATAATTATCCACTTAGGTATAATTATCCGATTAAGCATAATCGCCCTCTTGGCTGTTAAATATGTTCTTATTCTTTTAACGAAGAACGAAGAGGAAGGTATTTAGCGAGTTGGACGACTAACATAATTTGTTATTAGCTTCGAATTAAAGAAGCATCAATTTACTTCTGTCATATTCCCTGGCACACCATCCGTGACGAGCATGATTAGCTGGTTGCACGGCATGTCAGAACCACACTCGCGCGTTTCTCTATAGATGTTTAAGAGGTTGAAGGCTCTGGTGAAAGCTTCCGTTAGATTGGCGAGTCCTTCCGTTTTGACTTCCATTATAGCTTTCTTGAAAGTGTCCACGTTTTCCGGAGTGGCCTGGATTAGCATGTCTTTGAAGCAAGGCACCACGTCGTAGGTCTCGTTCGTGTAGCTCAATACAGTCACGAAATCGTTGTTTGAAAGGGTGTCCAATATTATGTTTACTGTTGTCCTTGCTGCAAAAATATGCATGGAAAATAAACGTCTTAAAATTGTGGGCTTATAATGTAAAATCAAAATAGTATTAACCCCTTCACATACAAATAAAGTAGAATTTGATGCGTCTGAAAAATGCTATTTAATTTGGGTCAACTGAACAGTTATGTGCAAGCTTGGAAACAGAAGATTTTATTTTGAAATCTGCATTGCTATATAACATCTAATCAGGTTGGGATATAATGTTAATGAACAATAATTAAGTAACTTTATAAAATAATAGATTAGTAGTTTTGTAAAGTATGAAACATTTTAAAATATCTTGAAGTCTCCCAGACGTCATTGTATGTCAAGGGGTTAAATAAGTATATTCTATTCTCCTAAAAGATTAAAAAAGTGTAAAGTTTTATTATGATGTTAAGATCAAGCTTTGCAACTAGCTGTTCTACCATGATTCTATTATACTAACAACGAGAAGATCCCGCAATCCGTGTGAAGGTTTGCACGATACAATTGCACCGACATACTACCCTCTACTAAACAATGCACGCGAAACCTCAGAGATTCGTGGTGCATTCCAGGCGTGCATTACACAGCTTACACGGGATGACCGCAAGTGTATTCCAACTACGATCCTAACACAGCTTCTGCGAATGCGCCTGATAGACTATTATAAGTTTCAAACTCCACGAATGTATCATCTATCATGGAGTAGTTTGAAAATTACGATATAAATGTAATTATAAACTTAAGGATACAATTTAAAACATTTCACAAAATAAAAAGAAGAAATAAATCTGTACCTGAGAGCTAGACTAATCAAGTCACTTTTTACAAAACTGAGTTACACATATATGTACACTATTTCACTAAATAAAAAAAAAAAATAAGAGTAGTAAGATAGTGTACACATTTCAATGTAAAAACAGACAGGGGTCAGTCCAGCTCTCAGGTACTAAGATATTAAAACTCATCCTAAGTTAAAGTATTCATTCCATTTTAGATGTATCACTTCTCCATTTAAACAAAAATTCTATTTTCCATTTTGCTATTTAAGGACTGAGGTACTAATGACTTCGTTTACCAATAGTCTTTCCCATGCCAGTCATGCTGCCGCTGGTGTCCATCAGGATCACCATGTCTTTGCTACAAGTAGCTGCCTCGATAAACCAGCTGCGTACTCTGCAATCATAAATATCAGCAGCTTCTTCACCGTCATCATCATCCTCTTCCTGCTCTTTCCCTTCATCCTCTTCCTGCTCTTCCCCTTCATCCTCTTCTCCTTTCTCCTCTATGTTCTCGGTAGGATCCGTTCTCCACTGCATGGCAGGGTATTGCCTTAACATACCAGTGACGGAGCCGAAATATTGCCAGGAAAGAGCCGGATCTGATTCGTAGTTTTGTCGAAAAATGATGTTTAGGGGTTCAGTCTTCTTAATGTCCTCGACCACCGGTGGTGACATGTCGTACACGTTAGTAGGTATATGCACCGACGAGAAGCTCGTGTTTACCGGTATATTGTAGAAATGCGAGTCCGGTATTAGTTCCATTTCTCTGTAAACATTTTTAACCTGTTACACTTATGTCTTTTTAACAAGAAATGGATTACATTGGAACCTTCCCTATATGAACTAATAAGAAGGCAAGTGTTTGTATAAAAGAATTTTTGAATAATAGAACAATTACATTTTTTAAACGGATATTAAAATGGTTAACAGTTTGTTTAAATATTTGTGTATCCTATACCTTTCTCACTGTTAAATTTCATGATTTATTAAAATAAAAGACTATTATTAGATAATTGGTTAAGACAGTAGAATATTTGGGTACAATATTCAGATGATGATCGTTCAGATAAAGGAGGTTCTACTGCACTTCTATTGTTTACAGACAAATGAAAAGATGACCATATTTTGAGCGGTATAAATTATTGCATACTTAAATTATTGCAACGTGTTTTGTAATTCAATAGAGGGTTATACGTTTGAGCGTGGTATCGTTTAACTTTCCACGTTCCAAACGAATGCCTCTAATTTCTTCGACTGCTGGACTATTCAGACCAGGACAGAACTCTAGACCCAATTCGTGGTTGGACCGTTCACCCTTGAATCGATGCCGAAGACGTTTCAAGCTTCTCAGCCTAATTCCATGAGTTGCCCCTAACAAGAATTCTCTAATATTACACACGAATTATTATTTAAGTACGCAAATCAATAACATTCATTCAATAAACGTCATCATCCATTTGTCTATACTTGTCTTACCGATTCACCTATACTCATTCGTAACTGAACTACACTTTTTCTACTCTTTCAATAAATAAATACAAATTTTCTAATTCTAATTTTCGTCATGCCACCGAACATAAAAAATTCAAATTCATTTAAGTACAGACTGAGTTGGCTATAGCCTAGGGCGGTAACTTATAGTGGTGGGTAAATTTAGAGAAACTCTCTTCTATGTCAACACTCAACCAACCAAATGAGGTCTTCCATTCTTTCCTCTGCCATTGATTCTATTTACTTTTGTTATTAGTTAGTCTTGAACTAGTGTTGTTCACAGTTCATCAAATGCATTTTCTACTCTTCCAAAGTACAATTTTTAATAAATCCAACACTAGTTCAAGACCAACTAATAACAAAAGTAAATAGAATCAATGGCAGTGGAAAGAATGGGACATCTCCCTGTTTGGTTGACTAACTATTAAGAAACTTTTGTAATGATCAATATGTTTTCACAAAGAATGCTTTCAAAATCCACTACTTCAAGTATTTGTAATCTTCTCCTCTCCAACCCTTCTCTTTCACCGGAGGGACGGGAAAAATATGATAGCCTACGGCGGCAAGAGCTTAAATCCGTCCCCGCTTTAGACTACACAAAGCAACAATATCTATCTCTTCAAATCGAGTGCTGTGCCTGTGAACCTGTAAGCCTCCTCGTTCTTCTCCATATTCTCCGGAATATTCGGTGGTTTCTGGTTCACCACAGGGCTGTACTTCCCGGAGACGTAGGTGAAGTTGCCCCCCTCGTCGTCCTCCCAATTCTCCGCGTACTCCTCGGCCGTCATCCGGATGCAGGTCACCGCGTCCATCTTCCTCCGGAGCATCCTGCCTACGTTCTCGCTGATTATGCTCACCAGCTCCTCCCCGGACTTATCCTCCACCCGCGTGTTCATCGCTTTGTATTTCTGCAATTCATTCGGGGCTACGGTTACCTCGCCTCGTCTTCGACCTGGATTCTACCGCTTTTTCTATCCCGTCACGCCACGCTACTATTAATTTCTTGCGCCGAAACCGCGGTAGTCTTCCTTTTCCTTTTTTCCCCGTTTCTCCTTTTTTTTTGTTATTCGTACGCGCTCGTGTATCGTCGCATTGTTCTTTTGAACAATGCGTAATGAACCCGTCCGTTTGTGCCTTCGGATTGAAATAAAAAAAGTTTAAGACGAGAGAACAAAGTAATTTTATAGTCTGCAAATATTGTCTGTGCATTCATTTTTACTGTTATTATGATAGAACACTATTTATTGATTAGCGCGGAATACAAATTTTGTTTATCATGCTATTCCTTATAAATTAGTGTATTATTCCTTATAAATTAATTTCGTTGACTCTAAGTCTTAAACTTTTGTCCGATACTCTACATGCAGTAACAATTGTTTAGGTGACGAGTTACAGTTACGATGCTCAGGTAGCAAGTAAACGAAAACTTTCCTTTTAATAATGATTAACACTTAGCCGACCGAATGGGGAGATCTCCCATTTTTTCCTCGAAAAAGCGTTGCCAGTGTTTCTATTTACTTTTGTTATTAGTTGGTCTTGAACTAGTATTGCTCAAGACGAACTAACAACAAAAGTAAAAAATGAAAGATCTTCCCATTCGGTTGGCCAAGTGTTAAGATGATCAACTTCGAAGTATAATAATTTAAAAACTTATATCGTAAAAAAAATTTTATATTCTATATTAAGTTGTTTTTATATTTATTTACCTAACGTTTTGTATTATACCGTTAAAACAGTTTTATAGAACGTTAAGCATTTTTAGAAACTCTGGAAATAATGTTTTTTGGACACAATGGCCCCAAGAACGTCACCTGGTCCATTGTTAGCCATAAGCCTCCACCTGGCTAGTTAATAGTAACAGCTGCGTTTTCGCATGGTGATCCCACGTTTTTATTAAAACGGAGAGATTGATCGCCGAATACCGTGAACCAGGTTTCCCTGTACAACACTTTTTCTATTGACCGATTTCAGGCGTGTGCTTATAAAATATGTATAATTGTTGCGGCAGGCCCACGGTGATCCATTTCGAACGTCTAATGGGAGTAATGGCCTATTGTATTACAAATCTTGGCATACTTCTATTAATAAGAACACCCACCAGCTATACGGCAGAGTGTAACGTCATTACGTCACAGTGAATCGTCACGACAAACGCTTCAAGCATATAAAATCTAAGATGGTAAAATTCCGTTTTAATTTTATAATACAAAGTTCATTGGAAAAACTGTTTGACATGTTAAATGATAAAATAACAATAAAAGATATAAATAATCTTTGCTTTTTATAAAATAAATTTTTTCTGTTGGAATATTGATATTAAACAATATAAACGATAAGAGATAAACCCTTTCACAAGATTATGTTATAATCCCTGTTTATAAGTCAAGAAATAGAAATAAGAGTTTTTTTTACCAAATATTAATCAATTTCTTTATTTCTAAAATTAGAAAGAGTTTAAAATACTTTCTCTAGATCACTTTAAGATACCTACATGTTTACGTTTTATGCTATTTAAAAAAATAAAATTCAAAAAATACTATCGATCGCCGTTATAAAACGTATCACAGGCGACATCTATGTACAGAAGTTGTGCTTGGAAGCTTTACTACACTTTCCGTATGCAGATCACACGCGGGTCCAATTTGTGAAACATAGTTTCATTTAATTTTTCATGGTCATGCAGCTGCATTGATAACGGCCTGCCCCATCAATTAATTATCTCTCCATAACAGCAAATTATTAACAGAGCTATTATTATCACTAGAGCCATGGGTTGACTGGTTAATTTATCGTAGGTCGATACGTTATTTTCTTGATATAATTTTTCCATCTGCTAGTTGCTGAATTTTTAAATATTTCTTTATATCGATGTCAATTTTGTCCTTTTCTTCTAAATTCCTTATTACTTTCTCTTTTTATGCTCCCTCTTCTGTCAAGTAACCACGATCGCATGTAAGGGAGTAACAAAAATA
Source organism: Tetrapedia diversipes (assembly GCA_033822845.1). Classification (NCBI taxonomy): domain Eukaryota; kingdom Metazoa; phylum Arthropoda; class Insecta; order Hymenoptera; family Apidae; genus Tetrapedia; species Tetrapedia diversipes. The sequence goes on from JAOPTO010002251.1 coordinate 350,955, forward strand.
GTTACAGATATCAGCCGATACTGTCGGGCACGCGAGAGAGAAAGGAAACGTGTACAATTTATGTGCAGTCATTTGTCATAGGTGAACATACATATGGAGATTCAACTTACACTTAGTAATTCTTCAGGTCGCGCCACCTTCTCTGCTAATTCCCATAATTCGGCGCCTAAAGTTTCTGCCCATCGTGTAACACTGCAAAATGATAAAATGTAAATAATTAAAAAGAAATAAACATATACTCCGCAGTTATTCATCAATGAAATGGACTACAAAATAATTACTTAACGAATCAAAATAAATTTTACAAACGTAACCACTGTAGGTTACAACGACCCCAAATCGAAAATAACATCTTCTCTGGAATTAGTAAACAAAAGTAATACCTTTCTTGAATTCGTGTTGATACTTAACAGAAAGGATTTAAATCGATGACAATCGATTAAAGTGCGTTCAAACATCATATCACTTTAAACCCTTGCAAATCGATTTCCAATCAAGTACTGTCAGTTTCAATACTCACGAACTCATAACATATCCTATGCCATAAAAGAAAGGAAAAAAAATCGTACATAGATGGCGAATCATGTCCATTAATCCCACCACCTTGTCATACATAAAGAAGAAAAGAGAAGGAATCTTTGATCGTAATTTTATTTATTGTCACAGAGAGCGACGATCAAAATATTAGCATTACTCACATGTACGAGTCTCTAGCCAAGCAGCCGGTACTGAGGAAGCAAACGAAGAGAACGATCGAGTAGCTACCAATTCTCGATTGCATCGTTCGGGAGATCGATATTCACGTTACACCCTGTTATTAACCACAGAAAGTTGTCGCATGCTTCGACGCATCATTTCATGTTATTTTCACCGTATGAATCCGAGCCGGCGACCGCACGTTCGCGTTTACCTTAGCGTCTCGAAGTCTCCTGAAGCTGAAGGGACCGGCGAGATGTCTCGATTATTTTTGGTACACGAACGGCGCGCCGTCTCGTAAACCGACGAACCACGAAACTCGGTTTTACGCCGCGTTGTTTCTTTCGCATGGTCCTGTATATTTATAAAATAGTAGTCCTCCGTTTCGAGCATGCTTATGCCATGAAATACTCATTCTGTTTGTGTACGTACAATATAAAGTATATCGTACGTAAATTATGAAATTAACAGTAGCTTAATTTTATGTAAAATTATAATGATGTATAATTACATAATATTAGATTTCACTGAAAACATAATCATGAAAACATCTTCGTACGTGGGATAGACGTGTGTGAATCGTCGAACGCAAACGTTAATCGAATAAAACGTCTTATTCACGGTAACCGGTGATACGTGTAAACCGCTTACGGAATACATGTGCACGCGGGTAACCGGAGATCTGTGTAACCGTAGAAAAAAATGCATAGGCGTACGAAAGTTGCATTCTTGCACAGATTTCATATCGGAAACGTCTGGGTGTCGTTTTCATCTTTTCAAATTCATCAAAATCAAATAACCACGAAACTGTTTATTCCACGTGGAGTAGGATAACGAGAGATACAAGGCACGATTATGCGTTCAATGCAGAATTTGAGCGTGGTCAGGATATCTGATGCAATTCGACCACGCGGTCGCTTCGCCACGTTACTACGAAGTTGCGTAACACCAAAAACACGTATACCGTGCATTGCTAAGTAAATGGCAAGCAGAAGAAATGCGAGTCCCATTAGCAGAATCTTCGTATAACTTTTTTCTCTAATACTATTGTAAAAACAGAACTCACGTATTGTTAGTATTGTTTGAAAAAAATACTGCTTCTAATAAATTTATAAATGCTGCACGACGGAGAGAGAAAACGTGATGTTTATTATGCAAAGTGAATGAGACAATGCTATATCTAACGACTGGTGGAGCTTTATCGCTTTAATGCAAGTCTTATCCTCCGCGTTGCTAATGTGTTAAGCAGCAGCACCTTTTGAAATGGTTTCAGTTTTAGTTTCTTCATCCGGTCAAAAGTTTTTCAGCAATTCCAAAGTTTTCCTCGACAGACGTATCGAAATAATCGTGTTTCCCCAAAAATCTGCAGACGGGAGTTGCGAGATTGTCAGAGGTTAATTCAGGTGGAACGAACGGAATACCCCCGTTACCCCTGTATCGTCTTTCTAGCCATCTTCTCAGTAATGCACGGTACACTCGACTGCTCCATGATCATTTATTTGGACCGTTAACGAATGTCCGGCCGGTGGCATGCGGTCGAGCAAGTAAGTACTTACATAGTGTCACTTAAGGTAGAATCGGGATCACGTCATGCGTTTAATAAGTTTCAAAAGAGTATCCATTGTGTACGTGTTTGTGATCAACAAAATTACCGCATCGTTGCCCGGGACCATTCAATACCTTATCACACGCAACCGCCTGGGTGGTAATTAAGCGTCAGGGAACATTGTGCATGTGCTCGAAAGTCTGGTGATTCCAGCCAACCAATCACCTCCCGGCAATGGCAACCTTCTTTTCCTGGTAGACCATCCTGTACGGTTCAAACAACGATTTTAGAAAAACTTTCACCCGGTTGTTGACTATCACATACTTTTACTTTAACTATTTACTTGAATCCTAGATTACTTTCTTTTTCATTTTTGTAAATGATAATCGAACGGAAACAAAATGGGTAATATAATAATTAGAAGAATATTCCTGTATTAATATTAGTGTAGAGTAGCAATTAGTTCACTGTTTGTCAAATTTAAAAATAATGACTGGAATGACTGCAGTGGTTTAGTGATCTAGGATCAAATACCTCCTTTTGAGTTCAAAAAGTTTTGTTGTTAAATTAAATTATAGGTAATTGATAACAAAATATTTCATAGCCACTCAAGAACATAAGCTATGGCATTGATCAGTTCTTTGAAATGCCATTCGGTTTACGGTCCATTTTGAAACCGACCAACCAATTCGGCCTCGAGAAACCCATCCACAGCCCTAATTCCGTATCCCTCGTAAACGTCCAAAACAACTACGTCGACTATTCGATTACGTTTGCCGAGACCTTGACCGCGCGGCACTTTTTTCTCACAGCGTGGGTGAATCTTTACCTAGGACAAAATATTATTCTTCAAAAAGAAATTCTACAATACTACAATAAATTAATTATAGCAAATAAAATAAATCTCTTTTCTTCGTTGCTTTTCTTGTCTTTACTTATTGATGTAACGAAATACTAACATTGTTACATTTTTTTGTGAATAAAACTACGTATGTGCGTCGGGATTTGCTAGGAAGTGACATGTCACCCATTCAAGGAATTAGAAAAGTCGTCGTAATGAATGGAACAACGCATGATGTTAGTCAGTAGTGTTCGTTTCGGACGGAACAAGTGCATAGCTGACAACGGTTGTTCAGCGAAAATAATAACATTCCAAAGCATGACGCGCATCTAGATACACAATTATCGTGTAATTAACAAAATTTTTTCGTAACCGATAAAACCTGCATTGTCCTTTCTTTACTAATTTCTAAACAGGGTTTTGTAGTGGAATCAATCAATAACACTTTGTTAACTGTTACATAAAGCGATTCCCTCTGATCAATGAAAATAGCGTGTGTACTTAAGCGAACAATTAGCGAATTAGCTACTTATGGATGGATCAATATTCTACAAGAAGTTTTATATAATTAATCTTTTTTTAACGGACCTATTATTTTTCCATTTTGCTCTTTTCAACACAGACTTTAATCAAGTGGTTAATTTCCAGTCTCAAATTGTACACCTTCCTGTCGCTAACACATCAGTCATTGTAAGAAAATATCGTTATACCTTAAAATTGAATAAAGAGTAATTTCAGTATATGAACACATGTTTACATACGTTAATTTTAACATTCACTCATACCGAATATCAAAATAAGCTAAAAATCTTTCTAGTAGCTTCAAAGTCCGTTTCTTTTGTAGCTCAACGTCAAACGCGTTTCCATAAGAAAGCATTTAAAGTAGGCGGCAAAACAACGTATCCATCAGAAATCCGAGGTAAGTCATTTGTGGAAAGGAGGGAACTGGCCGGCAATTATTATCAGAACGTGTCGAAAAGGTGTTCGGCGAGAACACAGTGCCGTAGAATATGGGGGGGAACAGCTGGTACACAGGGATTGATATTGATTTGAAGCACGAGGAGCCGGTTGCCGGGCAGTCACGGGCCAGGCGTACGTCGAACAGGAAGTCGGACTCAAATGCCTCCCGAGTGCGAGGAAATCGAGGGCCACGATGTGCCGGAAAACATTTCTTGTATCGACGGCAGGATCAAAGACCATCTGCGGTTCTCGACACCCGTCACGCTATGCGGTGCGAATGTTTATCCTTGTCCCTTCCTTTGTTTTCATTCTCTTTATTTCCTCCTTTATGTATACACCGTGTCGTTCGTTCAGCGTTGAGAATCGCGGTTTATCTTTGTTGCTGAGGCAATCGGATTTCCAGCCGCGTGTAACCACGTGTCGCCGACGCGACTTTCCTTGGATAGTGTCGGAGAAACAGTTTTTGAGGAAAAGTTGAGGAAACATTTCTGTGCAATCTTATTCAAATGTGCTCTTCTGTCGGCGCGCGTGAATACCAGTTATTCTTTCAGCATCGCTTTGATAGGGATATCGGATTGAGAATATTTCTGGGAGTTGGGTATCGGCGTCTGAAAAATATAACACCTCGTAAGTGGAGAACAGATGAGTAATTTAGTGATTAGGAATTCTGTGACACGTGCTTCTTTTGCCTCGTTGCACAGTTACTTACGGGGCTTTGAGATCTTTCACTATGGTTTGTGTGTGACGCCGTGAAACGCAAAAACTGCATTCCTTTTGTTTTTGCTAAACACGGGAGAAGGATCTGAGAATGCTCGACTAGTTAATTTGTACCGCGTGCACATTAGTTTGCATTGTTTTTCAGTGTGTCTAAACACAGTCGGTTTTTCCTTCCTCTTCAACCTTTCCGGTGAACTCTGTTTTATGAATAATAACGCTAAGATTACCTTAGCATCTGGTAAGTATACGTTATTATACGTTGAATAGTATACAGATTTCATAAATACAATTTCGTCCTTGTACACTTGAATTTACATATTTACTAATATTATCAATCAAAAATTTAAATTATTCCAAGTCATTTCTTTTAAATAACACAGATATGTAAAACATGATTTACACGAGAATGTGTATAAAGTACTTCTGTTTCGAAGATAAAAAGAAAAGAGAGGAAATAGATCGATTCTGAAGGTAACGTCGAGAATGGAAGCCAACTGTGCTGGTTGGGCGAAAAAAATGTGCGTTTTATAAACGTATGTACTGAAGCTCGGTCGTTCAGGGGCGGTTTAAATAGACAGTCAGCAAAGGGTGGAGGAAGGGAAAGGGTAATGTACGGATTGAATTGATTTCACTCATGGTATAGGGTTTTGACCAGACAGGATAGGAGACTAGTCAGTGACGGGACAGACGTGCTATCGTGCAGGCAGTTCGCGTGCTTATGGTGGTCGAGGATCAACGCGATCGAAGAACACATTGATCGTGTTGCAGCCCTCTACGGCTTATCTCAACCTCCGTCCTCGTGCTTCGATCTGCAGCTTGGTTTGTGATTCGTTCATGTTCTTTTTCGTTTCTTCTGTTTTCCTGTGTTTCAATGTGTGAAAAAATATCATTTGAGATATAGCGTAGGTTCCAAATTTGTTTACATTTGTATACCTTCGAAACTGTTAAGTTTTAATGTACATTGAATATCTTTTGATATCAATGTTTTCAATATTTAAATGTAACGAAGAAAGGTGTAGCAGTCATTCAGGTGTATGTGTATGTATATAAATGATAGACCACGGGCAAAATTGATAAGAGCCAATTTATAGAGTATTGCAATGATAACGAAGAGTTTTGTCAAGTGTCAGTATTCACGAATCGAACTTGCCTCCGTTTAGTTCACTGTTAGTAGAGCTCCGATTTCTTTCATAATTTCGTAATCACAGTTCCTTTTAATGCGTTGTCTGTGTAACTTGTAAGTACTAAAAAATTAAAGAAATAAGGAAAAACATCTTACTTGATTCATGGATTCTCAAATTATCCAAGTTCGATCAGTGTTTGTTTTCAAGCTTCCACGCGGCAATTTCCACCTTTAACGTTCGCTGTTAAAAGTGATTCTTCTCGGTAACATGATCCACGTGGGTGTCAAGAAGTGATCTAAATTTATTGCATTCGATTATCATTGAAAACATACCATGCGTGCAGTATCAGTACTTTATATGTGATAATCAATCATTTAATCGAATTTCCATGTAATACGTGATTCAAAAAGTCGTAGTTCTATGTCATATCGATGTATCTGTGCGTTACTTTATTACTATACAGATTATTGTCTTATAAAAGGTGTAATTTTTCGAGGATATGGATCCTGGATTAAATTTGCTACCTGTGCTTGTGCGATTATAACGTTAATAATAGAAAATTATAATAAATTAAGAGGGAATTGGTACTGGTCGATTGACCGTACTGTCACGACCTCTATGTATCTATGTAACGCGCGGTAGGTGAGCTTATGGCGCTGTCCGTGCGAACCTCAGCGCCTCAGGCCAACAAGGTTAATTAGTTCAAACTAGCTTCCATCGGTGCCAGTGTCTGGACAATGCGATTAAAGATTTTACACAACTGTCCCACCTCAATCGCTTTAATGATTCGAATGAACGTACTCCGACTTGTTCCTCCGTTTTGTTTCTTTCATTCGGATCATTATAACCTATAAATCGCACCAATCAGTCATTGATTGCAATATATTTAATTGTAGATTTATTTATATAAAATAATATTAAAAATATGAAATCTATTTTTTTTCAATGAACGTTTAAAAAATATTTTAATATTAGAAATATCACTTGATTAACCTAACCATGTTTTATGCTTTCATAATGCGAATTGTTGACAATTTATCAAATACTAAATACATACATATTTCCTTTCTGGGAAAATTATATGTAATGCCTAGAAAATGTTTGTAAAATACAAGATTTCAGAATTCAAATATTTATCCGCTTAAGTTAAATTTACTTTCAATGTTCATATCTTATCAGAAATTCGATAATATTCGATGTAATCTTATAAACTACATCTGTACTTTAACATATTGAATAATATTTTTTTATATATTTATACTTATCACATCTATTTTGGAATAATTAAAGATCATTCGAGTTCGACATTAATCACTGATACAGATTCGATCATTTTACAAAAGTTTAAAAATATTTGCTGCAAATTATAAAATACTTAATTTTAATAAAATAAAAATAAAAGCAATATTTAAATGAGCGCTATTTTTCGCGTTAAAGTCATATTGTTTGAATAGAACTAGTATGGCTGCGCCTACGCTAACTCTTTACAGATTCGTAGAGGTTAGGTTTTCATTTTTACGATTACAGTATTGTTCTACTTATCCATCTCCTGACAAAGTTTGTAATATAAAAGATGGTGTCAACATCGTACAGAAGTCTATTAATATCAAAACGACTTCTTTTCTTCCTTGTACAATGTTTGTCATGTAAGTTATTTCTTAAAACGATCAATTTTTGATACCAATATTAAGTACCAAGTTTTATATTATCTTTCATAATATAACTATCATGAAATTAATTAAATGTTACATCATTATAATTATCCTAATTCCCATACACAATTATTATTTTATGAAAATCTGTATATTGATTATTCGAAACTCTTTTCCGATCGGCCACCGATTTTAAACTGCTTAAAAATTTTGAGCGGGAAGTTTACCGGAAATGAACAAATACGCATGTGCGCGATAATTCAACGGTTATTAGGAAATTCAAATCTCTGTAATTATGTAAACAATTATCCCTAATTAAAATAACAGTTTCCAACACTGTAGTGTTATGTTAGATTATAAGCAGGTAGTGGAAGAAGATGTTAAGACGATTGGATTTCGATATTTTGTAATTTCTTATACGCATTTTGCAGGCGTGTTTTTCCCGTAATTTAAAATCTAATAACATAACGGTGTGTAATAATTTTCTTAGAATATTTATCAGAATTAATGATAGATATTATTTATTTACAGGTCGAGCGATGGTAAATAAAGTCTGGTATCAGGAAACAGCAAGGAAATGGTTTTATAAGAAGGATAAGCCACCACATGCACGAGTTTTTACCGAACCAAAATGTCAGAGGCACGTAGCCACCTGGTACCTACTCTATCGCTGGTTAATCTTTATAGCTTGGGCTTGTATCATCGTGTGTTCAATCTTCGAGTTCGGTAGCTACAAACCAATGCCAGTGTCCGATAAATGGTTAATTTATTTGACCAATTGGGATTTAGTATTAGGTCTAAGTCAAGCATTACTTGGTGGTTTCCTCGTATCGAGAAGATGGAAGCTACAAAAAGTGTCGGATTTTGATCCTGCTACGCTAATGATAGGATCCATAGACAGAAGTTATTGGTTTCTTTACGCCGTGACAACTAATATCGCATTTGGAGTTACGATTACCTACTGGAGCAGTATATACGATCCTAAAATTCACTATTTCGATCCTTTAAATATTATGCTACATATTTGTAACAGTGTATTAATGATAATAGATTTTTGTATTACGAGTATTCCATTTAGACTAAGGAATTTTTGGTGGTGTTTAATTATAGTGTTTTTCTACGTCATGTTTTCAGTAATATATTACTTAGCCGGTGGATTAGACAAGAATGGTTACCATTATATTTATAAAATTCTTGATTGGAAGAAGCCTGTACAAACTTCATTCGTGTGCATAGGCGAAGCTGTCTTTATAACTATATTATATTTTCTAATGTGTGTCCTGGAAAATGTAAAAAATCGATTGTACTTGAAAATCGATAAAAGATTAGGAAGACCGCAAGTGGAAATACAAACTTTTAATATGGAGAAGGCTTCTAATATAGTTTAAAAATGAACCATGATAGGAAATTTTTATATATTTTTAGGATGAATTATTATTTGCACTTCATATTGTTTTACACTGTAGTTTGAAGTATTATTTTTTTAGGTAATTTAATTTTATATACCTAACTATTATTGGTATTTATAAATAGCGTCTAACATGAGAAAGGAACGATTTCTTTTCGAGCTCATCCAATGAAGTTTATATCGCATCGACAATAAATTTATAATAAATATTCATTGCATCAATTGCGCAAGAGAATTGAATTAGGGTTCTTAATAAACACTATACCGTATAAAAATAAATTTTTATAGAATTAAGTAGAGACTGAATTTAGGAAATGTTGTTAGTTAAAACCTTAATTTTAGTTATATGTTTTAGAAATATAAAAATTCATTACAAAAAAGAAATAATGTACCAGGGATATTTTCAACACATGCACATAAATGCATTTATAGGTATAAAAGCATTTAATTTCGTGAAATCTGTATTTTTTTCAATTTTTTTTAAATTGTTATATAATTATATACTGATATTATAAAAACATTCTAATTTTTTAAAGTGAATGTTTCAGTACATAGAAGTTTATTAAATCTTGAAACTAATTGAATCATTTTACAATTAATAAAAATCTTCATTATATGAAATGTACAGCATATGAACTATTAACTGTTATAAAATGTATTCAATTTTTTTCAAATCTAGTAAAGAAATTTTATTATACATTGCCTAATATGTACCAATAAGGTTTCAGGAATGTTATATACAATAGAACAATGAATAAACTTTCTGAAAAAATAGCAACAATTTATTAATAAAATAACGATTTGAAGCAATTATTATGGACTGCAGTATAAATGAATGTAAGGCTAAAACAAGCCTTTGATCACAGACCATATTAAAACTTATCCTATATTAAAAAATAACAATGATCAGTTTTTTTCACCCATTTCCAAAGTACAGTCGTGTATTATTCGAGCCCCCGTAGATTTATAGTACTTTCAGATGGTACTGAATCAAGTAACAGTACTTGATACTCTGTTCCCACTACATCATCTTGGTAATACATTGAAGGCAATTCCTCTGTAAGCAATAAACCTTCTTCTAAATCACTTGTACCTAACACAACATCTGACACTCCAACAATTGAATCTGACACAGCACCATTCGCCTTTAGTTTCCACACATCGGAGAACGTTAAATCTGTTCGTGCTGAACCCTGGTCTTTTTTTACATGTTGATCAGATAATTGCCTATGAGTGATAATATTTGAAGATGATTCCGATGTTTTTAATATATTATCAAGAGGTGGTGGTTCTGGTTCAGGAAGAGAATGATCTGTTTCCGAAGAAGTGCTTAAAATAACCGCTTCGCACGGTGCTACCATTATCATTTGCTCTGTAGGTTCTGATACCGAAGGAGCGGTGTACAAAATGTAATCCATATTACAAATCGGATTTTTAGGCATTCTTTTAGATATTTTATCGCATTCTTCCACGGGCGTACCGTGTACTTTTAACATATGTGCTCTTAACGTAGCTTTTGTAGTGTACGAACGTGTGCAGGTTTCAACTGGACAATGGTATAAAGTCTTGAATTGTTCTCGAGAAGGCATTATTTCACTTTTAATTTGATTTTCATTATTATTTCTGATTATTGCTTCACTGTGCTCCACTTTTTCTACTGTTGCAGACGTGTTTAGGCAAGCTGCATTTATACTCAAATCAATTGATTTTCTTTTTGATTTTATAACTGGATTTACCCTGGAACATGGTGTTTCTTTTACTTTACTCCGTTTCTGATTACCGAGGGCATCATGTGTATCTGTATCTATCTCTTCTTTAATTTGATGCTTCTTTATGTGAACATACAAGCTACTTTTTGCTGAAAATTTCGTGTTACATATAAAACATTGAAAATATCTTCCCTCTTTATGAGTTAATCTATGTTCCTTGAGATGTTCTGATCTCATAAATGCTTTTCCACAGGCAGGAACATCGCACACAAACTTACGTTCGTTAGTGTGCTTCTTTTGGTGCCTCTTCAATTTACTAGAAGAAGAGAATGCCCACTGACAGCCTTGAAACGTACAAAGGTAAGGCTTACAGCCAGTATGCGAACGTATATGTGCTTTCAGTCTACAAGGTTTATCAAATACTTTACCGCAGCCTGGCCACGAACATTTTACGTCTACTTCCTTATAACTATGGCATCTTTGATGCGACGTTAAAGCATTACTAGTATAATATCTCTTTCCACATCCTTCATGTTTACAAAGATATAAAGCATGACGCTGATCATGACATTTCATATGCAGTTCCAAGGCTCTTTTTGTCTGGAACTTCTCTTCGCAGTCTGGCACTTGACATAGTATTTTATTTGGACGATTATGTAATTTTGTATGGCTCCATAAATTATAAATTGTAGTAAATCGACGATTACAACCTTCTACTTCACAAACATAGTCTTTGCGTTTTAAATGGGTTTCTTTATGTCGTTTGAGTTTAAATTCTGAATAAAACGCCCAGGCACATCCTTGGTAGTCGCACTGAAAAAAAAAAAAATGCAAATAGATATGCTTTATATATATATTTAAAAAATTAAACAGGAGTATGATAATATAAATAATATATCTACCTTAAAAGGTCTGACACCATAGTGTGCTAATAAATGGCCTTTTAGAGCATGAAGTTTACTAAACTGTCTATTACAATCATCACGTGGACACAGCCATACTTTCCCATGATCGTTAACAGACATTGGTTGTAAGGTATCATCAGTAATACCTAATTCTTCTAACGCATTAGATATTACCATTTCATGTTGATTACTAGGATTTTCTGTACTGTGTTCTATTGTTCCATTCCATACAGTTGAAGTTTCTATTTTTGGCAATTTTGGAAAATTTCCTGTAGCTTCTATGAGCTCTGAAGTTTTTCCTTGATAAATCTGTTCTTCTGTACCAGTGTTTATAACAATTTGTGTCATATTTGAAATTTTATCTGTAGATATTGCTACAACAGCCATTACGCCATCTTGGGTATTCACAATATTTTCTCCACATATTTTAATCTGATTATCTAACTTCTTCTCCATTGTTTCTGGTTTTTTTTTACGTTTCTTAATAATGCGTGGCTGTAGTTTTACTCTAGCCTTTGTTTTTAATTGTTCAATTATAGCATTTTCAGAATCAATTTCAACCAGCTTCCCATCCAACAAGTCTTGCATGGCATTTTCTGAATTTAGACTGCTTACATAGAGATTCGTACTGTTTACATATGAGCTATTGTACTTTTGCAACCGAGCACCCTTATTCACACTATTTATAACACGCAAATCATCCACAACAACCTGCGTAGATTTATTCTGTGATTCCTGATTGTCTGGGATCATTGCCTTTTTTATCAACGAAGTTTGTTCAGCTTCTTCACATATTTCTTCCACATCCCTATTAGGGACACTTAAAGTGGGTTGAGCACTGGTCGATGGTAATATTTCACCGGCGACCATCATATCCTCCGGAGATAACGCCAGTGGATCCAAATGATCCAGCTGAAACTCCGGAAGTATAAAACTATCCTTCTCATCGAGAAGCTTCTCAGTTTGGAGCTCCTGAAGTAATGGATCATAACCTAAATTGAGTTTCTTGTCGGATAAATCGATGTCAATCGACAATCCGTCAGGGTCCTTTTCCAGAAAAGCGTGCTGCAGTTCTTCGCCCAGGTACCGGTCGACGCCCTCCTCGACCCCGGACTTGATCGCGTCGAGGTCCATGCTCGACACGGATTCCGTCCGTGTTTTCAACCATTTCTCAATGTCGGCAACAGTCTCGACATCGGCGGCTTTACTGAGCCCGTCTACGTTCGGTTCGCACGTAACATCGTTGTTTGTTACTTGGTTACCTTCGACCCACACTCTATCGTGATACTGTACAGTTTCGTCGTTGCTTTTTACTTTCTGTTTTCCTTTTTTATTTGTTACTTCCCTTTTGACCTCCTCCGCTAAAGCAGGCAGCAAACTTGACTGGCTATAACCTACAGATCCACTTTCAACGCAAGACTCCCCTTGCGTCCAGCCACGAACCGAACACAAACCTCGACGATTACGAAAGATTCGCGGGATTTGTTTTGACTTGCAAGCGGAGGGAGTTCCTTTACGAGACATTTGACTGCCCCGTAGCCAGCTCTGTAGGGGTCCACATACAGCAACAACGCCGCCATCGAAGGAAACCTTGTAGATCATGGGCAACCTAACGTTATTGAGAGTCTAGTAAACTTCGGGGACATAGATGGCACCATATATATATTCGTGTCGTTCCGCGCAACTTTTGAATATCAATTTCGTTACATCTTGTGATTATTGTTACTTATAATAATGTTACTTATAATTAATTTACCTGTTCCACAAACCACAAAAGCCTAATTTTGCTTTAAGAAAGTTTAGGTCAAGCTTATGTATTCTTTATTTTTTTAAATAGTGCACGCAAATGAAAAATGTTACAAATTACTATACGACTTCTGTACATATAAACAGTTTATCATAAGCGGTCATATTGCGAGTTAGACAAAATTTGGTTCCTCAACTGTTAAGATTCATACAAACACTTTATTATGGTAAAGTAAATTCAACGTTATTTAGGAACAAAATGATGATTTACAATGGGACATGTCTCTTTGTTGTACAAGATATTTCAACCGCTCTATTCTGGATTGCTTTTGAATTTCTGAATCCAAATTAGATTTATCTTCTGATTGTTTCTCTTTTTTCGCAGCTTCTTCGAGTTCTTTCAATAAATTAATTTTTCGTCTCGGTTGTTGCTGAAAAACTCCAGAAACGTTCATGTTTCTGTTTAATGGTAAAGAAATATCTTCCGGCAGAATTCCTCGTTGACTATCAAACGGCGTTCCTCTTCTTTTCTCGGGTGGTCTTAATTCTTCGTATGGAAGTCTGTATGACGTCAAATGTGCATCCTTATCAATTTGGCACGGTTGACTCTCAAAGATCATACGATTCGTTAATACCTATAAATTTATAAATCTAAGAATCTTAAACGAAGCAAAGGTTATCCTTATCCGTTTTTAATACACGAAGGCACTTCAAAAGAATTTTGTATAATTACTATTATCGTAATTCTTTAGAATCCTTCGTTAACAATTGTGTTAATCATTGAGATTAATTTCACATTTTCCGTGTTATAACAACCACTACAATTTCCATAGATAATTTATACATATAAAAAGACATGCCCTGACCGACTGATTGGATTCATCATCACAGAGTTTAAACTATTGAAACATGAAATTTGGAAAATGGGTTCCTTTTATGACATAGGTTCCCATTAAGGAAGGATTTTTTGATATTCCAGCCCTAAGGGGGTTGAATAGGGGTTGAATCATTATTTGAAAATTCACCAATTTTGAAGCAAGCACTATAAAAATTAGTAAATATTTAACTTTCTGGTTAAAATTAAAGTTAAGGGCTTGAAGAATTGGACATCTTTTGAAAATGGTTAAAACTGAAATCAAAGTACTTCCGCGCAAGCAAAGCTGTGGGCAACAGCTAGTTATAAATATATTCAATGAAATACGATGAAATTTGTATAGTTCACTGTATAACAGTCGTATTTTTAATATGCCCAGCACACAAAGCGTTAATTTTAACTTAACTTTGGATTAACCCTTTGCCCTCGAGAGGCGACTGTTAATCGTCTAATGATACTAAATGATACTAAATTTACATGTATCACTATTTCCCATTTGAGTCTAACTAACAAACAAACTAACCAAGTTTGAAAATTTGAGAAACTATCATTTGGTGATTAACAGTCAACTCTCGAGCGCAAAGGGTTAAAAGGTCTTGGTAACCGAAATAACCCTTTCGCTACTACAGGCCACTATAGTGACCTTCCATATGATGCCACCTAGGTACTACGGGCGACTAGCCGTTCTGCATAAGTATCTCACGCTGGACATGCACTGATAGTATTTTATTTTGCATCATTTTTTCGTTCGAAAACATTCAAGTAGCTTGGGTTCTCCGCTTGGTGTCGCAGCGGAGAACCCGCCCCGTAGCGAAAGGGTTAAATTCAAATCTCAAAGCCCGGACTCACATTCTCAGAAATGTCGCTCAGCATCTTGAAGTACACCGCTTTGGGTATCTTGTAAGGCGGCGGAGACTTCGGTTGCGGCTCCGAAGAGGACGAATCGCAGCGCAGTTTGATCGGTTCCGTGTACAAAAGAACGTCACCGGCGGTAATTTTGTATCGCGAGTCATTCAATCTTGAATCGTTGTCCGTCAGCCGTTTTCTCTGCCTGTGAGCCAGTCTACAAGTGCAAGGATCCGGCCAGGATCTCCTAGGATTCGGCCCGAAGATCTTCTCCCACCACGTCAACTTTTCTTCCGGTGGTTTCTCCACCTTCCTGCAGTTGCTCGGTTTCTCTTTCGGCGGCTCTTGTTTGCAACTGAAGAACGCCAGAAACGATTTCTTTTTAGGCTTCTCGAACTCCAGACACTTGGAGGGGCAACCCTTGCAGGTGAGGTCCATGCAAGGTGGCAAGGGTTTCCCACAATTCCCGATGCCATGTTGAACCACCACGTCCTTCGATTTCCGGGACCAAATGTATCTGACGGTTCCTTTCAGCATGTTATTTATTATCGCGGTACTTCTTAGGAACAATGAATTGTATCCATTTTCCTGAGAATAAAAACCCGTTTACGCTTTCGTTATTATTATTTTTATATTTCTATTTACTAGCTCATTTTTTATTAACCCCTTGCCTTATGAATCGAGCGACGATTGTGTGTGCCACTTTTGATGAAAGCTTTTCTTATGCTTCGTCGCCGGAAGCAGTTTCATCACAGGCAAATTTCTGAGCAAACCAGTGGACATTAATAGTACTGCATTTATTATTTAATAAAACCACAAAATTTAATAATTATATTTCATTTAATTTTTATTAAGAAAATGTATTCGTCCTTTTATTTCATATGATATTTTTATGGTTAAATAACAGGAAAAGTAAAAATTTTCAAGCAAAAAGCAAAAAGGCAAAAAAGGCTAAAATTTCTTAATTCTCAGAAATAGCTGTACCGTCATGCTTATGTTATAAATATGCCAAGGAAAACTTTCTTCCACAACATGTCTAACACGAACTTTTCGCTTTTACCCAGAAAAAGTCATCACGTGTAGCGAGGTTCTCATTTTAGGCACAGAAGTAGGATCCCGTTTCCCACACGTTGTTCTAAGGCAAAGGGTTAAGAAACCGCGCGATAAATTGTTTTTCGAAAACATTGATTCAGGTTATAATATAACCTATGATCTGGATCCCTTGATCGTTGCCGGTTAAATAGATATCTTAGCGATATCATTCATGTGGACAAACGATACCTTTAATGAGATTACATTAGGAACTTGGAATTTGGACCTGTATGATGCCATGAGTAGGACAATTTTTTTGTGGACGAAAATCGTCCGTTTGCTAGTGTCTGTTACATTGGAAATTTAGTCTTCCAAAACGAGAATGAAACAAAGAAGCATCAGTTACACGGCACGTGTCGTTGAAATACAATAAAATACAAACTCGATCGATCGATACTTCTTCGATCGTTTAATTAATTCGAATTCGTTATTTTTCGAAGGCCCGACAGACTTTTAATATTATTTTAATAAGGAATTTAATTCATTCTCCTTTCTTAACCAAAGGAAAGGTCGCGGCCACGAAAAATTGCAGTATTTTAATCAATAGCCTTTTTCAGGGGGCCCCTTCAAATTCGACACCTTTGGTGGATTATTATTTTATAATCTTACTTAATTATTACCCATTAACATCAACTTGATTAAATATTATATTGTAATGCAAATTTCAAAATAAAATGTTCTCTTCCTAAGCTTACGCATAACTATACAGTTAAGCCAAATTAACACTAGAGCAGTCAAAATGACCAGCTGGTCATTATTTATAGCAATCTTATAAATTTAGTACCTTAAAGCTACCAAAGTACTATGATTTTCTGCAAAAGATGTAAATAAAGATTGATTTTCTGTGTATTCGATATTTATTCATGTAATTTTCAATTCGATCTGTTCCATGCAAATAAGTACATCATAATCGTCGGTAGTTTTAGTGTTAACCCTTTGCACTCGAAAGATGAGTGTTAGTCGTCTAATAATAGTGACTTCAAAAATGTACAAATACGAAATATTTACTAAGATTCGCCTATATTAAACGTCATTTAGTTTAATTAAGTCATTTACTAAAATTTACATATATGACTATTTAATCTCCGAGTCTGACTAGTAAACAAACTAACTATAATCTAAAAATTTGGTGACTAACAGTCACCACTCGAGTGCAAAGGGTTAATAGGGTCCATGTTAGTAAATCTCGAAACCGGACATTTAGATCGAAATATTAGTGGAGATCTTATCTATGGTCTTAGAATATTATAATCAACTTTACCTGTGATAGTAGGGTTATTTATGGCACCATTGATGATCTTATGCAGAAAGGATAAGTCACATATAACCCTTCTATCTTTTAACGACATAATATTATAGCAACTCGTGATACTTCAGTAGTCATGATCTTTATTAAACACATAGGATTCACCTGAATACCTGCTAATACCAATTCGGTTTCCTTTGATCGCCAACCGTTTCCGGTTCCCTGTACAAACCCCCGAGTAACCCGACCCTGTTAATTCCAGGAGAACACCGGAATTACTGATACCGCCTCTGCAAACGAGACGGGAGCAGCTACGGAAACGTCGATGTAGTCAATATCGGGCGCGTTCACGTGTGGCTGCATCACGATGGAGAACGACCGGCGGGAAGTGTGCATGTACATGAAGAAGGGGGACAGAGGTGAGGCTGGAAGCACGGAGAAGACGCAACGAGTGATTCAAGAGCGTTTGCGAGCTTCAGATTGATTCGACTCAACTGAATCACTGGCACCGATACAGCGTGCCGCATTAATGGCGTGCTAGCACCTGTTCCCATGTCTAACTTCTCTTCATCTATATGATACCGGCGATATATAGAAAGTTGGCATTCTATAAAATGCCTAGGCATTGTGTATAATGCCCGGCGTTTTTAAGCAACGTATGAATTATGATAATTATTACACACTTTCCCTAGGCAATCTATAGAATGACAAATGCTATTTAGGTAAAGTATGAAAAAGGTCCTGATAAGGCTGTTATACGAATGACGTGAATTTCTAAAAAATACAAATGTTATTCTGAAAAAATAATGGAGAGTGCCATTGAAAAAAATTTATTTAAAATATGTCAAGTTGTTTGAAAATTCGCCGGTTTTGAAGCAAGCACTATGAAAACTGGTATTCAGCTTTTTGGTTAAAACTAAAGAAATACGTATTTCAACGTTTTTGGAAAATCAACTCCCAAGGGGGTAAAACAAGGGATGAAAGTTGCACGATGATATACCTAGAAGGGCCAGCTTGGTCACATTAAGTAGACAAAATCCCTGGTTCTTCTAGCGTTCTAGAGAATATAAAGAAACGGTAGTGAAAGAATTTGACGAATCCCCCTTGCAAAATTATCACCCAAAATCTTTCCTCACCGACTCTACCTTAACGACGTCTCCACACCTGAACGACGCTGTAGACGGCGGTGTGCACGCAGCCAGGACATCCCCTCCGCGGGAGGAACGTATCCCCAACCGGCGATTTTCCGGCGGCGAGTCGCGGTGAGGAAGGGTGTTTACTCAAGACACGACAATTCATTACGTAATTGAATTGAATGAGGCCTCTCTCTCTCCTGGCCTGTTTCCCCACCGCATGTCCACCCCCTCTTCTCCGTCCTCCGTTTGGCTAAGGGTAGGTGGCACAGCACGTGTAGAAACGACGGTGGCTGCGCGTGTGCGCGTCTATTTGGCCAGGCAGAGAGAGGCTGGATGGGTAGATTCATCCATCCCATGGCCACCACACCCAACGACCATCCACAGAAAGAGAGAGACAGAGAGAGAAGGTGCATAGAAAGCGAGAAGGATAGAGAAAAAGGGAGAAAGAGAGAGAGAGACACTAACAGACGGAGAGAGACAGAAATCAGGTAGATAGAAAGCGAGAGGGATAGAGAAAAAGGGAGAATGAGAGGAAGAGAGAGAGTGACTGACAGAAAGGGAGATAGGAAGAGGGACAGACAGAGAGGGAGACAGAGAACGAGAGAGTGAGAGTCGCTCGGAGGGGTAGCTACCGAATTAAACGATTAGTTAAACTGATTTCGAGTTAGGCGAATGAATAAGTAATCGGATTTCTCGTTAAGGTAATCGCATTGCGCCCTGATTGGCTCCGTCTGCCTGCGTTATAGACCGTTCCCCTCTCCAGCACAGTTTCGATGTAGCCTGCCCTGCTCCCTTCACCCAGTGCTGTTGCGTACTCCACTCGTTATCTTTGTTGCACGCCTGTTAATTCTCTCCTGTGCATAGTTTCGTTCGTCTTCTCTCTCATACTACCTGTGGTGGTACGCAGTCCCTTTCACCCCATCGTACGCAAGCGTCATTCAATGTCGCTTTGAGTCTCCTTCCTGTCTGCGACCGCTTCCGTCGCACGATCCGTGGCTACTTTCTCTGTTTCCGGGTCCATTCACGTGGACGCTGGGTTTCAGAGCGATACGGGATCAACGTTACGTGATTTTTGGAAGGGTTGATGGATTTAGAGTTTTGAGAGTTGAATTTATATCAGTAATTTTGTTTTAACACCATTGAAAAATTTAGAAACACTCTATTTCCAATATACATATTTTAAGGAATAAGGTATGAAATTGCAGAAATAGATTTGGGTATATTTGTATTGCTCCATCGATAAAAGTTAGCAAAAATTGCTAGGAATGATAGTAACTGTTTTTGAAAATTTTGCTCATGAAGTCCCGTAAACCCTAGTGTTAATTAACAATTTGCTTTATTATTTTCCCAAAAATTCCAGTTACCGATCCTCCGTCACACCTAGTCACCGTTCATTTCTTCCTGATATGTACTATCTTCACCTTTTTTTAAAGATTCCAGCATTCTTCTCCTTTCTTCTATCTTCTCTGTGCGTCCACGTTAGGTTTCCCCCCAATTTTCCCGTCTGTCAGCCTGCTCCTCTCTGTCCATATCCGTCCCAACGTTCCACGGGCCGTGTTTGCCCGAGCAATTACATTCCCGAACGCAATCCCATTTAAATATTGCCGAGTTTGGTAGCGGCAAACACCAGACACGCCGTGTCCCGGCCTCGCAATCCGCTCGGGACGCGGCTGGCCTGGCAAAGGACCGTTAGACAGCCATTTCGATGTAAACCATTGCCGCGCAAATATTTTCGAGAAAGCACCAAGTTTCCCCTTTCCGCGGAAGTTTAAGATCGCCACCTGAATTTAAATTCTTTCGAGACACTTTTTGTTTCGACTATCGAGGACCAAGATGAAATTTCTCTGATAGACATAGGTATACTGTGAGTTGCTGTTAAGTTTACAATCGAAAGCAATGTAGGTCTGGTCGATTGTATGCTCTACAGAAATGTTTCCTAATCTTTTTTATTCTTTCACTATCATTTTTAATAGATAATACATATCCCTTGGATGAATCTCCCCTATCTCACTTTCAGCCCCATAACCGAATAAAAAAAAAATTCATAAGGTTAAAAATAAACACATTAAAGACACTTACTTTAGAATACAATTTTGACTTAACATTTAATTATCTTAATGTGTTTAATAGATGAACTTCAAATTTTCAACTAAAAGTAACCTCCCAAAAACCACTTTGCGAACCCCTTGGGTTCAAGAGGTTCGTTTCATAATAATTCAAAAGCCTACAAACCACGCAATAAGTCACGATTAAACTAGACCCAAAATCCCACCCTCTAATCAATTTGAATTCGTTCCTTCTCTTCAAAAAACTCGGCCCATCTTCCTAAACATCGCCCACAATGAACTGCTCATTCCTCACCACAAACGTACCTCACCCAGAACACCTGTCTCCCTCGTTAACAAACGCGATAGGAACCCATCCACCCCGTGCGTCTGCTATCGAGGTGCTGCTGTGTACAGCAGCAACCGAGAGAGGATAGAAAGTGCCGCGGAGGAAGAGAGACGAAGAGAGCAAGCGTAACGGTGGCCAACATAGGCAGCTCGGCCATCGGTAGGTGGTAGTTTGCGCTTCGCGGGTGGAAAAGCGGGCGCAAATGCTAATGAGCCTCGGTTTACGGCCACCGGATATCGTGGAGGGGGTGCACGGTCGCGAGACGCGGGCGGGAGGGACGGCGGAGGTCGACGGTGGCCGAAAGGACCGCGGAGAGGGAGAGGGAACGCCGGGGGCGTGTCGGGACCGCCCACCGGTCGTTCGATTGGCCGGCGACCGAATGGCGTCCTGGGGGACGCGTGGCGTCGCGACGCCGAGCATCAGCTGCCTCGTAGAGGGCCACCTCCGTGCACCCCCTTCGGTGCTCTCGTCCACGGCGACGAGGTCGACGCGAGAGCCGCGTCGTCGCGCGAGTCTTCTCCGCGAGGATGGAGCAGCTCGCCCAGTTCGTCTCCAAGAGCTTCGACAACGCGGCCGGAGAACACGCGGCATGCAGGACCACCACCGTCGAGCGACCCCCGTCCGCGAGGATCACCCTCAGTGTCGCGCATCTGCTTGGCGATCCTGCGGAGAACGATGCCAGTACGTTTGTAGTTTAAAGCACCAATGCTGAATTTTGCTGCTTTTCTGGTGACACGGGTTTTGTCCTGCTGATGAGCAACGGGTTGTCCATATGGTGTGCGTGCCTCCGAAGGAATCGCGGGTTTGGGTACAGTCCCTGCAGGCTCACGTCCTTTAACGCGTTCAGTGCGATCTTGATAATGCTATCAAGGAGAACCCGAAGTTGTGGGAGAGGTATTGGAAGGAGATACCAATTGAAACTGCAATTGAAACCAGCTGAGGACAAAACTCATGCGAAAGCTTTTTAGGCTCCGCACTGAGTGCGTTAACACAGTATAAAGCACACGTGTTTTATTTTTGACTGTTACATTGGAGAATTGGATTACGTCTAGAATAGCATGAGTAGAAGTGCGAAGTGTCCCGTTGTCCTTGTGCTATTTTCGGAGACTTCTTCTAAGGCGCGCACAGTATACTTTGGAAGGGCCCAAAAGTAGAATTCTGTTGCGAGTGAAATTTACTAGAGTTAGAAGGATCAAAATTGGCATTAGTACCCTGTTAAGTGAAGTGACTTAAGGTGGCTTATGGTGTTAATTAATCCTTGTTCACCCTCTAATAGTGTTACAGCAGAGGGTGAACGAATTGCTAGGTTGAAGGTGGTAATCTTAAAGCTTGAGGTATCCCCATAAGCCAGATGCTCAAAGCAATGCCAAATTTCTTTTAGTGGTTTGGATAGGGGGATGTTTTAGCGGTTTGCTCGTGGATCAATTGTGATTGAGTGAATGGAACACCATCGAATGGATGCGGTGCAATTTGGATTTGATTGTTTACGTGTGGTGAAAGGAACGGGTGGTTTGATGTTATGAGTGGAACGTGGGATTGTTTGTGAAGTTTTACGCGCCTTACAGGGATAGTAATTCGTTTTTGACGAGATTTTCATTCAAAGATAGCCATCGTATGATTCGGATCCTTTTTGAATAATTGATATTTAAATAAGGGTAAAGCATGCTGATTTTGCCGGTTGAAAGCGAACAAAATATTTTTAAAATTATTTTCCATAGAGAAGGTTTATTTTGCACCTTGTTTGAAGACGTTTGGAAAATTTTGAACTATAAATATGTATAGCATTTGCTTGTCCTCACAATGTATCAACAGATCCTTTCTACACTCGTTTTTGTATTCAGTGAATTGGTAATCAATTGATTTTCTTGCACGTTTCGCTTTCCAGTATTTGTTTCCAAGAATATCGCGAACACGATGCACCTTCCGCTTCGAAGATAATGTCAAACAAACCGTTTCCTTCTGTGAATCCTGAATCCTCAATTTCAGAATAAACTCTCAGAAACAACATATTCTGTTCGTAACCACTCTACCACTCTCAAAATCTGCTACAAAAATTTCAAAAAACTTTCTCAACTTCCTTTAATTGTTTTATCCTAATCAAATTTTCCTTTTTAACCCTTTCGCTATGGCAGTCCAGTCCGCCGAAGTACCATCACTGAAAGTGAAGTCGCGTCAGAAATATGTACAGTGCGCATAGTTTCTGTATATACGTTTTTCTGAGTCTTAAATAACAACTGCGCTGAATAAAACAATCATTGCTGTAATCCAATAAGTATATTTACATCTTTAATATGAAAATACTTACAAAATTATTAAAATATAAAATTATTAAAATACAAAGTTTTTAAAATGTAAAATTATTAAAATACAAAATACATTTGAATGCCGCATATATACGGTGCTCGAAACGAAAGGGTTAATAATACTTGTCCTGTAGGATATCTAAATCGAAAAGGTCACCCTCAACTAAAGCAATAATCGTCAGCGGTTCTAGTGTTAAACTTATTAAGCACTATATCAACTAACGATATTTAAATAGAAGAACAATAATCAAGGTATCCATGAACTGATTCCCGACGATCGTTCCTCAGATGTTGGCGCGACGACACGCGAGTCCGCTCAAGAGGCGTCGAGCGTCGAGACCAACAGCATGGACGAACCGCCGTCGCCGGAAGGCCGCCTCCAACCGGAAGACCTCTCCGTCACGACCAAGAGCAAAGA
Source organism: Tetrapedia diversipes (assembly GCA_033822845.1). Lineage (NCBI taxonomy): Eukaryota > Metazoa > Arthropoda > Insecta > Hymenoptera > Apidae > Tetrapedia > Tetrapedia diversipes. The sequence continues at coordinate 374,568 of JAOPTO010002251.1, forward strand.
GATCAAGGACGTGGTGGTTAACACCGCGGACAGTCTTCCGCCCCTCAAGACACCGGAACTGAAGCTGTCCGTGAGGAAACTGTTGGGCTGCAGCCCGTCGCCACCTCCGATCTCCAGAGACAGATCGCCAAGTCCTGAGAATTGTGGGGAATTGAAGAATCTGGCACCCAGCGACGTGAAATCGTCGGATCTGAAGATACAGTCGCAGGTCTCGAGGTCTTTGATGCAGGGACAGGAAGAAGGCGCCAAAGGTAAGAGCAATATTTGGATGATGCGTTTTCCTAGCAATTCTTCTGGTGATTTATTTAACACTAGATTGCCGGAGTGAATCAATTTGACTTACTTATAATTTTGTCAAGTTTAAGTATCATGTGAAAGGAACAGAAGTAAGGACGTTTGCACTAAATGTAATAAAAAAATCTACGAAAAAGGTATCTTAAAAATAGAATATATATATAACAATAGTTTTGAATAAACTTTCTTTAAAATAAAGTTTTATTTTTTTTTTAAATTTCAATTTCCATGTTTGGATCAAATTGACTCGTTTCAGGCAAAATAGGTATATACCCAACATGCAGCAATCTAGTGTTAATTAAGGGGCAGTTTAAGATTATTGGCAGTATGTAAAGTAGTGGCTATAGGAATTGTAATATTTCTTAAAGAATAAAGGATGTGGTAGCGTGATACTTTAATAGTTTTACATAATTGAATCAAAAGTGTTGATATTTTTAAGGGGGTACAATTTCAATGGCTACCTCTGGTTATGTTTAGGTATGAGAAACAGTTTGCAAAGAAGGTTGAAAGAGCTTTGGAATACTTTCTCAGAGATTAGGTTATTCGTGGTTGCTTATTTAATTACTATTAATGTGTATATTCTGTGTTTCTGTCCTACACGTACATTTTTAGTATAGAGTTGCAAAGGAAAGTATGAAAACATGATGTAGAACTTTTTCTTAATGAAAAGCCTAGTTCATAGATAGTTTTTTTTTTATTATCTATAACACTAGGTGCTTTTTCTATTCTATACTTCTATTCTTAATACTCTTCTTGTTGCCAGAATAATATTTTAATTTTACAATTCATAAGGTATTATGTACATTTAAAATTTTAGGAAAAATTTTTTTTAAATATTATACTGATGGTGGTGGTGTAGTTTCTGCTTCGAAGGATTTCAAAAAGAGGTAACGTGTTCTCGTTTCGACGGTAAGGTGGTCAGGAACTTCTGACGGATTCCGCAGCCCGACACGTATCGTCGGAGGGTTCGATCTTCGTTTATAATTCAGAACGTCGTCCAATAAAGCTCAGAAGTGATTGGAAATAGCTGACCGTTCACAACGTAACGATCACCGACCTCCAATTTTGCCCACATGCCAAGTCGACTTCAATAACACCCGTTTACCGTCTACCGCTTGCACTATCCTCCCTCTCCACCCTTCTTCGTTGTTCTTCCGCGCCAAGGACAATTTTATTTCATCCTAAGCTTCGATTCCAAGACCAAGTACTCTTTGGAACATTTCTTTCACATTCAAAATCTGTTTTCAATTTTTTACTTGAAAGTGATAAAATACGATTGATTACTGAATACAGAGAAACAACTTTAAAATGATCTTCTTGTTAAGAAATCACAGAAAAGACAAGATTATTAAATTTTTCCCATACTTAAATCAAAGTATACAACTCCTTCTCTTCCATCAACCTCCTTTTTTACTTAAAAAGAACAAGCCGAAAGATTTTACATAGACAAGACAACAGCAACAAAAATTATCCTTCTTCTTTCATAATTTAACAAATCTCACTTTCGTTACTTCGAAAATCATAAAAAGAAGAAGCTTCTCAAAAACACCACGTTTCTCTCTTCAACCACCGAAAAGGAGCCCAAAATTCACCCCTCCCCCAAAAAGAATCCAAAACTACCCCTCCACAACGGGAACCCCCCGAAGCTCGTAATTTACAGGGCATCGAACGATGGGCGACAGTGGTCGCAATCGAAGAGGGATGGTCGGTTCGGTGACGGAAAGGGGCGGATAAAAAATGCAATCGACAGGTCGGAGGTTACATACGCTTGGTTAAATTGGATCCAAAGCGGGCGGCACGGTCGGCTAGGCGAATGAAAATCGCGTTTAAAAACTGACGCGTTGTTCAAGTGACGCCAGCGGCGCTTCCTCGCCGCGATAACTCGGCGTCTATTGCGGCCAGAGCTCGCATGAATTTATGGTTTAATATGCGGACCGCCGCGTTAGTTGTGTACGCCCCCTAACATGCGCCTCTCGCTTGCAGAGGGTGGAGAAAAACAGGATGAAAGAGGGAGAGAGACGGAGAGAGAAAGAGAGAGAGAGAAGGTAGATAGAAAGCGAGAGGAATAGAGAAAAAGAGAGAATAAGAGAGAGAGGGAAGGTAGATAGAAAGCGGGAGGAATAGAGAAAAAGAGAGAATGAGAGGGAGAGAGAGAGAAGGTAGATAGAAAGCGAGAGGAATAGAGAAAAAGGGAGAATAAGAGAGATAGAGAGAGAGGGGAGAGGGAGAGAGAAGTACCAATCTCTTTCTCTCTCTATCTCTTCCTCTGTTGCTCTCTTCCGGTTGTATCTCTCGGGGGCCCATAACTTTTCCCGATTAAGCGCAAATCAAAAAGCAATCTGCCCGGCCGGCAGCCATCGGACGCGGCCAAGTAAAACCATAAATAATCGTGGAGCTGAAGAAGCGGCGGAGGAAGTTCGTTGGATTCTTTGGTTGTTGGAGAAAAAGCCGACAGGCAGAGCCGGGAGCTGGTCTTTTTGTGTTTGCTTCGGATTCCCAGGTGGGGGTGCGAAAGGGGTTCGTAAAAGGCGGGGGAGGGGGTTGAAGGTAAATTGGAGGTTAAACTGGAGCAATGGGGGAGGTAGAATGTTTATGAGGTGGTGTTTATCGTGAACGAGAGACCGGGGAGGGTTTTCAGCGAGGTAAACGGAAGTTGGGACTCGAACAAGCAGTTCTGAGACAGAGAATCAGGGTTGAAGGTACGCTGAATTTGGGTGACTTTTGGAAAAGTGTCTCATCAATTCTTCCAATTACATATTCTTCGGTTACACGTCCAATAAAAATGAATCGGATATTTTATTCAACGTTGAATCTATCGAAAAGAATCCTCTCAGAGAAACACAGATACCTAATTTTGGCAACAATTTTTTCTTAACCCTCTATGGGTCCGTGTAACTTTCAGGTCCCATGCTAATTTATTGACATTTTAACAAACAATTGTAGTGTTTTTCATGAGATAGCGTATATTAATTCTATAATGTCTCCTACCAACAACCAATACCAATATCCATGACGGTTGCTAGTACCGTCAACCTGAAATAACAAAACATATGCAAGCATTATAAGTCATTGTTATTTGAAAGTCATACAGTGAATTTATTGTAATCAAATTGTTTAAATTGGAAAATTTTTTTTCATCTGCATATACAGGGTGTTCGAACGAAGCAGTGATGCTCAGTCATTGACGGTTACCTACCGTGTTACCCGATTTGCCTGTTGTCAGGCGTAAAAAGCCCGTATTTTAAATTGCTTACAACTAATAAACAAAGCGTCAAACGCAATATCGTTACTCTTGATTTTCGTCTTAGAATGTCGCATAGAGTCACCCCTTCAATTTTCTCCCAGTTTCATCCGAACATCTTGTACAGCATTATAATTGTCGATTTTCCGTTCCATCAATTTGTTTTATATCTAACACAAAACTTCGGCGGATAGAGGGTTAACAGACCATTGTGCAAGGTCGCGCCCCGAAACACTGATTCACCGATACTTCGTCGAATCGCGTTCGAGCTACGCGAAAAACCGCCACTAGATACCCGGTTCCATATCCAATTCCACCGCGCGCGATTTCGCGTGGCGTGCGACGTCCATACCAGACGGGAGAATGGAGGCGATATTTCACGACCCACGACGAGAAACGACGGACCGCGCACGACATAACAAATATCGTCGAAAGAAAGTGGCCGATGTCGCAGTAGATCACGGTGGTTCTGTACCGGCCACTTTGCCTCGTTTTCCGTCGATCTTACCAGCGCACGCAGTTTCCGTTCCTCGTGCCTTGGAAACAAAGAGCGGGAGGGGGTGCAGAAGCAAGAACCGGCAGAGAAATATAATTTCAGGCTATCATGTAAAATTGTTTTTATTTAGGGAACGGGGACCGAAACGTTCAACTTGATTTATCGTAGAAATATATTAAAATATGTATTGTAAAATATATGTGTATCAAAAAATAATAAATACAGTAGCGGACAGAAGTTTATGACCAAAGGGTCAAAGGAAATTAATTAATTAATTAATAAGAAATAGCACGATAGATAAAATTCGTATTCTATGCTAATCAATAAATAGTGTTCTGCTATAATGATGATAAAAATAAGTATATGAACAATATTTGCATACAATAAAATTATGCTTTGGATTTTTCTGTCCTCTTAAACTTTTGTCCGCTACTGTATATATTATAGAAATATATTTAAATTTAAAATAATGTTAGCTTAACTTTCTTAACATTGTTAACACGTTACTTAACTCTTTAGGGAATACTAATTCTATTTAATAATACGTATGCGTACCTCTAGGTTTTCTATGAACAACATTACAAAAGACGAAAACTGTGACTATTTTTATGAACGAGTGATTGCTAAGAAGCATTCCAAGAAAATAAAATATCTTGCTTAATTCTAAAGCTTTTCTGAATCAAAAAAAAGTTAAGATTATGTTGAGAAACTTTCTTTTTTAGCTATAATAAATTTATTTATCAAGAGGTTAAAACTGTTATGAAAGGACGTAAAAAATTGTATAATATTTTAAAACTGTCTGAAACTGTATTTCAATAGTAGTGCTGGTGCATGGATCTTAGTTTCGTATCACTTTTCAAAGATTATACTTTGAAAAATGAGTTGACCCCTGGTCAGAGGCCCTGCTCGGATATTTCCAACCCCGAAAACATTAAGTTTCTGAGGAACGGCGATGGCCGTTAGAACGTTACCGTAATTTTTCTGAATATTTACCGTGCAATCCTCCAATAGACATCGGTGAATCTTCTTTGAGCTACTCTCGATGGCCTTAGAATATAAATAACAATATTTTAGTCGATGATTTGTAGCAGGCTGGGAATATTCGATCGAATATTTGAAATATTCAAGGAATCTTTGAAATTCCCTAAATAAATTTTCAGAATTTAATTTAACTTCGACTGCCAGTGAACACCGTACGTTCTTTAAATAATTATTGCTATTCTTACAGCTCACCATGAATTTTGTAACCAAATTTCCAGCTCCCCTTCTTTTCACGCGCGTTCAACCAAAATGATCCAATAAAACAATCTAACAGATCGAACCAATTTTCCACTCCTCTTCCCCCCCCCCAAAACTTCTCATCAAAAATAGTTACACGATCCCAATCTGAAAAGGCTAATTTCCTAAACCATTAACACCATAACTACCAAGACCAGTCAAAATGACCAATTCGTAATTTTTCTTGGAAACTTCGTAAATTTATCCTGATGCCTACACCTTTGGAAATTTTGCTGTGAGTTTCACTGTAATCAAAATTACGGTTTGTTTCCCTTATATTAGGTATTTTTTAAATATAATTTTCAATTTGATTTCTTCGTCACAAATAAGCATACCCTAACCCATAGGTAGATTCAGTGTTAAACTAATTTTCTCTTTGCAAGACCTCCACGAATGTTCCTCAAACAAGACAACAAGAGAACAGAAATCTTTACCTTTGATCCCCCCCCTATCTAAAGTATCTCTTCGAATCATTTACCAACGTTTCACGGCTGCGTGCCGTATGCAGTTACAACATGCACGCGACAAACTGGCAACGGGAGTTAAGCGGGGTTGTCCGGGCGCTTTTATACGCCTAATGGCTACGATATCTCGACCGGTTTCGCGAGGGGGAAAAAAGTACAGGGACTCTGGCCACGATCCGCTGGAGCTGGTGCACGAGAAGGGGGCGAGGGTGGTTTGACTGGATCAGGCCAAGAGGGCAGCGCTCTTAGTAATCGAATTAGCGGCCCCTCGTGTCCGAGTGTGATTGCTTCGGGTTTTCCAGGAGGGTTTCACTGTCGACCATTCTCCCCACTCTTCTTTTCTCTCACTCTCTCTCTCTTTCTCCTTTTTGTCTCTCTTTTCATTTCTTTATCTCCCTCTTCTTGTTTCGATGTATTTCCACCCTTTCTCTCTCTTTTTACATATATATAAATTGTTTTTCTCTGCCCCCTCTCTTTCTCTTCTTGCTTTGCGATCTCTCTCTCTCTCTCTCTCTCTTTTCATTTCTCTACCCCCCCTCCTTTTTTCAATGTATTTTCACCCT
>JAOPTO010002252.1:0-35741 GCA_033822845.1 Tetrapedia diversipes
ACATAATGTGTTAAGTAGTCTTTGAGTGTTAGGTGAGATCTCTCAAGAGCACCATTAGTTTGTGGATGATATGGGGTAGTAGACAGATGTTTTGTTTGGAATAATTTATTGAACTCTTTAATTAAATTTGACATAAAGTCAGGGCCTTGATCGGATAGAAGTTTTTGAGGAATTCTAAAATTAAGAAATATAAATAACAAAGTTTCTGCTACGGTTTTAGCTTCGTGATCTGGCACAGGGAATGCAAATGAGAATTTAGTTAGGTCATCTTGTGCGGTAATGATGAAACGATTTCCTCTTTCCGTTAGAGGAAGGGGACCTACTACGTCGATGGCAAGTCTTTCGAATGGGGTTTCAGAAGTAGTTGTTATTTCCATTGGTTGTTTTGTTGGGCGAAAATTTGTCTTATTTAATTGACATGACTTACACGTTTTGATGTATTTTCTGATATCTTGTTTCATTGTGGACCAATAGTAACGCTCCTTTATTTTGGAATACGTTTTATTAAATCCAAAGTGACCTGCTAATTTGCTATCATGGCATTCTTTAAGTATGGATTTGACCTCGTCTTGATCTTTTGGGATTAGTTTTCTAGTATTGAACAATCTTATTTCGTTATCAGAAAAAATAAAAGCTATAATTTCATTTAGCATATGTGGTTTAACGCTATTTCCCTTCTCTGGGGGGACAAGAACGAATGAATTACTTTTAACTAAATTCTTCAATGTTATTAGGCATTCAAAAATATATTTATATTCGATTTTATCATGATGTAAAGTTTTAGCGAATAAAATATATAATGTTTGCTGTTTGTTTTGTAGTTTATTTACTGCATTCCTGGATGGTTTCAATTCATCGACATTGAAATTCGATTGAACATAATCAGAATAATGATTGGTCTCATCTAAGTCTTCCGACCAAAAAATTACAATTGGGTTACTAATTTTATGTAAAGGCATATTCTCTACTTGGAATTCAAATATTTTTTTATTAATATAATGGAATTTAATAAAATCTTGATACGTTTTATTAGAATTAGAAATTACATTAAGATCAGCAGATGCTTCTTCAGTTACTTTTGGAAAAAGACGCGATAGTCCATCCGCATTAGAGTTAATTATACCTGGTTAATATTTAATTGTATATTCGTACTCGTTTAACCGTAATCGCCATCTGACGAGTCTAGAAGATGGATTTTTACAGTTCATTAACCATTGAAGAGGTCTATGATCGGAATATATTGTAAAGTTTCGTCCGTACAAATATGGGCGGAAATGATTGATAGTATCGACGATAGCTAATAGCTCCTTCTCTGTAGTCGAATAATGTTGCTCAGGGTCATTTAACGTTCTCGAATAATATGCTACTGGCAAATCTTTTCCATCTGTAATTTGTGAGAGCACACCACCGATTCCTACATTTGATGCGTCACAAGTGATTAAAAAGGGTCGAGAAAAATCGGGGTATTGTAACAACGGTTCTTGCATTAAAATTGACTTAAGGCTTTGAAACGCATTTTCTTGTGATTCTGTCCACTTAAAGGGTGTATCCTTTTTTAACAAAATAGTTAGGGGTTTAGCAATGGTTGAGTAGTTAGGAATAAATTTACGATAATAACCTGTCATTCCTAAAAATATTTGTATGCCTTTTTGATCTTGAGGGCGTGGAAGTGTTTGAATTGACTGTACTTTAGCAGGATTAGGTTTAACGCCTTCACTTGAAATGATGTGCCCTAAATATTGACATGTTTTTTGCATAAATTCGCACTTGTCAGGTTGAAGCTTGAGAGAATTCGCGCGTAGCCTTGTAAATACATTCGTTAATTTTCTATTATGATCCTCTATATTTGATCCGTATACAACGATATCGTCAAGATAGACAAAGCATTGCTTGTTAGTCAATCCTGTTAAAACTACGTTCATCATTCTCTGAAAACAAGCTGGACCGTTTTTCAAACCAAATGGCATACGAGTAAACTCATAGTGTCCGTCTGGTGTAGAAAATGCCGTTTTAGGCGAATCTTTGGGATTCATTGGAATTTGATGAAACCCGTTTGCGAGATCTAACGTCGTAAAATATTGAGCATGACCTAGTTGATCTAGAATATCTTCAATATTTGGTAATGGATATGCATCACCAATAGTCTTATCGTTCAACTTTCTGTAATCTATAACTACTCTCCATTTCTTTGTACCCGAAGCGTCAATTTTCTTGGGGACTACCCATAGCGGACTAGACCAGGGGCTAGTAGATGGCTTTATGATTCCGTGCGATAACATTCTTTCTATTTGTTTTGTGACTTCGTCTTTGTGAACCTCAGGATACCGATATGATTTTACGTGGATAGGCTTATCGTCATAAGTAGGGATATCGTGCTCCGCAGCTGTGGTTGCGGTCAAAATATCATTTGGAAGGAAAAATATATCTTCGAATTCCTCGCACAAATTTTTTATCGATAATTTCTCTTCTTGATTAAGATGACCTAGACGTAGATTTTCATTTAATAAGTTGATACGATTGGAATTTGATTTTTCGTCTACATTTTTGTTTGGAATTTCAGCGCTTTTGATTTGTGGTAAATACTCAATTTCGATAGAAGGCTTGACGAATGATTGTTTTTCTACGGAACGATTTACAATTGTGATAAGAGCTTCGTTGCTGCTTGAGACCTTGACAATAGCATTTGGAACTAACAATGTTTCTTTTTTCATCTAAAGCTACAGCTTGAATAATTCCTTCTTTAAGATTATGAGGATTATATACCTTACACTTTGCGACCATTTCTGACCTTGGTCCAATAGTAATTATTTCATCTGACTTTTGTGCGGTATTAAAATTTAAAGGAATGGGAAATGGAATACAATCGATATGAATACAATTATCTTTATAAGATATCTCGGCATTATTTATTTCGAAAAAATCACTACCCAATAAACCATCAAAGGGAATATTTAATTCATAGTCATCGTTAACTAATTGAAGATTGGCTAAAAATTGATTTTGATGAATTTCTAATTCGAGTTGAATTTCTCCGGAGGTTACTACGGGTGCATTTTTCTTTATTCCCGTTAAAACTATGTTTTTGTCATCGATGATTCGATAGTTACTGAGAGTTTCTCTTTTTATTAGAGAGATAGATGCTCCTGTGTCTATAAGAAGTTTGAGAACTTTATCGGAAGATTTTGCGGAAGAACATTCGATTAATATGTATGTTAGTTCACCGTTATTGAAGTTAACATTTGCGAAATGTAAAGTTGAAAAGTCGGTGATAACGGACCGTTCCATTTCTTTCACGTTGATTTGAGGTATAGAATGAGCATTTCCCTTATAAGAATTGTCGGGATGGAAATTCGGACCTGATTCTCTAAATCGCTTTAACGAGTTTTCACGAGATTGGGAAATACTGGGACCGGCAACCTCAGTATCGAAATTAGATAGTTCCCTTTCTGTATAGTGGAAATTAATCGATCGTTGATTTTGGGAAGCGGGATTATTTTGATTGTTCCTGTTTCTTTTGACATTTGACAAAAATCTTTTTACGCACTCTTCAATTGAATGTCCCGAATTTTTACAATAAGAGCATTGGGTGTTCTGTTTACTACTTGGTTTGTTAGTTAAATGTGGGCTATAATTCTGATGTTCTGGACGTTTGTACTGTGCATTAGAGGTTGATGGATATGCGGGTTTAGGATTAGATTGTCTTTGATTGAAGTGAATTGGTTGGGGAAAATTTTTATGTGTAGGATTTTTAAAACGACAGTCGTTACTCGAATGATTTGATCGGTTACAATAAAGACATCTCTGTGGGATTTCATGACGTATTCTAAGAGCTTTTTCTTCGGCAGTAGCGGCAGTGAAAGCTTGATTTATGGTTTTAAATTCTCTATAGCGAAGCATTTGGGATATTTGTGGGTGTGTATGATATATGAAACGATTTAATGTCATATCAGCTATCATTGCAATGCGTCCTGATAGCGTGTCTTCTTCTAAATTTGACGCATATATCGCGGCTAATATTCTAGATGACAAATCTTCTAATCGTTGGAAAAATTGAGAAACACTCTCGGTTCTGCCCTGTTTCATCGAATTAAGGTCCTCGAGAAGCTGATCAAGTGATTTCTTATCCTGATATAAACTTAACAATAAGTCTGATATTTCTTCCCATGTCGTTAAATTACAGTGAATATCAATTTGTTCTCTGGCTTTACCCGTAATCTTACTTTTTACGTATAACAACAAAAGAGGTTTTTGTGAATCGTGAGCATTTTCAAAAACCGCATCTACTTGCTTAATAAAACTCCTAATTTTAAAACGATCACCATCAAAAGTATCAGGAATTAATTTAGTCAAAAATTCAAGACTGGCACGGGGTGCATCTACAACTTGGTTTCGTTCCATGATATTAAATTTTGATTATTGGGATCGAAAAGAGGTAATATAGGAAAAAGAATTGTCGAAACTAATCAATATCTAGAAACTATGTTACTCACAGCGAAGCGATGGAAGGTCTTCTTGCAATCGGTGCTGAAGTTGCTAATTTCAGTGGTATTCTCCCAGATTGTAATGCCCTTCGGAGTCGCTCGTCGTAGTCCTTCGTACTTCGTTGTCTTCGTTGTCCAGTTTCGTAAAAGAAATTGCTACTTAAATTCCAGTGATGAATTTGTTGATTTCACCTTTGTCTCCTGGTAATTTAAAGCACTGGACATCCCATCCTCGTCGCCAAATTTGTGTTAGATTTCGAGGTTTGGGGTTTTTAAATGTTTTATTCTTGCCAAACTTTGATTTACAAGATCTAACACGTAACGAAGTATAGAAACGAAAGCTACTGCGTCGCTGCTGGTGAAAATAAAGTCTGCCCTAAGTTTCTTATTGTCTATATATATACCTGGGAATTTAGGGTAGTGGGGTAGGAAAAGTACAACAGGGAGAGAGAGAGGGTTCAGGAGTTGACGAATAGATATGGGATAGATGACTTGGATGGATGAGTAACGGTTCAGGGTTTAGGGCGGATGATTCGAAAGGATGAGTGGCGGTTCAGAAGTGTAACTATTTAAAGAAGATGGGACTGATTGTCTTAATTAAATAAGCGATATCTAACATATTGTTATTTATTATTTAAGAACCATTTTTATTGATTAGATTCTTTGAACATAATCATTACCATTCTTTTAGGAATATATTTTGCAATATTTCAATATATTGAGTTTAAAGAATCACCATTTACTATTAATGATAGAATTTACGATTAATGATACGGTTCAATTTTCTTTACGGCCACAGAATTCCATGGACTACATGTAATAATTGGAATTTTAATATTTATTTCATGTTTAATGCGACTAATATTAAACCATTTTTTAAATATGCATCATTTTAATTTCGAAGCTGCTCTATGATATTGACACTTCGTTGACGTAATTTGACTTTTTTTATATTGCTCTTTTTATTCATGAATTTTTCTATTTACTATATATATATATATATAGTATAAAAATTACAATTAATTTCCAATTAAAAAATTTAAATAAATTAATATTGTAGGCAATTTGCAAATCAATAGGGCCTTTGTATAGGGGAGAGCGGCAAAGAATAACGAATGCCGATTGCCATTGCTTTCTTTAGGCGACCGCGGATTAGACTTCGAGGTGTCGCCGTGTTATTTTTTCGGGGCCGCGTTATCTTCCGGCGCCGCTTTAAACAACGCCTGCGGTGTAAGGATAAACGGTCGCGGCTGTAAACCTGATCCCCGAAGAAAATGTGGACGGCTGATGTTCTAGATGCAAACGCGCGGAGATATCGAAGGCGGGCATTTTTCCGAAGGTCCTGATTGGTAAGGACAGGAACCGCCTATCAGGCCCGAGGCAAATAAATAGGAAGCCTCGCGATAATTAGATACAGTTCAAAGTCAGAGTTAGTTCGTTCATAGAGAGATCATAGTTTTTGAGAGTTCATAGATAGTTCAGAGTTTTTAGTCAGAGTATATAGTTCACGGTGCGTTATTATAAGTCGTTGCATTAGCTCGTAATTTATGTAAAAGCCCATCGGCCAATAAATAATTCCAACAATATATATAATATTTTATTATAAATGTTAATTTAATAATCAATATAATCAAATCAATAAATTTAGGAAAAAATATTCCTTTTGAATGTGGATTTACCCCAATAACCAAGGCTAACTTACCATTTTCTTTACCATTTCATATAGTATTACTTTTATTTTTAATTTTTGATGTAGAAATTGTTTTATTAATTGCAACAATTTTATATTTAAATGTTATAAATAACATTTATGTAAATCTAACAATTTTATTTTTTTTTTATATATTAATTTGTACTTTAATTTTAGAAATAATAATATGTAGTGATTGAGAGAAAGAGAGAGAGAGAGATTTCAAAAGGACGAATGGGTAATTAGATTGTTTGTAATGGAGCGAATGATAGGCTGAGTGAGGAAAGAATGAGAGGGAGTGAGTGAGAGAGCGAGAGAGAGCGCGTGAACCGGTGTAACAAAAGGCGAGGTATGAGTCAGTAGAGAGAGAGAGAGACGCGAATGGAGAACGAAGGCGTTACGAGCGGACAAGTGTGATGTAATTAATAAAATTATTAAATATCAAAAACTACAACAAATAGGTTATTTAAATTGAATATTTTAAACTTATAGCACTTTAAAAAAATCACCTATATATTTTAATTGAAGCCAAAGAGCCTAATTATTGGTAATTAAATTGATTTAAAAAATCCAATTAAATAAATAAAATTAAACTATATGCCTTATTTATGAAAAATTTTTAAGCCGAAATTAAACGTAAAATTTACTTCATATATTTAATATATGTATATATAAAATTAAAATTATATTATTAATAATTAAGTTTATAAATCTTATTAAAGAAATAAAATATAAGATCTTCTAATTCTCAACGTTAATATAAAATTATTATTATTTCTAATTTATAAATTTTATTAATTGATTTTACATTGAAAATACAAGATTTTTATTTAAAGCGTAACTGTAAGCTTTGACGTCTCCGAGACGTCAAGAACTATCTTCGGCGAACGCCAGGCAAAAGGATATAAAAATATATTTTTTTATATGTTTGATATAGCTATTTATAATGTTCATATCTTATATTCCAAATTACCTACTTCACAAAAGCAATCGATTGTGAATTTTCCATTGAAAATTACATTACATTACAGAGGATATGTTCTGTAATTTGTCCCTTCCGTACTATTCGACACGCGGCAGACGGTCGCAAAGTGAATGCCCAATTCGGTTACAAGCAGAACATTGGGCACATTTTCCCGAACATACACCTGCGACAAATAAAAAGCAACATCCTGCAAAAAGATGCCATGTTTGCGTAAAACATCATATAAGAAGCAAAACGACTTGGCAGTGTAAAACATGCCTCGTTCCACTACATATTACTAAATGCTTTGAGATGTATCATACGTTACAAAATTATTAAATTATTATTTTATAGTATTACTTAATTATTGTACACTAACACTATATTTCAACCTTATTGAATGTTATATAGCAATGTAAACTTGAAAAAGAAAACGCCTTGTTTCTGAGCTTGTACATGAGGGTTTAGTTGAGCCAAATTAAATGGTGTTCTTCGAACGCGTCGACGCGCATCTTATTCGTATGTCAAGCGGTTAATGAATTTCGAAATATGGTTGAAAGTAAAAAACAGTATCCCGATAATCATTAATTACACAGCAAAGTTATCGATTTGCAGGCATGGAAAATTTTTGCAGATGTCAATGCAATAATCCGTGCCAACGGCCATACTGCGCCTACGTACGTGCAATAATGTGAAGTTGCGAGAACAAATAGCATCTCATAGAAAAAGTATGGTATTGCAAAATGAGATATAAATGAACACGGAAGAATAATTCATATTTCTGGTTCTGTTACGACTATTAGATACCTAAACTGATTTCTAAACGCAACTGCTTTTAAATACCGTTACATGAAAATAAGTTTCTACGTACTGCCTTTATCATTTTGGTTAGTATTCATGACTTTACTTCACACATCTTCTTTAATCTTCCCAAATAAACAAATTCTTGATGTACATGTTATTAAAAAATATACATATTTATTTGTAATAGGTTTGGAAATAAAAAAAATTTGGCAAAGCCAATAAGTTTTTTGAATCGTTTCAAACAGAATAGTACAAAAGGTAAACGAGTATATAAATAAAATATGCAACAGCCATCTCAAAAAAAATATCAGTGTAAGAAAAGTAAATAGAGATTAAATAAAATATTGATTATTCGATACTTTTAGAGATAATAATTCATCTCTAAATTATGTATAACATAGTATAATTTCTCTAAATAAATATTAATTCCTAAAAGTTAGCGAAGGAACTGAAATAACATTTATCCGAAAATTCATTTGAAATATATGTAGTTAAAACAGTAATACGTAAGTACATACTGTATTAAGTATAAGCAAATGCATGTAATTTACAAGGTGAAAGTGTTCTCTATTTACATTCCATTTGTTTAGCTAGATTTATAAAAACGTAATTTTTCGTAATAATCCACAATCCATAAACTACAGAAGCGTAAACAAATATAAAATCATTGGAATATAAAATTACTAGAAACCTATTCTAAAATCCACGATATTATTTTGAACTAAACATAATTATATAAATAAATTATTTTCAAATAATGTTTTATTTATAACACAAAAGAATTTTTTTCAAATAAATGAAATAAAAGTAGGACACGTACATTGTCTTTGAATTACACTTGTGCAATGCTATAAGTGACCTACTATCAAGATAAAGCAAAAATTAGTATATTTCAAACGCAATTGAGATAACAGATTCGGAAATTATTTTAGGGAGCGTTTATATAAAAATAAAATAAAACAGAGAATCATTTTATTTGACAGTGAAATAATAAAATAATTCAGAAAAAAAAGATCATTTATTCGAACAAATAAACTAACACATAATTGTATTAACGGTTTGAGTCCCAAGCAGCGCAATCGCGCTGTTGAGATTTTATGTCGTGAAAACCCAGCACATTTCGAACGTTGTGAACAACTGAAGGTGGCGTTACTGATTGTCGAAACGCGCTCAGATTTGCTGAAGCAAGTACATTACACAACTCCTTTTAATGTAAATAGTACATTTTACAATAAGTATAATAATACTATAATAATTTAATAATACATTACAAAATAAAAATTTAAATACAAGCGCTATTGCGCCGCTTGGTATTTCTCGACATAAAATAAAACAAGCGCTATCGCGCTGCTTGGGTCTTTTCGTACTCATTTAGAGAAAGCGCGGTCGTGCTGTTGGCCGGCAGCCGTTGAGCACTCATTGATGCGACTTCAGCGCTGATAGCCTTTCTTTCTCAACGACTCGCGTGCACGCGTGCGGTCCGCATTCTACGAGCTCCCTGTGCAGGTGACCGGATCATGGATCATTATATACTGTATGTTGTTAGTAAATTTGCAGTCTGGACGGCACAGGAACAAGAGAAGTATTCTTACTTTTTTTTCACACTGTCTTATATGTGTATGATCAAATTCATCGAAATTATCTTTTTTGCCAATGAAAATAATGAAAGTAACTATGCATGCTCTTTTTTATAATTGTGTAAGAAAAAGTGAGCCTTTAGAGACTACGATTAACTTTTTGTAAGCTACGCGTAGATCAATTACTTAAATAGTATGTCTGATTTAAGTGTGTACAGATCATTGTCTTTTGCCATTGAAAGCAGAAAAATATTTTGTATAAAATTTATTTGATTTTATGGAAAAAAGACTTAATAGATTATTTGACTTCCTTTTAAGATTATTATTTATAAATATTTTTATAATAAATCTTTATTACTGTTATTTTATTATGTATTTAAAGATTAATTCAGCGAAGTAAGTAAAACGTTTTATTGAACAATTTCCTAGTAAAAAGGCGTGTATGTTACAAATGATCTAAATTCGTTTTATTAAGGACTTATGTTAGTATGATGTAAAGAATAGACTGGTAGTTTTTTAATGATTGCGACGCTGTTTGAAGTTGGAAGGTGAGAGTAATAATGAAAAAAACAAAAAATAAACGACAGAAAACAACATGAAATAATATATTTCATTTATTAATAATCTATTAGTTTAATAATATTGTTTGGAGTATACGTAAGTTAATATTTGCGTTCGAATTCCCGGACTCCAAACAGCTCGGAAAGAGGAAGAGGTTAAGAATGTTACGCAGTATATATTTTCGCCGCTCGTGCAAGGAAGCGGCCGTATATTGTTACAAGTACGGCTTGGGCAGAAGAGAGAAAATAGATGCCAAAAAACGCCTCGGCTGTCGGCTCGACGTTCGGCCCGTCCCTTCTCCCGGCGGCCACCTCGATGGTCCTGGAACAAAAGCGCTCGCTACAGCTCTGACGTCACGGGCTCCGTGTACGATCAGCTGGCCGAATTACGTCACGCACGATTGCCGTCAGCCCGTGGTGACAACTGCCTTTTGCCTGTGCGGCGAAGTGGACTGTATTTTTTAGACGAGAGCGACAAACCAAAAAGGAGTCTACTCTACGTCTTCAGATAACACCGGAATCGGCCCCAAAGGGTGGAGGTTGTAAGGCTCCTCCCTTGGTGCACCCGATTCGGCCTTGGATTCCCTCACTTACTCAACCACAGTGGGTGCTGACGCCTTGTGTGTATGCACCGTGAGCGCGTGAGCAGACAAGAGGATCCTGCAGACCGCTTGGATCCTCTCCTGTCTTTGGAAACGGTCTCACGGGAGAGCACGGCTAGTCCAGCGGCAGATGAGGGCGACGAAAGTGGTAGGCGACTGACGCTGTGAATCAGTGAGCAGCCAAGAACTATGTTCTCCTGTCTTGTACCTGATTCACAGAGCACCCTTCCCTGCAATCGACGATAGGACCGAGAAGCAGGACGCTAAAGCCTGGTTTCTCGGCGGAAGCAAGGTTGGAAAAACCCTAAAATCGCTTCCAATGACAGTGAAGCGCGAAGGGAGTCGACCCACGTTGGCCACGTGGAGACTCCGGTTACTCGCGTTACTTTTCGTCCGTAGGATTCTGCTCGTTTTGCGGCACGACTTGGATCGCCGAAGTCGCTCGCTCGAGGTCCTGTGATACACTGTGCCGTTCGTCGGCTTCCCCCGACGAACGCGCATTTTCGTTAATTTCAGCGCCGATAAGAGGCGCTGACGAGTCTCATATTCTTTTCTCTTTCCCTCTCCGGTTTCTCTCTGTTTTTATATCTAGCCGCGGCATGTACGACCTAGTACATCACCTATTTTGTTTTCCAATGACTCAGGCGAGCCTAGGCGAGCCTAGGTCGTCTTCGTCAACGGTTTTTTGCGATACCTACCGGTGCACGGTGACATCGCAAATGGGAACAACCGACAAAAACTGACGGCGATTTTCGCGGTGCTCAACCGTTCCGTTTTTAAACAAATATGAATATAAGAAGTAATATACTCAAATATATTTGGCAAAGTTGATTCTAGTCCGTGTTGATAGCATATAGAGGAATTGTTTATTATTTATTTTTCAAACTGGAAAAGGGCATACGTAAGAGCATTAGCTGACTTTCACCTGCTGCAGCAAGTAAGCGGTGAATCGTTTTTCCGTGTTATTCTGAAATTAATGAAATATAATGTATAACACACACAGTTTCTCCAAGAAATTATTCAATTATTGTCTGTTACCTGTGTAGTGTAATGCGTATATTTGTCCGTATGATTTAGTGTAGTACGCGAATCTCACGCAATTTTAGTATCGCGCGAGCAACATATAAAAAAACTGGACGAATCGCTGTTTCTTTGAATATATTTACAATCGAAGTATACACTTCGGAACTGTAGGTAATTTTGATCTCAAATTCGACTTTCATCCTAACGTGGCGAAATAAAGAAAAAGGGTTTAATATGGAAGCCGTCCAAGTAAGGTCAGGTTTACAAATTGTCGCAACACTTGAGAATTCCAAACAAAAAAAGAAAATGCTTTCTTCCCGAGTGTCCTAATATTCTAACAACCTGACAAACTGGAAAAATGGTTTGCAGCATTTTACACGTATTACAAAGGGAGAGTATTCGATTTGATTCACCTCACACTCTTTGATACACGTTGATATACATAACACGTGAATTTTATTGTTCCGATCAATGATGAGAATACACACCTACATCCTGTTTTTATAACTGTGTCAGAAAAATAAGCTTATGTGGAATATAACTGCCCAACGAGTAAGGGTAAGCAATAAAAGATGTTGAAACAAACCTTGGCGTCTGTCACCAATTTATTCTTTTATATTTGCAATTTGAATGGTTAAATAGACGCAGTCAAAGAAATAGCAGTATTGAAAAAGAATATACAGGAGAGGGAATTGCAATGGGAAAGGGAGAGTAACGATTTAAAAGAAAGAATTGAATATCTAGAAAGGAACGAAGAGATCCAGAGAAGAAAGGGAAAAAAGTTGAATATAATCATAAAAGGGATAGACGTAGGCGGCAGTAAGGAAAAAATAAGCAACTTCTTCTACGAGAAACTGAAAATTCAAATAAAAATAGAGTACACACAGATATTGAGATCACAACATAATCAGAGTTAAACTCTCATACTGGCAGAACAAGAAAAATATAAAAGATGTTCAGTCCTTAGTTAATAAGAATGAAGACAGTTATGACACTGTAAGCTACGGGTATCAGCGAGATATCTACGATTATCCGAGTTGTCTCCAAACATTCGATAGTGACGGTTTTGTAAGTTAAGGATATCAGCGAAATATCTAGGATCATTTGAGATGTCTCTAAATATTCGATCACGCAAACATTCGACTACGCGAGAAATCACATAAACATTTGACCACACAAGATATCTATAAACATTCAGCCACGCAAGATATCTACCAACATCCAATTCCCCGAGATATACAGGGTGTTCGGACAGCCCTGGGCCCAAATTGAAAGAGTAACTCCCTGCGACATTCTAAGACGAAAATCAAGAGTAACGATTTTGCGTTTGAGGCTTTGTTTACGAGTTATAACTAGTTAAAAATATCGTTTAATCCGGACCGTTCGACGCCTGAGAGCGGGCAACCGAGGCAACTGGGTAGGTAACGTCGCTGAGTCCACAGTGATGCTCAGTCGTAACTGCGTACGGAATACGACTTACCTCTGAACAGCTACAGAAATGCATGTTCACACATGACACTCACACATGATCCCGTGACACATTTTAAATCACAATCGTAGAATGGTATCATTAAACCTAGCTACTCCACAATCCACAAGGACATATTAAAACAATCCCTGTGAGATTTTCGAGCAGAGAGGATTAATGTTTCTCCAAGGCACAAACTCGCACTAACACATAATCCATTCATGCAGACGCTGTAAATATCCGTTGAAAGCACCCACATTCATTGAAAATAACACCGGAAAAGTTTGCATATAAATCTGCAGGAAATACATACGACACTAATATCGACAAGAAATTCACGAACGTCACGATTCTCTACGAAAAACTTCGGACACTTCACGATTTTCTATTAAAACATTCACGCATATTATGCATATTATAATTCTCTTCGACAAAACTAACACATGTCGCGGTTATTTATGAAAAAACTTACACAAATCACAATTATTTACGAAAAAATTCAACTAGGTCACGATTCTCTATGAAAGATTTTACAAGTATCTGAATTCTTCACAGAAAAGGTCATTGCCCGATCAGCTGTTCACGGGAATGGTATACTACACGGGTTCGAAAGCGACAACGCATACAACGACGGGCGCTGTGGATAGGAGAGAAGTGACGATCGCACCAACACATATACGTTTCCGTCAGTGTGTTGTCAGTGTAGTATACCATTTTCAACGGATATTTACAGCGCCTGCATGAATGGATTATGTGTTACTGCGAGTTTGTGCCTTGGAGAAACATTAATCCTCTCTACTCGAAAATCTCACAGGGATTGTATTAATATGTCCTTGTGGATTGTCGAGTAGCTAGGTATAATGATACCATTCTACGATTGTGATTTAAAATGTGTCACGGAATCATGTGTGAGTGTTGTGTGTGAACGTGCATTTCTGTAGCTGTTCAGAGGTAAGTCGTATTCCGTACGCAGTTACGACTGAGCATCACTGTGGACTCAGCAACGTTACCTACCCAGTTGCCTCGGTTGCCCGCTCTCAGGCGTCGAACGGTCCGGACTAAGCGGTTTTTTTAACTAGTTATAACTTGTAAACAAAGCCTCAAACGCAAAATCGTTACTCTTGATTTTCGACTTAGAATGTCTCAGGAAGTTACTCTTTCAATTTTGGCCCAGAGCCGTCCGAACACCTTGTATATGCAGAAAAAAACTTCATACGAGGTTTCAAATGCTTCAATAGAAGAAAAAGAAGAATGTATTTAAATATGCGTAAATACAATTACGACGGTCACCAGTGTACGACATGAATGAGTTAAGTGGACGAAAGGCCTTTAATTTTGTCAATAACAGAAAAACGACGGCTCTAAGGAGAATACCGATTAGACATGAATACAGAATCCTTCATAAAAGATATGTTTCTCCCGTGTACCAATATCAAGATGAGCTTCAGACCTTCGCGCTTTTTCCGCTATTTTTCATACTTTAGAGGCATAATCCAAGGAATTTATGAATTTTTATGCTTGCTGCACGGCACTTCTACCACTTTTTCCCTCCGCATTCTCTCTTTTAACACTTAGCCGACCGAATGGACGATTACGCCTAAACGGTTGAATGGATTTCAATGAAATTTTATATTCCAATTTAATATTTTCCTCTCAAGACCTGGTTAAAGGTTGAATAAAATTTGTTCAAAAATAATGATGGTTACCCCTAAAAGTTACAGGACTACCTTTCATTTCCTAAATTTAAAAATCTGCTTCATATTTAAGCATAAAATGTATTTAACTACATGTAGATTATTAAACGACAAATACTTTGATACTCTGGTTTAATTAAATTTGTGAAAATGAGTATCCACTTTTGGCCAGTACGGTGTATGCTATAGCAGCCTTCGATAGAATAATATATGTTTGACTCGATTCTATATTTACAAATTAATAATATACAACATGCACGTTACCGCTCGATGGAAACCGTGGGAAGGTGGTGGTTTCTTCCGTCAGGAGGGAAATGCAAACAATTTGGCATGCAATTCTATAACGTCGCGATATTCGTGAAAAAATTAAAAAGAATTATAAAAGTAGAAGAAAAGACATTATGTTTAAAAAAGTGCATTTCGGAAAGAGGTTCGGGCGATATCGCACATAGCGACGCCCCTGGATTCGCGACCTCTAATTCTACCGTTATTAAAAATATCAATAATCGGGTAACTTCAACCGGCGGATTTCGGTAAACATCGCCTTGGCTTTGTCTGCCAGCGCGAGGGCATTGAACCACAAGGTACAAAAAAGATGTTTGTCGAGACTCTAACGCCTGTTATTCGATTAATTCAAATTGAAAATAACGAAATGAGAAGGGGCGATTACGCTTGAGAGTGAGAGAGAAAGAAGCTTCGTCCGTGAGGTATTAAATACCGTGCGCTCACGGACGAAGAGAGATTCCGTAAGTGATTTTCGAGGAGTTCCGTTGAAAATATTCGAAGTGAATACTGCGTGGAGTCGCCGCGGAAAGAAGTCTCGAAATCAAACGGAACGGTCACGGAGTGAAGTTTGTTCGGTCGAAAAGTACGTGTCGTTTGCGATGATCGTGATCTCGCGCATCGATCGAAAAAGCGGAAGAATTTATAATTAAACGCGGTTGTCGTTTAATTATGTGATTCGTGCGTTTCGCGTTCCGCATCTCCGTGACATCGGTGGACACCCATAAAGTCCTTATGGGCCACTGACACAAGCACCTGTATTCCTCTGGAAAAGAGGAAAGAACAGTCGATGATCTCCGATTTTCGGAGCTCGACCAAGGCGGTAATAATCAACTATTCTGTCCCGTGCATCTCTGCTGTCCTTACCCCTTGTGAAGCATTAGGGGATGCACGCCCACGGAATAGCGTACGTCTTTCTTAAAATCCTGCCCACGAACAGCAGGTGTATTCTAGTGGAGGAATCTCTCCTGTTCCCGTGCATCATGTGAAGATGGAATTCACGCACGGGGGTCTTGAATAAGTCACAGAATACGCTCGATCTGTGGATCGAAGCAACGGTCGTTCCTTGACAGCTGCAAGGGCTATGATGCAATGGCTACGCCTGACGCAGCGTAGGCCCGGTAGTGCATGTACCAATGCTGTAGAAACAATTCACAGAGGCCCCAGCGGCTATGGGATTGCTACACTGGAGGCACTCTGCAGTTTCTGCAGGTCCATGCACCAGACCTTATGGGACTACACATTGCGTGTGTACTTACAACACACACGCAAGGGGAACGAACGGAAGAAGACGTTGTGTGTATTGCGATGGAATCGTCTATTTCATAGGCGAGCCGCATACACACATAAGAGAGTAGATCCTCGGTGTTTACCGCGACGCGGTCAAAACACACAGACCAGTCGGGTCTATATGTGTTGTAGCATCGCGATGCTCAACACTTACTCTCTTAACGGGATTAACTACCGTCACAAAAAAGCGTCGCGACACGGCTGAACGCCGTGCAATAAGCCGACGCTACGGACTAGAAAAATAATAAACATTATATTTTAAAACTAATACAGTCCACAATAGTTCGCAGGTGAAGATCCTGACCTACCCGACGAGCCGGACCGTTGGGAACCAACCAGACCAGGCCAATACATCGGGAGGAAACAAAACTCAATTAAAATCTGTTCTTTCTAATTTGTATAATCCAAATAAACGGTGTTCCGGGCTGGAACACCAATATAAACGGAGCTCAGCGTTGACAATTTATTAGCCTTTATCGATACCACTCTCCCTCTCCCGGCTTACTCGAAGATTAAGGAAACTATTTAATAAATATAGAAATTTCCTTAGTCAAATTACGAACACATTATGCTAAGAAAAATCGTGCTGCCAATTATTTACATCTCTAAAGAATAGAAAGCAAAGCAAAGGAATTTACTATATTACATGCGTTTGAATTTCGAGATAATTGTTACATATAAAATGTATATAACAAAAGATATATATTTATTTGTACAATTACCTCAAAATTCTCTTTATATTTATATAAGCGAATATACAGCATGAAAGCATAAAAATGGTATGAGGAAAATCGATTACTTATTTACACGTTAACGATGTCCAAAAATAAAATGGAATTGAAAATAAATGAAATTGATAATATTTTGGACATTGTTAATCCGCATTATCCGACAAAGGGGGAGGATCCGCGATGCTGCCGTCATCGGCCGCATATAGCCGTAATTTACTTTTCTGTTGCTTAACAGAACTGGAATATAAAATATCAGATGACATGAGAAATAGATGTGTATCATCTACCTCCATGGTCTGAGCTTTATCCCCGTTTGCCTGTAATGCTGATTTCACGACGCAAGTTCCGTTAACGGTGGCCGAATCGAGCTTGTTTCGGTTTTTGCTCTTTATATCGGGAAGCATGGAAAACGATCTTTCAGCATCGACGTTCGAATTTGGCAGACATCTGATTGAATTTAATAACATTTGTAAAGAAGGATATTTAAAAGAGCCTAAACTGTTTCGTGTTAAGATTGTTTTCCAAAACTCATCAAACTTCTTATGTACTAAATTCTCCTTGTCATGTGCAAAGTCCAAATGTAACATTGCCCATTCTTTTTGCAAACCGTCTTCGTCGAAACCGCCGAATTTCTGCGCAATAAAAACATTTCTGAAGGAAATATCTCTTTCGCAGTTTGATAAAGCCAAAAGTGTACATAATTTGCTGAGAAATTCGTCATCGATTAGTAATCGATTACGAATTTCGTTCGCAGTTGTCACATAATAATGCCGCGCAACGTGATCGTCAAAAACAAAACACAAGCAGTCGGAGAGCGTAAGTTACGCGGATTCTCAATTCCCTAACGAATTTTTTCAATGACCTATGACACTAGAAATTGATATTATTACGAGTTGATGTACTTATACTTTCTTTCAATTTTTTCACGAATATCGCGACGTTATAGAATAGCATGCCAAATTGTTTGCATTTCCCTCCTGATGGAAGAAACGACCACCTTCCCACGGTTTCCAGCGAGCGGTAACTTTAAGGGGTAACCATCATTATTTTTGAACAAATTGTGGAAGGAATTCTGGTTTCGATGGCGTCACCCTGCAACGGGATCAGGTTCTACTTCGAGGGAAACTGATAAGCTGGATCGTTCCCCGAAGTTGGACCAAAGGATGCAATGAGCTGATGTCATGCGTGGAAAGGTCATCTTTGGGTCCAATGGCATCACCCTACATCAGGATCGGTTTCGCTACGAGGAAACCGATAAGCTGGACCGTTCCCGGAAGGTGGACAAAATGAGGTCATGGGAAGCTGTGAAAAACCCTGCTGGAGGGTTACGAGGACACGCAGTCTTCCGATCCGCCGTACGGTCCACGTCGCGAAGGAATTGTTCGAATAAAGAGAAAAGTTACTGCGTTCAGTTGTCGTTTTATTTTAAATTATTATAGTTTATTTCTTGATTGTTTTCCATCTAGGAATACAACTTCTCCGTATTACAATCATCTCTTTGGCTTATATCTAGCTTACATTTATCCCATTCATACTGTTCACCGCCTTTTCCACTCGCTCTTCTAACCTACTTACAATTACTCTTTCTCTATCCCTTTCTCTCTCGTAATACACTTATACTCCTCCCGCTACCCAATAATAATACTAACGATCATACTAATATCTCCACCATACTAATAACATTAATAATAATCATGATAATAATAACAATAATAATAATAATATGATAATAATAACAATACTTAACCCTGATAACTACACTAAACATAGTAACAATCTTAACCTAACAGGGATCGTAATCGTAATAGCCATAGGTCACCCTAACACCTCCTCCTCCCCATGGTCTATACCTGGTTACTTCCCTTATTGCCGCCACTCTTCTTCCGTTCCCATTCCTTCAACCATGCCTCCCCCTCACCCCTTTCTCCCAAAATTCTCGCCGCATTCTCCTGCCAGCTACTTATATTTTCCTCTCTTCTTCCACACACCTCCCAAATATGCTCCCATGATTCTTTCTCTTGCTCGCAATATCCGCACCTCCTTCTCTCTTCCTCCAACCAGTACCATCCCTCCTTCGTCTCATTTCCCATTCTATATCTCGCTAACCTTCTTTTCCTCTCTTCCGCCCAATTCTCCTTCATATACTCCGGCATCCCAGCCACTCTCACATATTTATACCACCTGTTATATTTCGATTCCTGTATTTTTTGACTCCTATCTACCTCCTGTCTCTCTCTGTCCTTCTTTTCTATCCTCTCCCACTCTACTTCTTGCCCTTCTCCCTTCTGTTTCTGCTCCACTTCCCTCTCTTTCCTGAATTCTTCCCTTTCTTTCCACCAGCCCGCCCTTTCTCTTCCTTGTTTTCCTTTTCTTATTCCCTCCCTGTAATATTCCCCTGCCAACACCCCTCCCTTTCCCTCTTTTAATTTCCTTTCGTACAGCCAAGCCCTTTTTCTTGCCCTTATTCTCAGGAGGTCTCTCTTCCACTCTTCTCTCATCATATATCCCAGAGTCCTCCAATCCACTCCCATCACCCATCTCAAATATCTTTCCTGTACCGCCTCTACCTTTCTCCTTTCCTGCCATCCCCAGATTTCCGCCCCATACCCCATCACCGGCCACACCAGTCTGTCAAACAACCATACCCTTCTCCCCCATTCCTTCCCCAACCACCTCTTCCCTAATCCCCATACTTGCCTCATAACTTTCATTGTCCTTTTAACTCTTTCATTCACATGATTATTCTGTCCTCCGTTCCTACTTAACCTATATCCTAGGTATGAATATTCCTTAACCTCTTCTATCTCCTGCTCCTTCCATTTCCATTCCACTTTTTTTCTTCTTCCCCCTCCCCCTACTCCAAATCTCATTATCTTGGTTTTATCTGTGTTTAGCAGTAGCCTTTTATCCTTCAGATACCGCTCTAGTCTCCTTATCATTTCCTTCATCTCCTCTTCCCCCTCTGCTACTAACATTATGTCGTCCGCATACGTGAGACTATAAACTCTTTCCCCTCCTACCTTTACTCCCCCCCACCAACCCCTTTTTAATTCTTCCTCTAAATCACATAATAGAAGATTGAATAAATGTGGGCTGAGAGGACAGCACTGTCTTAACCCTCTCGCCGTCCAGAAACACTCTCCTACCACTCCTCCGGCCTTCACCCTACTTTTCGTTTCCCTGTAAATCCCTTTAACCCCTTCAATCAATCCCTCACTAATTCCCTTTTTCCTCATCATTTCCCATACCAACGCCCTATCTACCGAGTCAAATGCTGCCCTTAAGTCCACAAACAATGCCCACAACTTTTTTCCTTCTTCCCTTATATTTCTATTTACAATGTAATTTATGACGTAAATATTATCTATTGCTCCTAATCCCTTCCTGAATCCCGCTTGTCCTTTATTTAAATTATTATAGTCTCCGACAAAATTTTATTCAACATTTAACCAGGACTTGAGAGGAAAATATAAAATTGGAATATAAAATTTCATTGAAATCCATTCAACCGTTTAGGCGTAATCGTATTAACAAATGCGTGAAACTAAAAAAAAATTTCATTTTTAAATAATCAAAACGTGATCAGGGGGTCTTAAAACGTGTTTTTCCGCGACAAAAGTTTTTTCGAAATTTTTTTTCATTAGAAGACATCCTTGTATGTCGAAAAATGAAAATAGGCAGTCAAGATCCCGCGTGGCTCGTGCTGCATGCTTGCTTTCCAACGTAGGATGAATCTCAGCGCTTCAAGAGCGAGAGAGAAAGACTTTCATTTGGTTTCTCTCTCGATTTCCCGAAGTCATCCGAAACGCTGAGCTCATGTACACGCGTCTCCTGCGGTGGTGTACGTATTGGTGGGGGGTGTTCTCGAGAACTCCGGTCACCAATCTGGCATCAGAGGGTACGTGTCGCCAGGCTTGCTTTCCAGATTGGTTGGATTTCAGAGCTTCAAGAATGAGAGAGACAGATTTTCATTTCTCTTCTCTCTCGATTTCCCGAAGTCGTCCGAAACGCTGAGCTCACGTACGCGCTTCTCCTGCGGTTGGCTGCGTTGCGGAAGGGAGTGTTCTCGAGAACTTCCTCCCACAGTCTCGCATCAGAGCTTCAGTGCACACGCGCTTCTCTTTTATACACATTAGGATAACTGGTGGGGGTTACTAGAATCGAAGATTCGAGAATGCCCTTTATGCGCTTTTATGCTACACATTAGGATTAACTCCCATGGAACATTCGAGAAGCCTAACCAGGAAAGAACAAATGAGAAACACTAAACACACATACTAAGCACTCGCGCAGACCTCACTCACGCATTCGGCTACTCTACATAAGAATATCTCTTACAGTATCAAAACGTTTCATATGGAAAGAGCCTAAATTAATGAAGTACGACCTTTTTATCAATTAGTATTAATATTACTCGTTTGCATATGAAGTTTAATTTTAACTACAAAAATAAGAATAAGTTAAAAACAAGCATTTATCTTTAACAACAATAATAATTCAATTGTTAGTTTTTGCAATTATTTATATAAGTTTATCTATCGATATTCTGTCATTTCTGAAATTTCTTCACGATTTCTAACGTGTTCCCTATTGTTAGGTTTTATGGGGTGAAGAAAAGGCTGCTGGAATAAACCACTAGACGATATATATATTTTACTGTTTATTAATATTTAAATGATCTTAATAGATATAATTACATTCTAACGTTCGTACGCGTCGCGAGCTCTTTGCTGACTAACTTCGGTCACATATTTCTGGTAGAGAAAGGGAAAACAAAAAAAAGCAAAACAAGACAAAGACACCTTACTAACTATCGATATCGACGGCTATGATCGATACTCTATCGCCCCTCCTATCGATATATGCCGTCTAATTAATATATTTATGCAAAGAAACTGTAATCGAATTCATCGATTAGAACATGTTTAGCATTTTCATACACCGATCATGCTTATCCTTGGTTAGTGATTTTGTGAGTACATCGGCTATCATCGCACTTGTTTCTAAGTATTCAATCTCAATTTCCTTTCTTTCCACTAATTCACGAGTGAAATGGTATTGTATATCAATGTGTTTACTACGTTTATGATACACTGCGTCCTCAGCTAGTTTTATCGCGCTTTGATTATCACAGAACACTTTAATTGGAATAGTCACACACTTATTAGAACCTATATGTATTAACAATCTTTTAATATATACTATTTCTCGCGAAACTTCTGCCAGTGCAGCGTACTCGGCTTCCATCGTTGACAACGCCACCGAGGCTTGCTTCTTTGACTTCCAACTAATTGGACCTCCAGATAATGTCAATACATTCCCCGTGCATGATCTTCTGCTATCGATATCTCTGGCCCAGTCCGAATCTGTATAGGCTTTTAGGTGTTCATCCGTTTTGTTGTACGTTATGCCGAAATCCAACGTTTTCTTCAAGTTTTCTTGCTATTCTCCAGTGCATTTTTCCGGGATTTGAACAGAATCGGCTCAAAGTGCTCGCTGCAAAAGCAATATCCGGTTTTGTAGCATTTCCCAGGTAGATTAATCCACCTATTAATTCTCTATATGGTTTGTATCTCATCTCATTTCTTTCTTTTTTATCCTTTGGACCCATTTCCTTAGTTATCTTCAGGTTTGCTTCGATCGGCGTAGAAACTGGGTTCGCGTTTTCCATACCAAATTTCTTAATTAATTCTTTTATATATTTTCTCTGTGACAAGTGAATGCTACCGGTTAGTCCCTCACGTTGAACCTCAATACCTAAAATATTATTTATTTGACCTAAATCTACTATTTTAAATTCTTGTTTTAATTTTGACTTAATTTTCGCAAGCGCTTTCATATCTTTTGGAGCTAATATTAAGTCATCAACATAAACAATAAGAATTACTCGTTTTTCGCCCTCGTCAAAGACATACAGTGGGTCAAAAAAGTATTGGCACACCCAGTTTTCTTGGAATATCTTTAAACTGTAAAGTAATCTGTTAATATTAACTATGTTTATTAGTGTCTTTTGACACACAAAAATGGTATGTTGACTGAGAATTGTCAGTTATTTGTTATAAGGAAGTAAAGTAAAAAAAAACGAAAATTCCAAAGTCAAAAAAGTATTGGCACACGTACGATGTCATTGCGGAAAGCACAATAATGAACACTATGAACAATATTGAACTTACTTAATATTTGGTGTGCATGCCTTTGGCCTTAATTACGGCCTGTAATCGATTAGGCATCGATTCGACAAGTTTTTGCGTAATTTCCGGTGAAATTTTAGACCACTCTTCTAAAAGCGTCGCTTTTAGGTCAGTTTTATTCTTTGTTTTCTTCTTTCGGATTTTTAAATCTAAAATATGCCACAGATTTTCTATCGGATTAAAATCCGGAGATTGAGGTGGTGTAGGGAGTTGTTTTGGTACGTTATACAATAACCATTCTCTGGTTTTCCTTGCCGTGTGCTTTGGGTCATTGTCTTGTTGGAAATGAAACGTTTCGTTTATGCCCATTTTTGTTGCACTCGTTAATAAATTATTTCGCAACACGTCGATATAGACGTCTGCATTCATTGTACTGTCAATAAAAACCAAATTTCCTACTCCATGGTATGACATACAGCCCCATACCATAACGTGACCACCACCGTGTTTCACCGTAGGAATAATATTCTTTTGATTTAATTCGGTGTTGGGTTTTCTCCATACAAATCTTCCATCGGAGGCGAAAAGATTAAACTTGCTCTGATCCGAGAAAATAACTGTCTTCCAAAATTCCATTGTCTTATTTATATATATTTTTGCGAACCCGAACCGTTTCTCTCTATTCTTCTCATTAATGAACGGCTTTTTCCTCGCTGCTCTACCATAAATTTCCGCAGAATGTAAAACATTTCGGACTGTTTGGGTACTCACTTCTTTTCCCGAATATGTTGCAATGTTAGTAGCTAAATTTGTGGCACTTACAAAAGGATTTTTCACTGCTCCTTTGACAATGTCTCTTCGTTCTCTAGTTGTAAGCACTCGCGGACGACCTGAACGTGGTTTGTTCTCGACGCTGCCAGTTTCCTTAAATTTTTTTACGACATTTCTCACTGTCGAGAAACTTAAATTTAATGAATTACCGATTTTTCGATAACTTTCACCACTTTTATGCAATGAAATAATTTTCATTCGCACACACAACGATAACTCGCTCTTCTTCGTAGCCATGATGCTTGTTCAAAGTGTAAACACAAACTAATTATGTTTACTGAGAGAAGCAATTCATAACAGCAAATTCTGTTTATGTTTATGTTCTTAGAACCGAATTTGATGCGTACGAAAGCGAATAACACTTATCCTAGTAGTAAAACCGTACGTGTGCCAATACTTTTTTGACTTTGGAATTTTCGTTTTTTTTACTTTACTTCCTTATAACAAATAACTGATAATTCTCAGTCAACATACTATTTCTGCGTGTCAAAAGACACTAATAAGCATAGTTAATATTAATAGATTACTTTATAGTTTAAAGATATTCCAAGAAAACTGGGTGTGCCAATACTTTTTTGACCCACTGTATATTGGTGTTCCAGTACGGAACACCGTTTATTATTAGAGTACAAATCAGAAAGCAGATTTTTATTGCGATTTGATTCTCCCGATGTTTCTAGCCTGGCTTCGCCTATAGTGGTCCGGCTTGTCGGGGATGGTTAAGGTCTTCACCTGCGAACAATTGTGGACTGTATTAAATTAAGAAAGTAAATATTATTATTCCCAGGTCCGAATCGTCGGCTTATTGCACGGCGTTAAGCCGTGTCGCGACGATTTCTTGCGGCGGCAATTAATCCTGTTAAGAGACTAGTGTTGAGCATCGCAATGCCTCAACACATATAGATCCGACGCGTCGGTGTGTTTAGACCACGTCTCGGTAAATACCGAAGATCTACTCTCTCATGTGTGTATTCGATTCGCCTAATACATAGACGATTCTATCGTAATACACACAACGTCTTCTTTCCGTTCGTTTCCCTTGCGTGTGTGTTGTAAGTACACACGCAATGCGTAGTCCCATATAGGCCAGGTACATGGACCTGCAGAAACTGCAGAGCGCCTCCAGTATAACAATCGCAGAGCGGCTGGGGCTACTCTGCAAGGTTTCTACATTATGGGTGCATGCCCCGCCGGGGCTACACTGCGACAGGCGTAGCTCAGTAGCATCTTAGCCATTGCAGTTTTGAAGAAACGAGCGTAGCTCAATCGTGCACAGATTGAGCGTATTCTATGGCTTTTACAAGATCCTCGTGCGTGAACGGGCGTCCCCAGATTCACATGAATGCAACGAGAATAGGAAGTAGTATCCTCCCCTAGAATACATCTGCTGATGGTAGGCAGGTTTTAAAGAAAGACGTACCCTATTCTGTGGACGTGCATCCCCTTAATGCTTCACGGGGTCGGACAGCAGGGATACACGTGACAGCGATAGGTGATTATTGCCGTCTTTGTCGAGCTCCGAAAGTCGGAGATCATCGACTGTTTTTTCCTCTTTTCCAGAGGAATCCAGGTGTGTTATTTGTCGGTGAACCAGATGCAACTCATGTTTATTCACCGACATCACGGAGCTACAGGATGCAAAGTGCTTGAATCTAGAATTGGAGAATGCCACGTCCAATTCTAGAGTCTCCCGTACGTGTGACCGATGCACGTAACCACGAAAATCGCGACGTTAACGTACCTTAACTCAAGACCAACTTTTACTCCGTGATTATTTCCGTTTGAGAGACTAAAATATATCTTTTCTTCGCGAGGCGAAATTTCGAAACGGAATGCGACTTCGTTTGCGTGCACTGGTATTTAATACCACGCAGACGAAGTATGTCTTTCTCTCTCACTCGCATATAGAAACGCCCTTTCTCAAAACGTTAGTTAAAATTTCAAATTTGACGAGCCACGGACGTTAGGGACTCGTTAAACATCTTTTTTCTGTCTTGCGACTCGGTTTCCTCGAGCAACAAAAGCCAAGGCCGCGTCGATGTTTACCGAATCTGCCGTTAAACATTACTCGATTACCGTTGCGTTTAATTATGTACAACTCAGAGGCCGCGAATCCAGGGGCGTCGCTATGCGCGATATCGCCCGAACCTCTTTCCGAAATGTACTTTTTTTAACACTAATCCTAACTGTAAATAACAAAGAAACAACATTCAATGATATTATTCACACTATTCATTTTTTTTTATAACGCTATCTTATGCCCTAGTATCCGGTCTGACTTACTTCGTTATAATCATTGCCACGTGTCTTTAATCAACGCTACTTATGTTAATTTGGAGATCTGACTTACCGATCTAATTGCGCGCCAGATTCAATAAAAGTGAGAATACGTTCCTTACATATATGAAAGTTTGTTTAAAGGATAAAGAAATTATAAACCAAGATTAATATTAATAACTGAGTTGATATTTTAACAGATTCACATAGGCCCTTTTTTTCCTGTTACTCCGCACATAACGTGTTCAACAGGCTGTTCCGGAAGTCTATCCTGACAAGTGACAATCACTCCCATTCGACATTCATACCAACCTTTCAATTTCGCACTCATTCATACCAATCAATGACATAATTGTACACTAACAGTCACGTCCCTGATCGCGATCCGAGATTAAAAGAAAACGTTTCGCTCTGGACGGCGTATGTCACGATCTTTTGGCCCACGCGGCGTTTGCGTCCAACGCACAGTCGTCCGAACCGCCAAAAACACGAACTTAATTCATAGCGCTTTTATTTTTACATTATTCACCATAAAAGGAGCGGTTTTATAAGGTTTTTAGGCCGTAGAATCTGATTTCGATATCCATTTTTATATAGAATATTTAATATGAATTTTAATTGCTTTCGAAATGGTTATATTGGCCTTATATGTGACTCATAAATACTCATCAGATGGTATCAAATAAAATTTATTTACAACAATAATCTCATCATCAACCCTTAAAATGAAAAAGAAATGTGAATAATACCAAAGTTTGAAGCTAAGAGTTGCAGTTACTGCATAATGTTTCATATTCGGTACATAATTTACTAAAAGAATTTTAAAGAAAATTACTGGTTTTTAACTGAATACAATCAAATTTGTATATTTCCGAAATTACTGTGAAATGTGTTACATCACCGTTACATTTCAGCATTTGGACCGTTTATTTTCAAAGTGGTGTAACTGCATTTTCTCGTGTTTTGAGAAAATGAAATGTTAGTATATCTCTAAATAAAAAAGTATAGATTAATTATATCAAGTCTGGCAGTGTTTCTACTGATTTCTCGATATGTAATTTGATTATAGAAATTTGTATCAGACGAATTAACAGATCTTCTTGTAGCTATGTTCTAAAATATTCATGATGCACAAGAAGTATATAGGGTAATAACTGATCCATATCCTTATATTTTTCATAAGTAATAGGCATCTTGGTATAACGGCGCCAGGGTGAATTTTTCAAATTTTAGCGGTCTTTCAGGACTGTAGGTAATAAATTTATAGATTTAAATTCTTTGTCCTTCATTGATGTTTTATATAAAATAGTGTATGGTGCACTGTTGAAAGAACTCATACAACATATTTGCAACCAATTTACCTGTTCTCCATTAGTGTTTTTTCTTATCTGTTTTTTAATTGCATTTTGAAGATTTTTTATTGAAACGAAATTCTCTCGTTTCATTTCATATAAAATGAATTTATCATGTGTTCTACATTGTAATAAGATAAGATAAGATAACTTTATTGTTTTCCCTATGGGATTACAAGAGAGTTCCGTTTCTTTACATCCTCCTTATTTTCTCACCTCGCTTATTCCTTATATAAAAATTTAATTAACAAAAAATAAAATACAGCTAAATTAAAATTAACAATATTATTCTCTACCCTGATGGGAAAGCGTGGATTCAGGCAAAGCGCAGTATAAGGCATAGATATAACGTGCTACCTCCTTCATACTCATGTTCTCCCTATGGGAGAACATGGATTCAGGCAAAACGCAGTATAAGGCATATATATAACGAGTTACCAGAAAACAACAAATGGCGCTGATCTCAAAGGGGGAGCCATGGAGATTTAGTAGCGAGCGGACGTGTAGAATTTTTGTGCAATAAAAAATAGAGAAATTAGTGTAAAAAAGCGTTTTGATTTCGGAAAAAGTAGCGTCGGGAAGTGGAGAGAGAGAAGTGGTACAGGATTCGGTTAAAAGTTCGAGGAAAAGGACGACACACGAAGAAAAAATTGGAAAAACTACGTGGTCAAGGAAAAAAAAAAAAAGAAGAGAGTGCCAGAAGGTAAGGATAAAAAGAATCGGGGCTGGATGTTGAAGCTAGGAGAGGGGATGAGCGTGCGTCCCTTCTAAAATAGAGGGAGCCGCGAGCGCGGATATGGAGCCGAGCCGGGCTAGGGAGAAAATCTCCCTAGTGGACCGGCCGGCGAATCAGATCTTCGGCCCAAGCGCCGAGCGAATAGGAAAGGGAGAGGCCCCGGAGGGCCCTCCAATAGAAAAAACGAACGGAGCGGAACGTAGCTCCCGGAAGCGACCACCGTCTCCAGAGGAAACGACGAGCATGAGAAGGGCTAGGCGTCTCTGGGTGTCGGGGGAGGAAAAAGAAGGGGCGGAAGGAAGAAGAAATTCAACCGACGCCGTGAAGCCGCCATTCCATCCAGAAATAGCAGAGAAGATAGAAGCGCAAGCGAAGTGTAGGAAGAGTAATAATTCAGAAGAAGTAAGCGAAAAAGTGATAAATAACGTAGAAGTAAGGGGCGAGTTTGCTCGACTAGCTCCGGAGCTGGATATTAAGAGTACGTCAAGGAAAGGGAAACGGTTAACAAAAAAAATAGGTAAGAAAAAAGCCGCCACGTGGGAAGGTGTCTTCACGGACGAGGAGATAGTGGAAAAGGAGGTGGTCCCAAACTCTTTCGAGATCGAAACGAGAGGAACGGTGGACTCGTATCGGAAAATAACGAATACTTTGAAAATTTACAGATTTTTAAAAAACTGGGCAAAAGATATTGAATCCATAAGAATGACTACGAAGAGACGCGCAGAAGTAAAAGTCTACAAGAACGCGGTGATAAGGGAGGTGTTAGAAAGCACCAAGGATAATAAGGAAAACGGAATGTGGGCGTATATCCCACACAGGTTCACGGAAAGATGGGGCGTCCTTACGGACTGGGACGGATCCATCAAAGAGCTAGAAGAAGAAATAGTCCCAGGCCAGGGGATACTTTCACTGGAGAGAATGAAGAAACGGCAAAGAGTGGAGAAAGGCTTCGAGTGGAGAGAAACGAATGCAATTCTAATAAAATATAAGGGGGCCTCGCTCCCCACAAGATTAATAATTATGGACGGATTTGTGAATTTGAAGGTAACGCCGTACGTAAAAGCAGTTAGACAATGTTATAACTGCCTCAAGTTCGGACATATTAAGAAGCAGTGCCGGGACCCGATCAGCCGGTGTTTCAACTGCGCAGCCAAATCACACGGGGAGTGCCACGAGAAGTCGTTCTGCGTAAATTGCAGAGAGGGCCACAGCTCCCTCAACAGGGACTGCATTAAATATCAGCTGGAAGCCAGGGCGAATAAAATAATGGCGTACAAAAATTTGAGCTTCAACGAGGCAAGATTACAGGCAAGGTTGGATTTGGGGATCTCTACATCAGAGTTCGATAGAGAAGAAGTGAATACCAGAGGGAAGAAACAAATGAAGGTAGGAGATATTCCCAAGTGGGAAAATCAACTCGTCCCTGGACACAGGGACGATTGGAAACAAAATGGACGTGTAACACGGGATGGCACCCGCGAGAGGGGCACCCTTCATCCCAGAACGGAGAACGATAGAGGGGACATGGCGTCACCCCGCCCGGGACCCAGCAATAGGGGATAGAGCCCCCATAAGGAGATACCGCAGGGAAGGAGAGGGAGATCGAGTCCGAACGAATGGACGACAGTGGGGGAAAGAGCAGGTAGGAGGGGATCCGGCTCGACGGAAATGAGGGAAGGCAACAAGATGGCGGCCCAAGCGGTGAGACTCCTGTCCCTTAGAAACAGAAAGGAAAGTCACCCTCTTTCGCAAAATGGTGACGGGAAGGCAGTTTACCCCAAGGAAACTCCAATCCAGTCATCGGAGGAGGAGAGGAAGGACAGACACCAGGAGTCAAAGCAAGAGAGGAAGAAGAGGTTGGCACAGGAAGGAGAGCTGAAGAGGAAGGAAGAGGAAAAAACCTTCGAAGAGTTACTAAAATATATAAGGGAAAGAGGCTTCGAGGACAGAATGGAGAAGAGGCTAATGGAGGACAGAGAAAGATTCAAAAAATACTCAGTCCCAGGACAGCAGGAGCAGCTCCCAAACAAGTTGTGGGAGGAAGATTGGTCGGGGGATAATGACACGGTCGGTACAGAGACCGCAATTATGATTAACAATTCAAAAAGCAAAGGTAGAACGGCGGTGGCCGTCCAGTACCGGATTCAGGGGAAAGGAGAAACTTCCCCCACACAGGAGGACTTCCTCCCCACACACACAAGGACAGTCAGGGAGGAGGAGGAGAAGGACAGGGAGAGACAGGATGAATCACAAAACTCGACAAGGACAGGCGAGGTAGGAGAGCAGCGGAGAAGAGGGTCAACCAGCGGCCCACTGGAGAGGTTATCGTCGACACCGCAGAAAGGGGACAAGGGAAGCAGCAGAGGAGGGACACCTAGGTCCCAACGGAATACACCCATCAAAGCAGGGACTAAGAAAGACACGTCTTCGGAAGACTTTAAGTCTCCGGAGACGGAGTCGGACGCTTCAGTCCTAGATTAATTGGTCCAAAAAGATAATAGAATTATTAAGAGAAAATAATAATAATCAAAATACACAGGTAACATCAATTCTTTCTATCAATTAAAAAACAAAAGACAAACTCAATAAAAAAGTTGAGTACAAGTTCACATATTTAC
Source organism: Tetrapedia diversipes (assembly GCA_033822845.1). Lineage (NCBI taxonomy): Eukaryota > Metazoa > Arthropoda > Insecta > Hymenoptera > Apidae > Tetrapedia > Tetrapedia diversipes. Next base: position 31,112 of record JAOPTO010002252.1, read on the forward strand.
AGAAAACTCAAAACAGCAGACACAGAATAAATTACCTTACGTACACACACACAGACTAACTTAAATACACATATATCAGACACACACAGACAATAATAAGTATGTATATTTTTAGAGGTGCACTGTGGAACGCGAGAAGCCTGAAGTCTAAGCTTATAGAACTAGAGCTAAGTATAACAGAATATGATTTTATGGCAATCACGGAAACATGGGTGAGGGATCCGGATCCGCCGTCGATTAGAAATTACTGTAGTCATAGTAACGCGGCTCAGCGGGCCAGAGCCCGGGGGTCCGTTTTAGCGTTCTACTACAAAAATCAGTTAAATTTTCAGAAAATTAACATTCCCCCCACCAGGGGCTTCGAGACCCTGGGGGTTAGGTTAGTATCTCATCAGTTAGGTATTGTAGAAAGGATCATAGTAGTATACAGACCCCCAAGTACAGAAATAGGCCAAAGCGACTGGAGACAATTGATGAACAATATTCAACCGGACGAACATACACTCATAATGGGAGACTTGAACGCCAAGAGCACAAGGTGGAACTGCCCAAGGGATACCTGCACAGGAACAGCGTTGGAGCTGGTCTTGGAAGATTACAATTTAGCCGTGACTAACGAACACACGATGTCCAGAAACTCACCGGACAACTCATCCAATCTAGATCTAATCATTTCACACGTGGAGCAATTGCAGAATATAACCGTCCTGGAGTCAGGACTAGACCTGGGGTCAGACCACCAAATAATGGAGATAAATATACAAGACGAGGGAAGTCGGCCAGAAACAGCCACAAATAAAAGAAACAACACAAGGATATATTCATATAGCACAATAGATTGGAAAACCTTCTGGTACGAGTTAGTAATGAATAAAGAAGACACAGAAGAAAGATTCGACAGCACAGATACATGGGAGCAGAAACACGAAGTCTGGAAGGAGGCCATATATCAGGCAATCGGTACATCGGACAGCAAATCACCCCTTAATAGAGCAGAGCCAAGAAGCAGGAACAACAGACGGAGACAGGACACCCAGGGTCAGGTTAAGAGGAAGCAGTGGTGGGACAAAGAATGCGAAACAACATGGAGGAATTGGAAAGAAGCAATGAGACAATTTAACATACAGGGAGGTCGCACGGCATGGAATGTGTTGATAGGGCACAGAAGTAAATGGAGGGCCCTAGTGAAGGCGAAGAAGAATCAGGCATGGAAGGAAATGACAGAGATGATCAGCAGGAACTCCAACGCGTCGGCGGTATGGCACAAAATTAGACAAATTAAAGCGGGATTCGTAGAGCCGCCCTCGAACCTCAATCAAGAGGAACGCAATGCCCTGGAAGAAGAGGAAATAAGGAAAATCAGCCAGAGGAATGGTCAATCCGAAGAAATAGAGCACCAGGTAAATACGGAACAAGATCAGCACACATCAGAAGAGGGGGGAGATACAGTCTTTCGAATAGATGACCTCGATAGGGACATATCAACGCAGGAATTGGAGTGGGCCTTGGCCAACTCTGGTAAGAAGAAATCATCTCCGGGGAGGGACGGGATAGATTACGAAATCCTGAGGAGACTCCCAAGGTACATGAAAGATCTCCTGTTGGAAACAATGAACCACAGCTGGAATAGTTACTGGGTACATGAAGACTGGAAATTAGCGGAAATAGTCTTTCTCGAAAAGAGATGGAAAAAGGCTTTAAGACCAATCAGCCTCACGTCATGCATCAGTAAAACAATAGAAAGGATAATAAACAATAGACTTAACATTTGGATCAACAGGTCAAACATTCTTAGCACCGCACAGACAGGTTTCAGGAAAAGGAGGTCCACTTATGACAGCATAGTGGATTTGTACCTGGCGCTGGCGAAGAACATGAAGCAGCAGTTTATCACGGTGGGTGGATTCCTGGACGTGAAAGGAGCATACGATAATGTGAACTTGAGGATACTAAACGACACCCTGGATCACAAGAAATGTCCAAACAAGATCAGAGGCTGGATCAGAGAGTGGTGCAATGGTAGAAAAATAGAAATAAACAGGGCAACACTTCCAAGGGAGGGGTTGGATTGGCAGGTAGGATTACCTCAAGGAGCGGTTTTGAGTCCCACCCTGTATAACGTATACGTGGCGGACCTCTCAAGACGCATAGAGGATCCAGATACATTGGTCTACATGTATGCGGATGATATAGCCTTCATAACAAAAGGTACCACGGAGGAGGAAGTGAAAAGACGAACCGAGGAGAAACTAGTTGCGATAAAAGATTTCCTGGATAACAGAAGACTAGAGTTGTCTGAAGAAAAATCAGTGTGTGTAGCCTTCGCTCCGCCAAAGAGGGTTCCGCAATTTGCAGAAATCAAGCCAGCAGGCTTCAACAGAGGAATTCAAAGGAAACAGGAAGCCCGGTTTCTGGGCCTTATATTTGACGCTAACCTGAATTTTTTACAGCACACAGAAGAGGTGATCACGAAGACCAAGAAACGGATGAATCTCTTGAAATACATAGCCTACGGAAAAAATGGGGCGGACCCTTGGTGGGCAATCACGATACTCCGATCTTTAATAGGATCGGTAATGAACTACGGAGCGGCGGTATATTTGGGTAGGGAAAACACCGTGAGTAGAGAAAGACTCAGGAAGGTAGAGTCGCAGGGCCTAAGGGCCGCCATGGGATACAGGAACTCCACACCTCTAAACGTAATGAACATAGAAACCGCGTACACAGGACTAGATCTCAGAGCGAAACAAGGAGCGGTGAATTTTTGGTTGGGTAAGGCGGAGAGAGGAGAGTTAGCCAAATACGAAAGGCTGATAGTAGAAATTATGGAAGGGAAGGATAACAACAGAGCGTTGAGGTGGTTCAAGGGGATCAAGCGAGCAACGATTCTAGAAACATTCGTGGAAATCAAAGACACACTAAGGAGAACAATGCAAATATCATCAGAAAGGCTGGAAGAAACGGTATGGAGGTACAGACAGCCTCCAGTACCGGAAGAAGACAAGAGCCTAATCATCGACACTGGCATCGGCAGAAGGTTCGATTCGGAAATGTCGAGCGAGCAGTTAAGGGCCACACACATTGTACTAGACAAGTTGAACTGGAGAAGAGAGGATACCAACATATTCTACACAGACGGATCAAAAAATCCCAGCAGTCACGTAAACGGACTAAGCATAGTCAAGGAGTCAACACAGGGGCAATATGAGATAAGGCGATATGCAGCATACAAAGATCTCTCCATTTTCTCTACAGAATTAAACGGCATACTAAAGGCAATAGCATGGGCAGAGGAACCAGGTAACCATGACAAGACGGTGATCTTGACGGACTCGAAGTCAGCGCTGGACGGCATTTTCAGGGCAACAATAACAGACGCGACGGACAAAAAGACAAACCCACTAATCAAGCACGCAATCGGGACAATAGAAAGTCATTTACACAGAGGTGAACCAGAACGGGGCCAAACAGGGAAACGACTTGCCCTTGTATGGATACCGGGGCACAAGAATATACCAGGCAACGAAGTGGCAGACAGAGCAGCAAATGAAGCAAATTCACTTAGATACATAGAAGAGGATATACGAATCCCGTCAACGGATGCAATTAAGAATTACAAAACCAAAACATGGGACATCATCACCAATAGGGCAATAGCAGAAGGGCGACACAAGGGGACGAAATTCTTCACGGAAATATATCAACGAAATGCAACGAAACCGTACAAACCTTGGTTTACCAAATCACAAGCAAGAAAAAAACGAGTAGTAAGGCTAATTTCCAGAGCAAGAAGTAATCACTATAACCTAAACGCCTCTCTGGCAAGGAAAAGGTATACTAGTAACGAGGACTGTGACTGCGACGCAATCCCCCAAACATTCGGGCACGTCCTTTGGCACTGTCCGTTATACAATGAGGCTAGAAGGAAATTATTGGACAAAATCAAAAAAGACTTAGACGATCTGGGAATTTTATACGGCAACACGTCGGGACTTCTAGCATGTAATAAGGGGAAAATCTACATGAATGTTGCTGCATTCATATGGGAAACGGGACTGGATCCTTAATTAAAAAAAAAAAGGAAAAAAAATCACGTTAACTGTAGAGAGTAGATAGGTAGGGGTAATAGGGTAAGAAGAGGGGAAATCCCCCCTCCTCGCCACCCAGGGACTTTGACAAAGACAAACGATCAGACATACGTACAGACGGACCTTTCAGGAAAGTAGGAGAGTAATGGGAGGCAAACATAGCTGAGTGAGCAGAATCACCGGAGCAATAGATAGGAAGGATCGGTCTAATCGCGCGGCGCGGGGTTCGGATCACTTTCCTATGTTTCAGATAATCCGGAAGGAAACGAGAGAGGAGTATGGGCTACTCTCGCGTTCCACAGATTGGCCATACATGGAGATGCAACACAACAGCGGAGGCAACCAAAATACACAACACACAATAGACATAACACCGGAAACACATATAGTTTGTCACACAGTCATACATTATTTGAAAAAAAAAAAAAAAAAAAAAAAAAGATCACCCGATAGATAAGAGAGTGAGGGTAAGGGATCCCAGGGCGCACGGATTCCAAAGGCAGATCGAGCAGAATGCGGGGATGCCAACGCAGGGATAGTAA
>JAOPTO010002252.1:35761-91637 GCA_033822845.1 Tetrapedia diversipes
CTGATACAGGGTCGTGAATTTAAGCAAACCACATTATAAGACGTAGATGTAACGAGCCACGTCTTTCATACTCATGTTCTCTCGATTGAAAACTATAGATTCAGACAAGACGCGGTATAAAGCGTAGATATAACGTTCCACCTTTTTCAAACTGATGTTCTCCTGACACAGGGTCGTGAATTTAGGCAATCCGCACTACTAGACTTAGATATAACGTGCCATCACCTTCATACTCATGTTCTTCCGATGGGAAAACGTGGATTCAGGCAAAACCCAGTACTGGACATAGTTATAACGTGCCACCTCCTTGAAACTGATGTTCCCCTGACTCAGGGTCGTGAATTTAGGCAATCCGGATTACGAGACTTAGATGTAACGAGCCACACCTTTGACAATCATGATCTCCTGATGGGAAAGCGTGGATTCAGGCAAAACCCAGTACTGGGCATAGATATAACGTGCCACCTCCTTCCAACCGATGTTCTCCTGACACAGGGTCGAGAATTTAGGCAAACCGCATTACGAGACTTTGACATACCGCGCCATCACCTCCATACTCATGATCTCCCGATGGGAAAGTGTAGATTCATGCAAAACGCTATATGAGGCATAGATAAAACGTTCCACCTCCTTCAAACTGATGTTCTCCTGACACAGGATCGTGAATTTAGGCAAAGCGCAACATAAGACATAGATATAACGTGCTACATTCGTCAAACTGATGTGCTCCCGACGCAGGTTCGCGGATTCAGACAAAACAGATTATGGGTTAATTATTTCAACGTTAAAGAGGTGGAGTTATATTTTAATATTTGTTTTATCAGTAGTTTTATATTTTAATTGTATAAGCATAAATATTTTGTTATTTTAATTTGGATTTGAAATTGCCGTATTATTAAATATCATAATTTTCATTTTTATGGGTATAGATCTGACCGTATAATTGCTAGTTTCTATTTATTATTTTATACAATGTTATTTTTATTACCTTTTTTATTGATTTCATTCATAATTGATAAATTTTCGGGATCTTTAGATTTTTATTTATCAGATGTGTTTAATTTTAAAATTAATAATTTTTTATTAGTTTTTATAATTATATTTTTCGTAGTTAAAATTCCTATGTATTTATTTCATGGTTTGTCATCGAATGCTCATGCAAGGGCTCCTTAATCATTTTGGCATCTTTACTATTAAAAGTATTGTTTGAGTTTATTACAAATCGATATAACAGTTTTAGTTGCCATATCCTCTTTTTTTCGTATCGGTTTAATGATTTTATCATTCTAATATGTACGTGAATTTTTAAAGAAATGAGTTTCATTTGGTACATATCTGTATATATAAAAATGAATGTGGGACAGTGTGTCTGGCTGTACTCCATAGTTTCAAAAAGCATTCATCCAATCGTCGTGAAAATTTGGGTAATTAGTTGTATCTCCGGGAAGGATTTTGAAAATTTTTTTTTAATTCAGAGTCGGGGTTCTATGTCAGTATGTATAGTGTATGTCAGTATTGTAGTATCACTCTATCGATAAAAGTCAGCAAAAATTACTAGGAATAATAATATCTGTTTTTACAAACTTTGCTCATAAAACCTGAAACTTGTCAAATTGACGGGTCCCGTAAACCTAGTTAATTATGATTGGGCATGGGTTAGTTTATTCTGGCTTATTTTATTTATATTAATGTAATTTATAAATTGTCAAATTCTTGATTATTTGATTCTTATTATAGCCCTCAATTAGGTTAATATGGTTTTGAATCTGTTCTTCAAATACGTCTGCTCCTGTTGCTTCAAATTTAGTTAAGTAAATTTTTATATTTAATAGATTAGCTCATGAATATTAATTATAATATTTGTTTTAATTTGTTAATGTTTATTAAGATTTATTTATTCAATTGGTTTTTTTAGGTTTTTAAATCATGGAGCTACAAATTTTGAAAATTTTAATTTTATTAATGGTAAGTTTATCGATTATTTTGCCATTTTTATACATTGAATTCCTTTAAATTTATTAATCTTAAATTTAGATGTTATTTGCTAGTTGAAATAGTTGTTATAGAATATTAACTTGTGAAGTTAAAGGTATTGGATTTAATTTTGAATTATCCAAATTTGGTTTCACTGAATTTTTAAAATAATTTTTAGTGTAATTATTTTTTTAGAAGCAATTGGATGTTTAATTTATAAAAAAATACATTTTATAGTGTCATTAATTATTAATTTTAATTCTATAAATATAAATTTATTTATTTTAATTGCTTGCAGGTCAATAACTGTGCAGACATCGTTATCCTGCCTTTGAAATTGGATTTATGGGTTCATTAAGGTCAATATGCCGCAAATCCATGACGCTGTTTGTCTTCATTTCTGACAATCTTGCATGTACCTTTCTAAAAGCTTTTCCTTCAACGCAACTCTAAAACTTTATGTTCTTTTTATCATTACCTTTCAATCCCACTCCTAATTATTCTCTCATCATATCCTCTATCATCTTCCTGTCCACGTGTCCCAACCTTCAATGCCAAATGTCCTCCTTAGTCATAACTGTAACAAACTCACAATGTATCCTTGATAACTTAACATATAATATGCATTGCCTATTCGCAATGCTGTCATATGAACTTTTCCTTCCCGTTTGAGTATTTCTGCACCTATGTTTATTGAACATCACACAATACCTACTGTCAGTGAGCTGGGTAACGGATAACAAATTCATATTTAAATCTGAGACACATAATACATTTTTTATCTACGATCTAGTTGACTTTGCTTCATCAAATTTCACTTATATCATTAGAAATCAGTTTCCTACCTTATTTATCAGTAACTTATCTCCCTCTTCTTCTTCTCCACCTTGTTAAAAACTTTGATGTCTGATGTCATATGGCTAGCGAAGCCAGAGTCTAATAGTCAAGCCATATCAGCTTTTGCGTATTTAACACTTTCTTGTTCCCGGGTTGTCACTTCAGTTACACTGGATTTATCCAACACAGTCGTTACAGCTTTGGTTACTGTATTCTGTTGAAAACTTTCTTATGTATTGTAGTATGTGTTGTAATTTATACAACTTTTTAATAATCATGAAAGAGTATAAAGAAACGTCAGAAATTTTAGGTTTAATTCTAATCTGTGTAATTCGAATTAGGATACTTGCATATTATAACGTATATTTTTATGAATATTTTTTGAAATAGTAGTTTAATGAATATAAATATTTTAGCCAACTATGAATGTAATTTATTATTTTCTATTATCTTTCTCTAAATTTCTAAAATAAGTAGTATATTTTGAACAACGAATATTAATATAATAATAATGATAGATTATAAATTATATGTAAATGTTCCTAAAAGAGTTCCTAAAAGAGTTAACAAATTGATTATTTATTAAATTAGTTATAATTATTATAGTATTATTATTGTAAAATTATGAAAATAAATTAGATTATCAGCATAAGGTGAATTAGAATCTTGAAATGAATATATATTTCATCTTGTTATTTTTAATAAAAATATAATTATATTATAAACGGAGTTTAAGTCAGGTGCACTTTATCTGCCATATTAAAAATTTAAAAATAATTTTATTTTATTATTTATAATAATTGGTATTTCGTGATAAGAATGATCTAAAGGAGGATATTTTATTATCAATCATTCTAAAGAAGATTGATAAAATTTACAAATTATTAGTCGTTTAGATATTATTCTTTCTAAAATAATAAAAATATATATAATTATTTTATTGATAGAAATTATTGAACCAATTGATGAAATAGAATTTCAAAGATGATAGGCATCAGGGTAATCTGAATATCATCGTGGTATTCCTATTAGTCCCAAGAAGTGTTGAGGGAAAAAAGATAGAATTACACCAATAAATATAAATAAAAACTGAATAGTTGAATTTTTGGTTAAGTATTAATCCTGTCATTAACAGGAATCAATAAATTAAACTAGTAATAATTGCAAATACAGCTGCTATTCATAAACCATAATGAAAGTGACCAATTACAGAATAAGTATGATGAAGAATAATATTGTTAAAAAAAGTACATTTCGGAAAGAGGTTCGGGCGATATCGCGCATAGCGACGCCCCTGGATTCGCGGCCTCTGAGTTGTACATAATTAAACGCAACGGTAATCGAGTAATGTTTAACGGCAGATTCGGTAAACATCGACGCGGCCTTGGCTTTTGTTGCTCAAGGAAACCGAGTCGCAAGACAGAAAAAAGATGTTTAACGAGTCCCTAACGTCCGTGGCTCGTCAAATTTGAAATTTTAACTAACGTTTTGAGAAAGGGCGTTTCTATATGCGAGTGAGAGAGAAAGACATACTTCGTCTGCGTGGTATTAAATACCAGTGCACGCAAACGAAGTCGCATTCCGTTTCGAAATTTCGCCTCGCGAAGAAAAGATATATTTTAGTCTCTCAAACGGAAATAATCACGGAGTAAAAGTTGGTCTTGAGTTAAGGTACGTTAACGTCGCGATTTTCGTGGTTACGTGCATCGGTCACACGTACGGGAGACTCTAGAATTGGACGTGGCATTCTCCAATTCTAGATTCAAGCACTTTGCATCCTTTAGCTCCGTGATGTCGGTGAACAAACATGAGTTGCATCTGGTTCACCGACAAATAACACACCTGGATTCCTCTGGAAAAGAGGAAAGAACAGTCGATGATCTCCGACTTTCGGAGCTCGACAAAGACGGCAATAATCACCTATCGCTGTCACGTGTATCCCTGCTGTCCGACCCCGTGAAGCATTAAGGGGATGCACGTCCACAGAATAGGGTACGTCTTTCTTTAAAACCTGCCTACCATCAGCAGGTGTATTCTAGGGGAGGATACTACTTCCTATTCTCGTTGCATTCATGTGAATCTGGGGACGCCCGTTCACGCACGGGGATCTTGTAAAAGCCATAGAATACGCTCAATCTGTGCACGATTGAGCTACGCTCGTTTCTTCAAAACTGCAATGGCTAAGATGCTACTGAGCTACGCCTGTCGCAGTGTAGCCCCGGCGGGGCATGCACCCATAATGTAGAAACCTTGCAGAGTAGCCCCAGCCGCTCTGCGAATGTTATACTGGAGGCGCTCTGCAGTTTCTGCAGGTCCATGTACCTGGCCTATATGGGACTACGCATTGCGTGTGTACTTACAACACACATACAAGGGAAACGAACGGAAAGAAGACGTTGTGTGTATTACGATAGAATCGTCTATGTATTAGGCGAATCGAATACACACATGAGAGAGTAGATCTTCGGTATTTACCGAGACGTGGTCTAAACACACCGACACGTCGGATCTATATGTGTTGAGGCATTGCGATGCTCAACACTAGTCTCTTAACAGGATTAATTGCCGCCGCAAGAAATCGTCGCGACACGGCTTAACGCCGTACAATAAGCCGACGATTCGGATCTGGAAATAATCAATATTTACTATCTTAATTTAATACAGTCCACAATTGTTCGCAGGTGAAGACCCTGACCAGCCCCGACAAACCGGACCGTTCGAGATCAACGAGGCCAGGCTTGAAACATCGCGAGAAGGAACCGCTAAAAAATCTCTCTCTCTCTTTTTTGATTTTTAATTTGTATTATCTAAATAAACGGTGTTCCGTACCGAACACCAATATAAATAGAACTCAGCGTTGACAATTCTTAACCTTTGTCGGTACCACTCTCCCTCTCCCGGCTATTCGAAGACTAGGGAAAATATTTCTTTAATATAAAATTTCCTTAGTCAGATTTCGAACAATTAGTAACTAGATTAAGTAACAATCGTATTTTGTAAAAAAATAATAAAATCTTTGTTATTTACGAAGAAACAGTTCATGTTTTATTCCCTCATGAAGAAAAAATAATAAGAGAAACGAAAAATCGCATCACGTATGTATATTGTGTTTTATTTATATAATAAGTAACATTACAACAGTGACAAATATACCTCAGCAAGTTCGCTTTCAGTAATCCTAAATGTAATACCGTCCCTCACCATAGCATATTATATTCCTAGACCTAAAACCAATCTTCTGTTTCTATCAACACAACATACAAGAAACGATACTGATTCTATTTCTGACCTAAAGAAAAAGACGATCATAAATTGATAAAGTGTGGTAATCGCGATATCTGTTGTCACTCGATAATAATTTTAAGAACGATGAGTCATATTGTCCTCTTTTTGCGTATATGTTGCATTGTTGTATGCCTAGCCATTATACTCATAAACAAGTCTGCTTGTCGCCGCAGTCATCCTCTCAATAGTCATCTCCTTTCAAATATTTTGCCGCGTACTAATAACTCATCCATGTCCTTGATCCCTGGGTCACTCGTACACCTTGAACTACAAATTTTCCTCACCTTATTTCATTCCCACCACTCCGTCCTTTCGATCCTTAGAAAGACTAGAATGAAATCCGAAAAGCAAACTTGTCGCAGAGCAGCTGTATCATGTAGTTGTATTAACCCCTTCCCATACTTTAACGAGTCAGACTCGCGATAAAAATTGTTGCCCAAACACGAATATCACGTGTCATACTCGCGAACAGATACTTAGACCAAACATGAATATCGCGAGTCAGACTCGCGACCAGATGATACTTGGACCAAACGTAAACATAACAAGTCGAGTTCGTGGACTGATTCTTTACCCGTTACGGTCGTGACGGAATGTTAGTTCCTATCAGTAGCTCAGGACAGTTACTCACGATTCTTATCGTTGCTGTTACGAAGCAGTTCAATTATTAAAATTTAACAAACCCCTTCAAAATGCAAGATACAAGAGTGTTAAGTAAAGGCAGTGATAATGAATCCTCTGATAGTGACGTGATTATGCCAGTCCCAAAGCGTGTAAGACGTATGATTATAGATGAGAGTAATGAAGAGGAAAGTACGACACAACAATCATGGATTTGGCAAAAAATAAAAAACACACCAATAGTTTGGAAGTATTCTGAACATCATGGAATAAAAGCGACTGTCTTAAATAATTTAAGCGACAATCCAAGAATACTAGACCTATTCTTCATTACATTTGATAATAAGTTTTGGGAAATCCTGGTTACGGAAACAAATTGCTTCGCAGATCTGACAATACACGACGAACGTAAAAATCAATATGTGGATGACACTTGGTATCCTGTCACTTTAGACAAAATCAAGGATTATTATGCACTATGTATTTTGATAGGTGAAGTAAAAGAATCAAATATTCAGCTTTATTGGATTAGAAGAGCTGTATCACAAACGCCAACATTTAGACAAACGATGCCTTTTAAGAGATTTCGGCAAATTTGGAAATTTTACATTTCTCCGATAATGAAACTAATGATAGTAAAGGCCGACTTCGCAAGATAAGACCTGTCATTAATTTTTGGGATCAAAAATTTCAAGAAATTTACACACCCGATGAATATGATAACATAGATGAATCCTTGATGAAATATAAGGGGCGTTTAACGAACAAACAATTCAATCCGTCAAAAAGAGCTCGGTTTGGAATAAAAATTTACAAATTGTGCGAGGCAAGTACCGGTTTCTGTCATGGATTTAAAATATATACCGGGCAGGACAGAATGAATCAAAACGATAGTGCGTAGGAGAACGTTGTGATAGAGTTGACAAAATCTATAATAAACAAAGGATATGCTTTATTCCTGGATAACTGGTACTCTTCACCTAAACTGTTTTTAAAATTATACCAGCAAAAGACAAACGTTATCGGAACGGTACATAAGAACAGAAAAAATATGCCACGAGACATACAAAAGCATATTTTGAAGAAAGAAGAATTTGTGTGGAGATGTTGCAATAATTTGATAGCTCTGCGATGGAAGGACAAGCGCAACGTTTATACGCTCTCCACAAAACACAAAACTGTAGAGATGGTAGAGCAATCAAACAATTACAGAAAGTAATGAAGCCGAAATGTACTGTAGAATAAAACAAGGATATGGGTGCAGTGGATCAACAAAATCAAATGTTAGGCTGTTTCCCAATAATGAGAAAAGTCATGAAAGGATATCGAAAGCTTTCCTTTTACATATCAGATATGGCTCTGTTCAACACCCATATTATGCAGAAAACAATTTACAGTCGAAAACGGGAGACTTATGTTGATTACCGTGTACATATAACAAAAGCAGCTTTACAAATTGTTAAATTACCGAACTACAAAATGCGTGGGAAATCATCAGTTGAAACATCCCTTCGACTCCAAGTTCAATATTGAGCTCATTTCCCCAAAAATATAGATCCGACACCTCGGTATAAGCATTCAACAAGAACGTGCAAAGTCTGCTATAAACATAAAACTTGAAGCGCAACGAAGTGCGAATGCGCGAAATGTAAAGTGGCTTTACATCTGCCAGAATGTTTTAACACATTACCGACCGATTAATCGGCTTTTCATCGCCAACGCTTACCGACCGGTAACCGATTAAACGGCTTTTCGTTACCAACGCTTACCAACCGGTAGCCGATTAATCGACTTTAAGCTATTTCTTATTTGTAGTAACCACTGTAATACATAAAATGAATATAATTTAGCTTTAATATAATGAAAATAAAACATTTTATTAAATTTAATTGTCCTATAATAACTGGTGGATACTAATTGTTTGGGCGTATTGATAGCCAACGCAATTTGTATCTTCTAATGGCTGGGTTAAATAATTGACAACACTTTTTTTTCTCTACTTATTAAATTTAATGGATACTAGTGCTGTGATCAAGGGTCTGCGGGCGAGTGACCTGTTCGGATGCTTACAAGGTTCTCTCCGCGTGCGGTAAAAATGCTTATATATATATCTCATGTAATCGGATGTTGGTAGATATCTCGCGTACTCGGATGTTGGGAGATATTAGGGGGACCGGAAAGTAATGTCGTTTTCTTACACATAAATTCAAACACATAAATTTTTAAAGAGTTTTTATTTTTAATCAATGATGTAATCACCCTCGTTATCAACAATCTTCTGCCATCTAGTGTGCAAATTTTCAATGTTGGATTGATAAAAATCAATTAGTTTTTGAGCAAAATATCTGGAGATGGCATTTTGTATGTCATCCAAATTTGCAAATCTTTTGTCACTTAAAAAGTGTTATAGAGATCGGAATAAATGGAAATCTGATAGTGCAACATAGTGCGAGTATGGTGGGTGAAGCAGAACCTCTCACCTCAATTCATTAATTTTTTCCAGGGTCTGTCTTGCACAGTGCGGTCATGCAATTATCGTGTTGCAGAATAACGCCTTTTCTGTTAATAATCACTAGCCACTTTACAATTGAAGATTGGTTTACTCGATCCAACTGTTCACAGTAAAAGTCTGCATTCACAGTTTGTCCGGATTTCAGCACTTCAAAATGAATAACGCCGCGAATACTTCATCAAACACACAAAACGGCCTTTTTGGGGTGCAAACCTGGCTTAGCAGTACTTCGTGGCGATTCATTCGGAGAGAGCCACTGCCTTTTGCGTTTTGGATTCCCATAGAGGACCCATCTTTCATCTCCAGTGATCAAGCGATCAAAAAACGCTTCTGTATTATGCTGTTAAAGCAGTAGGTTGCATGTGGTGGATCGGTTAGCTTTGTTCTCTTCGAACCAATTATGCGGGACTCAAATACCCTGCTCTGTTTACTTTTCCAATCTGTTGCAAATGTTCTTAGATAGTCGATCAAGATTGTTTAAGACAGTCTAACACTTACTCAATTGTCTTACATGGATTTGCTTCCACTTCCGTTCTTAACACGTCATTGTTTAAAGTTGTTGGTCTCCCTGATCAATACGAGTCAAAAAGATCAAAATTACCGGATTTGAACTTAGCAAACCACCTATGACATTTACGAACGTCTAATCCATTTGAGTATACATTGTAAATGTTTTTGATAGCAACTGTTGAGTTACTACCCTTGCGAAACTCAAAAAGCATGCAATGTCGGATACCTACCTCTTCTGGTATTTGGCTAGCTATAGCACTCAAAATTGCAAAAGAAATTTTAATTCAATTATTTACAAATAAACAAGTCTCTATAACTTTAAAATGTCTTTGGTATGATTTTGAAGTACACAATGAGCTGAGAAATGACGATCAAATATTAACATGCGCAGAAACGACATTACTTTCCGGTCCCCCTAATATTTTGCGTGATCGAATGTGGCTAAATGTTTATAGATATTTTGGGTGACTGAATGTTTATAGATATCTGGTGTGGTCAAATGTTTATGTGATTTGTCGCGTGGTCGAATATTTGTGTGATTGAATGTTTAGAGACATCTCAAATGATCTGAGATATCTCGCTGCTATCCTTAGCTTACGTCACTATCGAATGTTTGGATATATCTCGCTGATACCTCCAGCTTATAATACCACCATTGTCTCTATTCTTATTAACTAAGGACCGAACAATAACAGAAAGTAGACAATTTTGTTTGAGCATACGAAACGCACAGACACTCTCGCGCAATAGGCTAAGCCAAAACAGAGCCGGCGCCAGGAAGAATCCGTGGCTGAGCAGCCGGTCGGACGTGTGTATGCTGTTGAAATGCTAGCGGTCGGTAAAGTGTTAAGAGGTATCATACCATGGAGGATTTGTAGAGTTGTACGTATTTTCTTTTTAGATATTCATTGAGTTTTATGATTAAATTTTTTTTAAACAATATGCTATTTACTTTTATGCGTATTATTACATTTCTGAGAGGACCAAACTACATTTGAAGACGCTTCTTGACATATTGTTTATCCGTGCAATGTAATTTTGAAACTGTTATATATTTTCTACAATAATATATACACAACTATTATATACTACACTATTATATACAAAATATAATAAATTTATAATATCTATAAACGTAAAAGCATTATAATTTACTTCCTCAACAGTAATATCGCGTAAAATTGACTATACCACTGGTATCGCGGGCATCTACATTTCGGTTCGTATTGCGACTGTTAACAAGCATCAGTCTGGTCTGTTTAGCGAGCGCTGATGCCTACCGCTTGGGCCCGAGACATTCTTCCGCCGACTAGCGAACGAACATTAGTCAAGTTAGTAATTAACAAACTTCGAGGCCATGCGTATACCGCCGTAGAAGAGGAAAATATTACAACTATTTCGCGTTTATGCAACAGGTTAAAGGATGTTTTAGGTCAAAGTCATTCCGTCGATCATTATCGTGACGAGATGGCAAACATCTATATGTGCGCGCATGAACATATTTTAGATTACATTAGTCGCGTGAAAGATATGAGAACCGCTACAATCGATTATGGCGGAGAACCCGAGACATATTTAGATATAAACACCTTGGCGTTAAATAGCCTCATCGATGGCCTGATTCCCAGGCTCCGTTCCGACATGCGTATATCTCGAGAGGCTCCGCTCAACACCACCTTCGACGAAGCAATTCATTTATGCAAACAATTTGAGAAAGATGAGATACGGTAGGAGCAACCGCTCCGCGAAGAGCGCCGTGTTCGATTTCTTGAGGACCGAAACCCGATACCCGACCGTTGTGGATATACGAATTGCTGTTAGAAATATAAATGGTATATTGCTGTGATCGGTTTATGTTTGAATGCGCACGTCTCCCCACCAGGACTCGCAGCGGTGGGATCGCGCCGGATCGTATTCTTTTGTTTTTAATCGTTATATAATTGGCAGGAGTTCTCGACATGATGTACTCCACGCACGTTATTCTGTATAATAATAACTAATAAATGATATACTCTTAAATCCCTCTCCGTCTTCTTCTTCTTTTTTTGACAATTACGAAGCGAACAGACCCTCTACTAGACCGTAGTCCGCAGCGTATAAGCAATCCGCATAGCGACAACAGCCACAAGAGATACATTCATACCAGCCTTGCCGGGAAAACTCAAGTAGAACAGAATCAAGGCCCGCGAGCCAAAATAAATATTCAAATTCCGAACACAAATCTAGAAATAAGCCGAATCCTCGCGACAATCGATTTTGCCGATATTATAAATCGGAAGATCACGATATTTTAAAGTGTCGAAAGCGACAATATTTTAACGCATTAAAGAATCAGGGAAATGACCAACCCCTTCCATCGACGTCAAGCCAAAGACGGGAGGAAGCGTCGCAGAAGCAGGTCCGCACAATAACAAAAGAGACGGAAACTAAGGATACAAAAGGTCCACAGTAAACCTCAGGATCGATAATAAAGTTCCGCAGGTATCTCTCTCGGTCAGTGAATTTGTAAGCGGTGCATCGTTAATGATTGACTCTGGCGCCGAGCCTAATTTAATCAAATTAGGGGCGCTGCGTCCCGAAACGTCGATTAATACGAATGAAAGGGTTAGGATCAATGGAATTATTAACGGATTCGTTTTAACGTTGGGAACAATAGAGATCGATTTTGACGGAACCAAAGTAAAATTCCATACGGTCGAGAATAAATTCCCTATTAAAACCGATGGAATTCTGGGTACCGCCTTTTTACAAGAAGGTGCCGACATCCTATATACAAGGGGTGTAATGACATGGAAAGGCATAGAGATTCTCTTCTCAAACGCAGGCGTCTGTGTCACGGTCCGCTGTTGTATAACGTAGAAGTCCGGAGGAAACACCGCAGTTTTTCAGGACGCGGACAATAATGACACGTAGGTTCTTTTGGATGTTCACAATAATACTGACTTCATTCGTAAATTTTGGGATATATATATATGGTCGTGGCTAGGAGTAGGGAGTGGTTGGTGGTACAAGGATCGGCGGTACAGGGATTGGTGATTCAAGGATCGGTGACTCAAGGACTGGTGATGAGAGGCAGGGTTATCGGAGGCTGACGGTTCGGCAAACTCATCGGCTGGGTTCATAGTGTTATCGATGACCCAGCGCGATGAGTAATATTATTGGCTTGATTGACATCTGCATCGTCGAAAACCTCTCGTTGTCGTGCATCGCGATAAGGGCTGTAGACCCAAAACAGGGTTATCTGTCCAGCCGTGAAATCGTGCCAGGCGTAACGGTGACCAATTCGTTGGTAACAAACCGCAACCGCATAGCGTATGTAAAATGCGTATACGTCAACTCCAAAAAAGTCGTCAGCCCAATGTCCATCATGGAGCTGGAGGAAGCCGATATCATCGAACCTCCGGACTTAGAAGTCCAATCAACCAATTCAATCACTAATTCTAGATTTAATTCTAATTCCAATCAGCTCGTTCAAACGAACGAGACCAAGAGCATAATGAGCTCAACTAATTCTAATATTGATTCCAATTCAATTATCAACGCTAATTATAATTGCAATTCCAATCAGCTCGTTCAATCGAACGAGACCACGAGCATAATGAGCTCAAATAATTCCAGCATCAATTTCAATTTTAACCTCAATTCCAATTTTAATTACTATTCCAATCATCTCTCTCGAACGAATGAAATCCTGAACATAATTAGTTCAGATCATTTAAACGCGGAGGAAAAGCAACATGTCAAAGAATTAGTCCAATCGTATTTGGACATCTTCCATCTCCCAGGTGAAAAATTGGGAAAAACCAACACAATTACGCATTCAATTCCAACGACGGACAATAAGCCTATACACGTCAACCAATGTAGATATCCGCCGATTCATAAGGAGGAAATCGTGTCTCAAATGAAGGAACTATTCGAAAACGATATAGTGAAACGTTCAATATCTCCGTATAATAGCCCCTTACGGATCGTGCCCAAAAAGCCCGACGAGCACGGGAACAGGCGATGGCGAATGGTCATCGATTTCAGAGCTCTAAACGAGAAATCGATCGGAGACGCGTATTCGCTACCAAGCATCACCGAAACTTACGACCAACTCGGAAACGCAAAATATTTTAGTGTATTCGATCTAGCAAGCGGTTTTCATCAAATGGCGCTAAACGAAACCGACTCGCCCAAAACTGCCTTTTCGACACCGCATGGACATTACGAATTCTGCCGAAAGCCGTTTGGATTAAAAAATGCTCCGGCAACTTTTCAACAACTTATGGACAACGTCCTAAGAGAACTACAAGGTCGCGAAATTTTTGCCTACATCGATGATATAGTTATATACGCGAGATCCCTTTCCGAGCACAAATACAAATTCCAAAAATTAGCAAACTGTCTAAGCGAAACAAATTTAAAACTACAACCCGCGAAATGTACATTCCTACGCAGAGAGGTAGCATATCTAGGCCACGTAATTGGCGAAGACGGGCTTAGACCGTGTCCCAAGAAGATAGAAGCGATTAAACATTAGCTACAGCCTAAAACGATTAAACAGGTGCGCGAATTTTTAGGCTTAGCGAGCTATTACCGCAGATTTATAAGCAAATTTTCGCAAATAGCAAAACCATTATCCAACCTCTTTAAAAAGGGAGAAAAGTTCAAATGGGGACCAGATCAGATTCGAGCCTTCGATACGCTAAGAGAAGCATTATGCAAAGAGCCAGTTCTTCAATATCCAGATTTTAATCAACCATTCAATGTCACAACTTACGCGTCGGATTATGCAGTAGGCGCAATTCTAAGTCAGGGCGAGCCTGGTCTGGACTGTCCGCTCGCTTATGTACATCTAGGCTCCTGCATGGCGCGGAAGTCAATTATTCAACAATAGAGAAAGAATGCCTAGCACTTATCTACGTGACTCAACATTTTCGGTCATAATTATATGGTAATAAATTTAAATTGATAACCGATCATCGCCCGTTGGTGTGGATGAATTCTGTCAAAGATCATACATCACGATTATTAAGATGACGTCTCAAATTAGCAGAATACGATTACGAAATCGTCTATAAAGCCAGTAAAAAGAATCAAAACGCCGACGCCCTTTCTAGAAATCCCCCATCAGTACCTGTTCTTCCACTATCATCCGATTCAACAGATGAGTCCATCTTCTCCTACCACAAGCCCCCTACAACCGCCATTCCAGATAATTCTAATACCCGCCCACCCACTCCTATTCGTATCCCCACTCCAATTCCGACTCCACTCAGCGAGCGAGCCGCAACAACAACCCCCACTCCGCGACACCGTGAAACAACCCCCAGCTCATCACCCTTACCGTTGACAAACGTTCCTATACAACAATCATCTCAATCTTCTTCCAGCGATCCCCATATGATAATCATAGATAAAAATCCAGCCAAAATACGTAACCCAGTACTAAAAGTCATAAAAGACCGAATAGAAATGCGTCGGGAAAACATCGTCTGCTTCGTTGCATGTGACGGTCAACCTATAGGCACAGGAGGCAACGACTTTTGATTTTCAATTTCACGTCAATGTATTGATGATATCCCCTGGAATGAAATTCGAGAATTACTTATAGAATTATTCGCCGAACCCAAATAACTATTTTCGCGTGTACACATGAAGTAAGAATTCCACCGATAGAAATGCAAACAGAAATTCTAGCGGAGAACCATTCTTCCGCCTACGCCGGTCATAAAGGCATTAGCAAAACACTAAAACGGATTAAGGAAAAATATACCTGGCCATCATTAAAAACGGGCGTACAATATTACGTGAACAATTGGGAGTCGTACCAAAGGAAAAAATTGGTTAGGGTCAAAACGAGGGTGCCGATGACAATAACGGACACTCCGGGCCGCGCGTTCGATAAAGTTTCTATGGATATTGTAGAAGCGCTCCCCACAATCCCATCCAAGTTCCAGTACATATTAACAATTCAGAACCTGCTAACGAAATATTCACTCGCGATCCCCATCCGAAATTCAGATTCCATTGAAACGGCCGATGCGTTCATTCGAGAGTTCATTTGTAAATTCGGCGCAACACAAGTGATCTTGACAGATCAAGGTTCTTACTTCATGAACGCGTTGATGATGTTCAAAAAGGTTCAAAATTTGCAAAAAGGTTCAAAATTTCACAATTCAAAACCACTGTTTTCCGACCGCAAACCAACGGTTCCGTAGAAAGGTCTCATCAGATACTAGAGGAATACCTCAAGCAGTTCGTCAATAAAGATAATTGGGATGAATGGTTGCCGTTAGCCATGCTGAGCTATAACACTAGTGTACATGAGGGCACTTTCTTCACGTCACACGAGCTTGTTTTTGGGCGCATCGCAAGGGTTTCAACAGCCGATACAAAAAGCACGACATTAGAAAACGAATCATACGCTGAATACCTAACTCAATTACGCGGAAAGATATTCTTAGCTCAGGAACAAGCGCACAAACCTCACGTACGCCAAACATAAATCAAAAAGGTATTACGACCGGAAGGTTAACATTCGAGTTTTTGAAGTAGGGGAAATGGTATATTTGTTAACAGAACCGCGAAAAGAAAAACTCGACGAGCAATACGTGGATCCATTCCGCGTTGAAGCACTTTTGTCCGAAACGAATGTCAAACTTAGAATTAAACCAAATAAATATAAGGTAGTTCACGTCATCAAGCTTAAAAAAGCAAGAAGCAGCGCCGCACAAGTAAGCGATACAAGCTTCACCTCCGAATCCGACCCCGAACCGCCACATAATACAGTGGTAGCAGTGCGTGAACGTCAGTTCAATTGGAACATTCATAGTGACGACATGTATTCCGAAGTATTAATGTTATGTGTATTCGCGAGTGCAGCCTCAGGACTAATAGGCTACGATTGCAGCGGAAAAACGTTGAACTTTTCGACGTTCTCGAACATCGACTTCCTGGTATGTGATGTAAGCGAAATTTCAACTAAATCTGAATCGAGGCAAATTCAACTCCTACAATTGGTAGATTTTGACGAAACAAAAATAACAGTGCAATATCGAAATAGATCGCACAATTTATTATTGTGGGATGTATTCCCACGTCTCAGTTGTAAACAACGGTCAACAACAGTATGCATTAACAGTATCCAGAAAAGCGTGCAAGAATCTACATTCCACCAAAACAATAAATATCACACCGTCATCTCAAATCGGAGGCGTACAACCCAATTCGAGCACAACACGAAGCCTACCATTAGTTGGAATCATCAGCAATAATTCAATCATCAGCAGCATTCAACATGGAGAACAATGAAATCATTCTGAGATCTGGACAGCAATGCAAAACTTTTCATCTTGGAAACGGTTAATGGCGAAAAATTTAAATCGAAATCTAAAATCGCAGTAAACAACTTGGACATCTTCATTTACGTCAAGTCGAAGTTTATCTATATTCAAAAGCAAATCAAAACCCAAATTAATGAGCTCTACAGAAAAGTATTACGACACAAGTGCGCAATCGAACAGCAGGTGTTGCGTAACGCACTCGCTTTTCTCCACCACCATCACCAAGGAACCAGAACATATGGCGATCCCAGCAGTTGAAGTGATCTACGTAATTAAATGCGTACTGATAACACTGATCAACACGATTTTTGTTTTCTTATAACCACTACGTGATAGTTATAGGGCTAAGCTACCCAAACAAGAATCCGGAAGTAGAATTGCTCTATCACCCTCAGTTTTCAAAAAACACGAATTTTTGTAAAAAAAGTAGATCTTCAGCAAAAACGAGGTATTGCGTCGAAACTAAAAATGTTAGACAGGTCTAACTCGGCTGAAAAGATAGAGGAGAGATTCCTGAATATGTCAGTGTGAATAGTTATAATTTTTTAAGCTTTTACTTAGTTATAAATAACAGTCAAAGTTTAAAAAAGCGCCGAAATTCGTAATTTTCTGATATTTTTTCCGATATTTTCTCATATTTACGAATAGTTAGATGTCTAGCATAAAAATACTACATAGCATCGGATTCTGTAGACTTTTCTGGAGTAGAAACCATGCAACAAAAATGGTAAAGCGATTTCGAAGTCAAACAATTCGAGAAAGGATTCGTCGACAACGCAGATACGACATTTTGCCGCCATGCGGCCCATCGCTCGCTTGTCTCCCGAGCCGTTGCTGCAGCAGTGCCGTAGCTACGCGTGAGCAGCCGTCACACCAATCAAATAGTACACTAATTCAATAACTTTCTGTGCGTAATATTAAATTTTTTTCTAACATTCTAGTAAATTCTAATAAATATTAATACATTCTTAATAGTAATTACCAAATTATGAGAATACTTTTTAATCTACTTCGGTTAACAATAATTTCAACAAAAATATTGGTTTGATTAAAAACATGTTCAGTTGTAAAAGAATTTGAGGTATATAGAGTTAAAAGTTACCTGTAATATGTTCGATGTCAACGAGTCTAAAAAGGCTCGTTTCCTGTTTGCTTGTCGCTAATGCTTTGCTCCTTTATCGTCTACTAGATTCTTAAGTGTTTTGTGTTTGGTTTCTGTATGCCGTTTTCGTTTTTAATTAAACCAATATTTTTGTTGAAATTTTTGTTAACCGAAGTAAATTAAAAAGTATTCTCATAATTTGGTCATTACTATTAAGACGGTATTAATATTTATTAGAATTTATTAGAATGTTAGAAAAAATTTAACATTACGCACAGAAAGTTATTGAACTAGTGTACTATGTGATCGGTGTGACGACTGCTCACGCGTAGCTACAGCACTGCTGCAGCAGCGGTTTCGGAGACAAGCGAGCGATGGGCCGCATGGCGGCAAAATGTCGTGTCTGCGTTGCCGACGAATCTTTCCTCGAATTGTTCGACTTTGAAGTCGCTTTACCATTTCTGTTGAATGGTTTCTACTTCAGAAAAGTCTACAGAATCCGATGCTGTGTAGTATTTTTATGCTAGACATCGAACTATTCGTAAATATGAGAAAATATCGGAGAAAATATCAGAAAATTACGAATTTCGGCGCTTTTTTAAACTTTGACTGTTATTTATAGCTAAGTAAAAGCTTAAAAAATTATAACTATTCACACTGACATATTCAGGAATCTCTCCTCTATCTTTTCAGCCGAGTTAGACCTGTCTAACATTTTTAGTTCCGACGCAATACCTCGTTTTTGCTGAAGATCTACGTTTTTTACAAAAATTCGTGTTTTTTGAAAACTGAGGGTGATAGAGCAATTCTACTTCCGGATTCTTGTTTGGGTAGCTTTACCCTACAACTATCACCCAATACATATTGCAAAACAGAAAAAAAGTTTAAATTTGTTCCACAGTGTAATCTGCCAGATTAGGAAAACTGAGGACTGTTACAATGAACTGCCAGTGTCATATAATAATGCATCATATTTCTTATCGGCTCGCACTCATGTATTAACGAAAATAGGCACACGACGTGACTGTAGCGAATTAATTCCAACTCTATTCAAACTGCACGGAAGCTGGTACGCCGGCACCAATAGAAACTAAATCACCGCAAAAATTAAAACCTTTCTAAAAACTGTCATGGAAATATATTGACTCTAAAAATTTGGCAACTGGAGGAATTTACTCACCCGAGGACCTCGACAAACTCCAGCAACATATTATGTTCCCAATGGAAAAACCGGCGATCATAAACACCATCGCGCAGGGCGCAAGCGGACAACAGTTCACAAATGGATCATTACAGCTACATAACCTCCTAGACGAAACGTCGTTACAAAAATTGAGCGAGTCCATCGGAAACCGACTTTGGTTCGGATTTCTCAAATTCGGATCCATCAGCGCAGGAATCATCAGAGTCTACGTAACATTTGGAATACTCAAAACCATCGCTAGTATGATAATAAATGGCATCGCTCTACATAAAACCTACGGACGGAGTTCGCATATACCCACCGCAATCTGGAGCACCCTGGCACATTTTGTGATACTTCGGAAAAAAATGGACAGTGAAGTGCTAGTGGAGTGCGTCCCCCAAAAACTAATCCCGCCTGAAGACTGTGAAAATACCCACACCCCGAAACGTTTTATTAAACTGCAAACTGAGTGCCCAACACCCCACCCGAGAAACTATTCAATGACTCTAAACGACAAATTTTCCCTGCGTGAAAATTCTTCCCATAGGAGGGGAGGTGTTACGTCGAACGACGACGTATAGACAACAATGATAATCGTAGCGTTACGCCGAGCGACAGCGCATAGATAATAAGGAATATTGTAATCACATTTATATCACATTCTATTATTGTAACTATTTTGTAATATTGTAATCACATTTATATCTCATCCTATTATTGTAACCGGCAAAAGTCATCTAAGTAGTAAGTGCAAGTGTAAGATCTCGGTGACATTTCGTAGACCCGTGCAGACGCGGATGTAAGCAACGCGTGACGCTTAAAGTCTCTGATTTTACTGGTTCCGTGACGCGTAGTAAAAGAAAATTAGTTTTTTTTTCGAACCGTCGATTTGGGACGTAACATATATCAAAAACAGAGCGATTTGTACCTTTTTTTTTTTTTTTTTTTTTTTTTTTTTTTTTTTTTTTTACGTGGAGGAAATCTTCGAAAAGATCCCCCACCACCCTGGGGGGGTGGCGAGGTTATGCAGGATTTTTACCTGCTAAAACCTCCACGGTGGCCTTCTTCAGCGAAATGGGAGAGCACCGGGAACTCTGAAGAACACTTCCGGTACTCCCCCTCGCCGTCGTCTCAATCAAGACTCATCACTGCCGGGGGCCAGAACCCCCTCAGTGGCTGAATCAGCGCCGCGCAACCACCGCACGGCGCCGACCTACATCAGGAGAAGCTGTGCAATGGCGTCGCAGCCCCCTAACTGCGACGGCCACTTCCCCTGGTGATGCTGCTTTCATCGGCCGTCGAGGAAAGCGGCCAAGCAACATCACCAAATTCCGGCTTTTACGGTGCCCTTGGCCGGCGCCCACCACGCCGACGGCACCGTCCCCGTCTCGACGGAGCTGCGGCTCTCTCCCGAGCCCGCTCCGCCTCCTCCTTCTTAAGCATGACTCGCTCACAGAAGGAGGGAGCGATTTGTACCTGTAATGCATCCAACAAGTATATTTGTGGCAAGTTTTCATCTGAAATAACACGTAGTTGTAAAATATGTGCCTCATAGTTAGGTCACTCAATATCAAATGTGATATCTTATAAATGCAAATATGAATTGTTTTTGTAGTTGTTTTTTTATTAATAATTTAAGAATTACTATATTAAATATTGTTTTTGTTCAATATATTCCTTTATTTTTATAAACTAAGCCAAAAGTTACAATGAAAGCCATGATGATCAAAAACCCGTCAATTTGACGGATGTGGTAAAACTAGTTATATATTTAACATCGGTAGTTGTAGTGTTAATGATAAGTAAGGTTTACTTGGGGAATCAAAAACTCAAAAACTTAAGCGATTCTATGCATTAGAACGGAGATTCCAACGTGATCAGATTGTATATAACCTGTATTCGGAATTCATAAGAGAATATATAACCCTAGGTCACATGAGCGAAATTGTACAGGATCGAAAGGTTCCTACCTGCCCCATCATGCCGTAATTAAGGATTTCAGCGCAACTACTAAAATTTGTGTAATATCGTAGTTTTAAGGACCACCGGAAAGTGAAAATGCAGGTTGACGAAAGCTAGGCCCATTGGGAAAAAACCGTTGACGACGAACAATTCACCGATGGATCGGCAACGTCGGGTGAGCGCGGAGTGGGAAAAGACCTACAAGGGTTACCACGAAAAAAAAAGGACCGGAGTGTGTTGCATAGAGTGGTTGAGTCGTAAAAAGAGCTGAGGAAAAACGGAGAGTCGCGTGCCGGAGTCGAATTGTATTTTACTGCCCATCGTATAATTTTGTATTTATCCATTTAACAATAGTAATAAATCATTTTAAGAACATTTATTCTACATTAGGGTTGTTTTTTGATGCGTCTGCAAATAGTTCCAGTGGTTTGTTCCTTAATGACTGTCTACTAAAGAGTCCTACCATACAGGATTCATTGTTTGCAACACTGTTCAGATTTCGGCCAACGTAATCGTGTTAACAGCAGATGTGGAAAATATGTTTCAGCAAGTCCTCGTTCATTCTGATGATACAATGTACCAACAAATATTATGGTGTAATTCAACAAATGAACCAATTAATACATATAAATCAAACACTGTTACGCATGGTACTGTATCAGCTCCGTTTCTTGCAATACGGTATTTAAGAGGCCATTCATTCTACTGTGACGGCCCGAAATCAAGACGGTTTTTGGGAATTTTTTGTGGGCAAACTATACAACATATCATTTTGCAGCTTAGAATATTTGTTTATTATAACCTTAAGTTTATTTAAAAATTTTTGCGAGCCAGGAGAGAATATGTGAGAAAAATTGCAGAACGTTTTTTATGACGTTGTAAAACAAACAGCCTTCTATGGCTGCCATGATTCCAGCTGTTTTAGTGATTTGAAAACAGAAAATAAACAAGATTCTTAATCTGTATGAGCGTGGCTATCGTCGGTACCAGAATGGTTTGAAAATACTGAACAGAAAAAAAATGGCGCTGGTCTAAAGAAAAATTTCTAAATTTTGGTAAAAAAATCGGAATGTTTTACATTCCCAAAATTCGAAAAAAATTCCAATCGAAATTCCAATTCTGGTAGGGACGAGAATGACACATCTAATGAACACATGTGCCAAGCGGGAAGTGAATCGGTCAATCCGTTATGGAGCTATCGTGGCAGCCATTTCCAAAAATGTGGTTTTGAGAAAAACGTGTTTAAAGTTTCAAGTACTGTTTAGGTGTATATAGAAAGTTTTGATCATACTTATAAGCTAATTAGCTATCCCAGCGCCATACAGTACACCTTCCTTCTCTTCCTAGAATTCCTATAGTGTTGATGCTGCAGTTCTACGAGCTGTCCGAGCCTCTTTCGAGGCCTATTGGCTTTTTATCGCTACGTGCCTTTTGCGGATGTTATCGCGATTATCAACGAAAGTTTTGGTTATTGGGCTAATTACGATTCCCATACAGTTCTTCATATTTTCAACCGAATCGGTGTTTCATAAAATGGCTAATCCACAATTTGTGGTCAAATTGTTGATATCAGCTAGCTTTCGGGAGCCTTTTCCTCCTATACCTTTATTCTTTTTCTTCACACTTCTCAATCAACTTCCAAACCTTTTTTTCATGTGTAGAACACACTTAAGCTTCTTCACTATCATATTATCGTAAGGATTCAAATCTATAATAGAATTCCGGGATTGCCGGGATGAGCCGACCGCTCAGATAGCTGTGTGCGGCAGAACGGCGCTTCGTGTAAAGGCACATAACATCGTTAATTTTTCGAATTCTGTTAAATCCCTTTGGGAACAAGTTTTTAACATGTCAAAGTCTAAGAAAATGCAAAAAAAAATTCAATTTTTTCAATCCGTCACAGTAGAATGGCCCCTTAAAAGAATTAGAAGAAGACGAAGAAACAAATTTTTTATTAGCCGATTTACTTACCGGGGCGGCTAATTACGAATCCGTATTACAAGTACATAATGAAATAATAGAATTGGTAAGTGCAGGTGGGTTTCATCTTCGACAGGAGACTTCAAATGATATGGGTCTAGTTACGGATTTAGAAACACAAGATGCCAACAAAAATTTGTACATAGACAGGATGGAAACAAAAAAGGCATTAGGTTTATTTTGGAACCCCTCCAAAGATCAAATAACGTATACCGTCAAATTATTAAAATAAGGTCAGCGGATTAAGAAACGAACCATTCTGTCGCAAATCGCGCAACTATTTGGTCATTTATGCCGCGTCCACACTGCTGTTCGCGAACAGCGAGCAGCGAACTCCTCCGCGAACAGCGAACACTGTTCGCTCGGGAGGCGGTACATCAAAGAAACTGTTCGCGAGCTCGCAGCGTGTCAGGACCTCTGATGCCAGATTGGGGACCGGAGTTCTCGAGAACACCCCCCACCACTACGCACACTACCGCAGGAGACGTGTGTACATGAGCTCAACGTTTCGGACGACTTCGGGAAATCGAGAGAGAAAACAAATGATAGTCTTTCTCTCTCGGTCTTGAAGCGCTGAAAATCAACCTATGTTAGAAAGCAAGTCAGCGGCACGAGCCGCGCGGGATCTCGACTGCCCATTTTCATTTTTCGACATACAAGGATGTTGTCTCGTAATGAAAAAAGTTTCGAAAAAATTTTTGTCGCGGAAAAACACGTTTTAAGACCCCCTGATCACGTTTTGATTATTTAAAAATTAAATTTTTTTTTAGTTTCACGCATTTGTTAATACGATTACGCCTAAACGGTTGAATGGATTTCAATGAAATTTTATATTCCAATTTTATATTTTCCTCTCAAGTCCTGGTTAAATGTTGAATAAAATTTTGTCGGAGACTATAATAATTTAAATAAAGGACAAGCGGGATTCAGGAAGGGATTAGGAGCAATAGATAATATTTACGTCATAAATTACATTGTAAATAGAAATATAAGGGAAGAAGGAAAAAAGTTGTGGGCATTGTTTGTGGACTTAAGGGCAGCATTTGACTCGGTAGATAGGGCGTTGGTATGGGAAATGATGAGGAAAAAGGGAATTAGTGAGGGATTGATTGAAGGGGTTAAAGGGATTTACAGGGAAACGAAAAGTAGGGTGAAGGCCGGAGGAGTGGTAGGAGAGTGTTTCTGGACGGCGAGAGGGTTAAGACAGTGCTGTCCTCTCAGCCCACATTTATTCAATCTTCTATTATGTGATTTAGAGGAAGAATTAAAAAGGGGTTGGTGGGGGGGAGTAAAGGTAGGAGGGGAAAGAGTTTATAGTCTCACGTATGCGGACGACATAATGTTAGTAGCAGAGGGGGAAGAGGAGATGAAGGAAATGATAAGGAGACTAGAGCGGTATCTGAAGGATAAAAGGCTACTGCTAAACACAGATAAAACCAAGATAATGAGATTGCCGACCGAATGGACGATTACGCCTAAACGGTTGAATGGATTTCAATGAAATTTTATATTCCAATTTTATATTTTCCTCTCAAGACCTGGTCAAATTTTGAATAAAATTTGTTCAAAAATAATTATGGTTACCCCTTAAAGTTACAGGATTACCTTTCATTTCCTAAATTTAAAAATCTGCTTGATATTTTAGCATAAAATGTGTTTAACTACATGTAGATTATTAAACGACAAATACTTTAATACTCTGGTTTAATTAAATTTGTGAAAATAAGTATCAACTCTTGGCCAGTATCGTGCATGCTATAGCAGTCTTCGATGGAATAATATATGTTTGCCACGATTTTATATTTACAAATTAATAACATACAACTTGCACGTTACCGCTCGATGGAAACCGCGGGAAGGTGGTGGTTTCTGCCATTAGAAGGGAAATGAAAGCAATTTGGCATGCAATTCTATAACGTCGCGATATTCGTGAAAAAATTAAAAAGAATTATAAAAGTAGAAGAAAAGACATTCTGCTAAGAAAAATCGTGCTGCCAATTATTTACATCTCCAAAAAATAAAAAGCAAACAAAGGAATTCACTATATTACCTGCGTTTGAATTTCGAGATAATTGTTAAATATAAAATGTATATAACTAAGGATATGTATTTATTTGTACAATTATCTCAAAATTCTATTTATATTTATATAAGCGAATAAGCGAATATACAGCATGAAAAGCATAAAAATGATGTGAGGAAAATCGAATACTTATTTACACGCTAACGATGTCCAAAACTAAAATGGAATTGAAAATAAATGAAATTGATAATATCTTGGACATCGTTAATTTGCATTATCCGAGAAAGGGTTGGGGGAAGGAAGGGATCCGCGATGCTGCCGTCATCATACGATCACATAGTACACTAGTTCAATAACTTTCTATGCGTAATCTTGAATTTTTTTCTAACATTCTAATAAATATTAATACAATCTTAATAGTAATTACCAAATTATGAAAATACTTTTTAATTTACTTCGGTTAACAAAAATTTCAACAAAAATATTGGTTTGATTAGTTAGAGATATTTTAATTTTTTCACTTTATTTAATTTTTATTTAGGTCATAGTTGTAGGCAATTTACGGATCGCTAAGTCGTTTGATAGGAGGGAGCAGCGGGAATTAATAACAAATGCCGATTGCCATTCCTTCCTTTAGGCGGCCCGCGAATGCAACTTCAAGGTGTGGCCGCGTCTCTTTTTGGGGCCGCGTTTTCTTTTCGGCGCTGCTTCAAAGGATGCCTACGTCGGTAAGAATAAAGGGTCGCCGCTGTAAACCTGACCACCGAAGAAAATGCAGACTGCAGATGTCCTAGGTACAAAGGCGTCACCGAGGTTTGCACGGAGTGGGGACGTCGAAGACCTACATATGTTTTGAAGGTCCTGATTGGCACAGCCAGGAACCGCATATCAGGCCAGAGACAAATAAATAGGAAGCCGCGCGAGGGTCTTAGAATTCGTTGTAGTAATCATCGTCATTGTATCAGCTTGTTGTCATAATCGTAGTCGTTGTCATAGTCGCGGTCTTAACCCTTTTAGTGCCGGGAGCCGATATATCGGCTCCTGCTACACTGGCGAGAAGTGCCAGAGCCGATATATCGGCCCGCGCCTCGTAGCGCTTTACTATTCGCATTGCGGGAGAACTCTATCTCAAAATAAATTTGTAATACGTTATAAATGATCTAATTTCATTATGAGAGAAAACTAATTTTACTCATTTACTATATATAAATATAAATATAAATATAAATATAAATATAAATATAAATATAAATATAAATATAAATATAAATATAAATATTTATGTTATTATAATGAAGTATTATGCAAAATTATATCACAAATATATTTACGATAACATAATTTTGTTTCAGCAATGTTATATTACGTATAACAATTACATATTTCGGAAGAGATAATCCGCCCGGCGCTCACCATGTACCTTCGAGTTATCTTTTATTTTTGTTATGTAATATTGTTTATCTTGTTACAAAATACATTGGAAATGCAAAGTATATAGTTCATAATAATTGGTCCATATAAAATTATGATGAAAAGATGACTTTTTGTATATGCAAATACGTTTTGAAAGAGAGAACTCAACTTTTACTACTTTTATGAACATTTATACCTTTGTTATTTATATAATTTTTAATGAGTAGAGAAAAACTAGTGTCATCATTTTGTTCTCTATTTCATCCTTAGTACACTGCTTTTTGAATCATGTAAATATTGTTTCTCGTTTGGTTTTTATGAGCATTTTCCCAAACCCTAGTAAAACTGTGAAATTCGGCCGGTAATTCTCGCATAGGCACCTCTTTTTCGCCCGGCACTAAAGGGGTTAAAAGAATTCTGAAAGTAGTTTATGTGTAAAACCCGTTGGCCAATAAATAATCCTACGTAATAAAATTTATATTATCTGAAAGCTGAGTTAGTTTCCTAATTGCTGATGTGCCTTTCATAGATAACCAGTCTTCTAAATCAAACTTATTGGCGTACTGAACGTATTGCGGTGTATGAATACCTTTTTCAGTAACTGTATATCCAAAACCATTGTATAATTATACTAGCGTTGAGGAACATTTAATCATCCGACTACCGAAGCTTGGCAGCCTAGCTATGAGCGTCGAGACCCTCACGTATATTCCACTAATCCATATTTAGAACCGTCTAGGCGGATCACCAATGCAACTCTACCCAATGTGACGATCGCTCGATATCGAGGTCCTCACTGATACTGTATATGAAATGACAAACATCCGATTCATAGGAAGATATATGTAGGAGCGTATAGAAACAAATAATAATAACTTCAATGATCAAATGTCAAAGCTATATTTATTGTATATTTATATATTGTCACGTATGCTATATAACATTTCTTGTATTTTTCTCGAGTGGCCACTGCAAATGGATGGTCTTTCACAATTATCGCACTCGGCTGTATATTCATTATCATTGCTTACAGAGAGACAACACCGACGACCTCTCTTTTGTTTTACGTTCCTAGATAGTGCTGAAAACTAAAATCTAAATAGTAAATACAAAAATAGTGTAAACTACTAAATACTGAATACTAAAATATAATGGTAAAATGCTAAAAGAATAATACAGTCACGGTAATACAAAGTAGACTTTGAAATAAATAATTGTTTCGATTTGCTGCACACGTTTTTTCCTCACGACGTTGCCAAAAAACTGCCGCGTCGGTTTCGTTGCTTCGACACTCCGGCGGAAACGGATATGTAGTCAAATGCGTGTGAGGGTTAGTGCAATCGTCACTTTTCGCCTATCACGTAGCACCCGTCATTGTACGCGTTATCGTTTTCGAATGACTCTCAGAATGGGTTACAAAAGACACAGAATCCGTAGGCAGAGGATTTATCCATAATACATGTATGTATGAAAATATGTATATTTAAAATTCAGTACACGGCTCATCTTTTAAAGCCAAACAATGAAAATTTTTATTTCGTTTAAAAACTAATTTTATTTTTGAATCTGGACAATATTGTATAGTAGTCTGTTACACGTGTAAGCTTCAAAATATTTGTCTTCCATAGGTTGATAATTTAAAAGGAGAGAAATATTATTGCGTAAATAATAAGCTTTACTGTTATAATCGTTGCGCGATAATACATATGTAAATTTTATATGTAATATTAGTTGATGCTGCAGAAGTCCACACCGCTCAAACTCTATTGCAAGCCAAAAAACGATTAAAGGAAACCCAATTTTCGGATTAGTTCAATTTAAGCGATTTGAATTTAAATAACTTGATTAATCTGATTGAAACTATATAACTTAAAATCGCAATTGCTTATTTTACTAGAAACATTGTGAAAATTGACTTTCTTTCGTTGCTGGTTGACCCAAGTGTATTTGACTCATTAAAGAAGAATTTACAGCTCCGCTCAAAAGTATCAGGACACTAGTTACATTTCCTTCAAATATGAGCAAAAGATGATTGTTGAACGATATTTTGTATAATGAAAATAATGTACGATGCTGTTACTATTAACAGTTTTATTATAAAGTAAACGTAGTTTAAAATTTGTAATTTATTCCATTGATTGAAAAGAATAGGTTTCCTACAACTTTGAAACAGAGGTGTACTTGAAAATCCAGGGCAGCTGGTTTTCACGAAAGCTGCTAGAGGTATTGCTGGAATTTCGAATAATAGTGAACGAAGCTAGTGAAATCTGGCGAGAAATGGCGGATTATTGCCCTGCGAATTAGTTTTTGTTACTCCACTTTAACCCACTCCCAAGCGGGATTCTTTTGAGATTCGCTCTTGACGAATACATTCAATGTTTCATAAAAAGAGTAGTAAGAAGGAAGCGTTAATCGGTTTGAGTGCTTGTTCTTAATCATTTTACATGACCTATTATTCGTTTGAAAGGGTTTTAAACATTTAAGTACGTGTATTCTGTTGTGTGAAATTGATTCTAAAACTTGATACGTTTTGATACATTGATACTAAAATTGATACATAAAACAGACATAAAACTGCTTCAGCTTCATAGAAAAACGTTAACTGAGTTTGATTTAAGTTCCTATAATACTATATATTTTACATAATGTATATATGCGTTTTGTATTATAAAAACAAATTGTTTCTTAATTTTTAGAATAATATTATGGTGAATATGGTAACCATTCGTTGTAGTGAAATTGACATTATTCGCTTTTGTAAAAATTAAATAATAGATATTTTCAGTATTTTATTCCGAATGTGAAATTGTGAGAAATGTGAAATGACAAATTGGAATATAAAATGTAGTATGAATCACAAGTCATAAAGATTGGCCTTAAGTATTATGAATGCGCCACAGTGACGTGGAATAGGGGTCAGTTGGAGGATCAAGAATCAATTGTCTTTGAGGTAGTCTGCGGCATGCATGTACGCGTCAGTCTAATAAACGTATTTCAGACAAAGAGCATTTATCAATTACTACATAAAATATAATAATTACTATTACACGCAATAAATTACTTGTTTTGTTTATATAATACTTTTATTTTTATAATAGATTTAGCCTATTGTTTTTTTTCCATCCCTTTTTATAAAGTATAATCTGGTATACAAAAATATTTATACGTTTATTATAATATTATTATACTATTATTTTTTATTATCTTCTTTTATGAAACAGCTTTCTTTCTTCTTGCTCTTGAAAAACCAGAAATATGATTTACAGGAATAAGTGCATTCTATATTTTTAAAAACACAACTAAGAAAACAAAACTTAAATAAAGATTTATTTTATTATTTTAGTGCCATTCATTGTTTCCAAATTTACTGTTGGTACTATCCATCGCCAGAAATTAAGTACTCATTTGCTAAAAGTATACATACTCATTTTTTATAGCATAATATCTACATTCGTTATAGTATAAGCTATTTGGTATATAATGCATCGAAATTTCTATGCATGTACTTCGGTACATTTTCAAGAAACGTATTAATCATGTACAAGCACCGATTGATTCACCTACAGAAGTATTGTTTTATATTGCTGTATATTACCATAGAATAAATATTGTATTAAAATTATTAAAAAATAAATTTTTGATACAAATTAATTTCTTCGTTGTTTTTAATTGAGAAAACAAGGAAAGGCATACAGTTCTCGTCTGCGTTGAATTTTATTGGTATAAAAGGGAATAATTGTTTTCACTCAAATTATTACAGGTATGGATAAAGTAGAGATAAGTACTTAACTAGATGAACAGTATTGTATACGTATCTTAATAAATGAGAAACGTTACTCGGCTCATGTATAAAAAACGTCTTGAATTCATGAATGTAGTTCGTAATCATATTTTTAGCTATTATCGATTCGTGAGAATGTAATTCCAAACATTTTCCACAGTTTCTAATGAAATTTCTTTTTTATTATGTAACAACATACTATGCCTGGTTATTCACTTTATCTTGCAAATAGCGAAATAAAGAGATAATGTGTTTCTTTTACTATCGTTTATCTAGATAGCATTTTATTAAAAAACGTAACTTAAACCCTTTCAACAGAGTCACACAATTTATATACAGTTTTTAAAAAAGTTACCTTTTTGTTAGATAATCATTTTTAACATAATATGTGAAAAACAGTAATTGATATTAATTAAAAAAGATATTACGAAATACTACAAGTATTGTATTCGTTACAAATTAAGGAATTTTTTCTTCATCCTTTTTACGTAAAATCAACAAAGCGATCCGATAATCACCGCCGTATATAAATAAACATTCGTTTTACAATATCGTAAAGTTAATTCACTGATATAAGCGATTGTTATTCGCTATTAATTAAGTCGTCAATTGTTTACTATCACCTAAAAGAATTATTCCATACCTGACAAGAAGAGGAAGATAAAAAGTAGTGCTTTGCGCACAGGTTAAGGCGTAAGGCTTTCTTTCATTTCTGTGCCCCATACATTTGTTGGTTACCCTCGCTGTTCCGTCCTACGGAACAACAGCGGGAAGTTTTCCTTGGCATATTTACGACATGAGCGTGCCGGTAATGCTATTTTTGAGGACGAAGAAACTGTCGCGTACTTCTGCTTAATTTCAAACCCTCTTAACGTCCACAGAGGGACAAAGGTCCTAATTTCGAGTCAACCGTATCTCCTCAATAGCCAAGCCCGTGTCGTAAATAAGGGACTTTCAATAGACCTGGCGCCCAGCCGACCACCGCACTCGAGAGGCACATAGGGCCCAGCGGAATTTCCCCTTCGTCACCTAGATTCGGGAAACCTTCCCGCTCCGAGTGACTTGCCCCACCCCCGTTCTCGAAACGCGTGCTAAGGGCACAAGAACGGGGGTAGGTGGTACTCAGGGCATACGCTGATTGGAGTCTTGACTTTTTGACTTTAACCAATTAGCGTATCGTCTTGAGGTATGGAGGAGTGACCAGTCGAACTCCTCCATATAAAACCGAGTCACTTCGGCGTCGCGAGGAGTATAAGTATAAAAAACGCATTCGCTAGTATAAAAAACTCATTCGCTAGTATAAAATTATATCGCTTACAACAGGTCGCAATCCGTTAACGGCACATCGATATCAAGCCGTTGGCACATCGTTCGGTGACCCTCAACAATCGAAACGTACATCATTCGGTACGGTAATACGCCGCGAAGCACGTAACACCACATTGAATCAGTCGTTCAAGATTAAGTTGGCGAATGGCAAGACGCCATCGGTAGAATCGGTGCGTACACTCGCTAATAATGTAGGAACGCGATTGAGCGAATACGAATTTGGGAATGTCTGAAGAGTACTTGAGTTGCACGATTGTCGTGTGAACGCAGAATATTTGGACTCGAATGTTTCTAAGGCGTGAAAGATGAGCACTTGAGAAAACGTTGTTTAAGAAGTTTGATTAAATTAATTCATACAAATAGTTACCTAGAACTTAATAGCTTCATACTGTAAATACATTAGATTATTTACAGGTTAGTTGCTGGCAGAGTATATCAATTAATCTATTTGACTCTAGATTATTATATAATTAAAATTTTATAGCCCTTTTCAACTCTATTTAAGTTCACCGTTTATTCTTGTTCAGATTAATAATCCCTACCGTTTATTCCTATTAAATAATATTTGCTTAAACGTTATTTAAACAATTATTTAACACTTCATCTGCATTCGATAAAGGTATCGTCTTAGATTAATTTAACTGTATAGAAAGTTCAAACATCTCTCACCTTTTCCTGCCTCGTGACAAGAAAAGCTAATGATCCCATTAAAAGCTGAATGGCCCCTTTTCATACCGAAGCAACAAATTTAGTTAGAAACTTGGTTGCCCATTTCTCCACAAATTACAGAATCGCCGACATTTCTGCAGACATCCTTATAATGCGCCTGCTGCCCCTTATAACTTCTGCCTTTTGACGTAAAACAAAGAAAAGAGAAACTTACATATGGACCGTTTATTTTGAAAGTGGTGTAAGTCCATTTTCTCTTGTTTCGAGAAAATTGAAGGTTAGCATATCTCTCAATAAGAAAAATATAGATTAATTATATCAAGTCTGGCAATGTTTTTATTGATTTATCGATATGTAATTTGATTATAGAAATTTGTTTTAGGCGAATTTAACTAAAATAATGTATATTTGCGAACTGCAAGTGGACTTACACCACTTTCAAAATTAGTCGATCGTTTAATTTCAATCTAAAAAAAATCAGATATCATTTAAAATATTTCATATTAATTCAATTTTGTTTACAAATAATAATAAGATATAAAATAGAAGTAGTATTTTTAATTTTGGACGTTAATTATATTTTAAAAATTAACATAAGATATTAGTGGTATTTTAACTTAGGCTCTTCATGCGGCAGTTTTTTAAAATATTGATGATTGGCAGGAGGGGCGCGTATAGGGTAATAGCTGCTCCATATCCTTATATTTTTCGTAAGAGATAGGCCTAGCATTGTGATATAAAGGCGCCAGGGCGACTTTTTCAAATTCTGCCGGTCCTTCCGAACGTGTAATAAACTGAAACTCTTAAATTCTTTGTCTTCCATCGGTGTTTTATATAAAGTAGTAGTATATAGTGCACTTTTAAGAAACCTCATCCAACATATTTGCTACCAATTTACTTTTCCTCCGTTAGTGTTACTGTTTATGTGTTTTTCGATTACGTACTGTAGATTTTTTGTTGAAATGAAAAATCCTCTAGTTTCATTTCGTGTAAAATGAATTTATTATGTTGTCTATATTCTTTTATGACATCATGATAATTCTGTGGTGTGTATAGGAAATTATTTTTTCGTAATGCCTGACACCTGTCTATAAAAATTCGACTTACACCACTTTCATAATCGATGTTTACGCAATTCCTTTTACCGGCCAATTTTAAATTGGACAAGGAATGGACATTTTTTAAGAAATTTGATACTAACTAATTGTAAATAAAAAGTTTACACCGAATTAAGCAGAAATAACGAGATCTCACTTTTTTTTTAATGGGCTTGCACCACTTTCAAAATAAACGATCCAGTTATCAATAATTTTCTGCACTGTAGAATGAAAATAGATTATTACTTCCTATTATTTTAGCAATTTGTCTGAACGATTTGCCTTTACAGTGCAATTTTACTGCAATTTTTCGTACAGAAATATCGGTCCCTGATCTGTTGGAAGCCATGGTGTCCTAATTTTTACTAATAAACAATGGCAAATGACGATTAAGCGTAACGCAGCGACGCAGCAACTGGACATAGAGATGGCTGAAATAATGTCGAATGGAAAGAATGCATTACAAATTTTACAAAACTCGTTTCTTTATCTTTTATATTACACTAAACTAAATGTAAGCTCAATTTTGTGACGGCGAGATAAGATGTTTCTACGTTTAGTGTTAAATATAGGTAAACAGTTCATTTTATTAAAATTTTGTTCAAAGGATTACCCGTTGAAATATCCAAATAAACAATATATTGCGTTTTTATTTTTGAAAATGCCTGTTTTTGTTTATTTTCTCGCTAATCATCATTACCAACATAGGTGTGTACGCTCAATTTTGTAAGTAACCGTAGCAGGCACTTTTTCGTGAATTTTTCGTGAATTCATTCGGTAAAATCGCAATAAATCGAAAATCACTTCGTTTTTCTCAACGAAGCTCCCTTTTATTTTATACTTAAACATATGCTCTATGAATATTTAGAGAAAAAATATGTATTTCGATGGTATTATTTTTTATCGTATTTATATGATAATATCCACTCTCCAGCACAAGTCTATTAAATACGTACTCTTACGTGATTCGTGATCCAGTGGCGCTACGAAATACGTAAAAGTACGTTTCCCGCATGCAATGTGTTGAAACTGCGTTGTTCGAAGAGAATTAAAGCTTCAGAATTAGAGCAACTATTGACTCTGACTTTTTCTCCAGAAATATGATACCTATAGTGGATCCAAAAAGTATTCGTACACTATATATTAGAAGGAGATTCACCTAATCCTAAAATTCTGATTTCAATGAAACTTTGTATGTATATAGAGCATAATATAGAGCATAAATCCTGCAAGGAGCGGTTTTTTGATCGACAGTAAACCTTATAGTGGAAGTGAAAGCGACCCCTAAAGCTTCTGCGATTTTTTATGCTCTGAACACAGGTTCCTCTGGAATCTTTTTTTTTTTTATGGCAAAGCGATAAAACATTAAAAACTAAGATTTTTTTATCTGGAAGGTTTTACTTTATCACGCATTAATACAAAATTATGTTTAAAAAAAGAAAGCACCGAAACTTTAACGTTGATTTCGTTGATTAAAAAAATGGTATTTAGTTGTAAAATAAGAAATTAATTAATACATATACTACTATACCCCTATATATCCGTAATTAAAGATTTATTAAAAACAGTAATTGAAATCAGAATATTAAAGTTAAATGAATTTATTTGTAATACAGTGTACGAATACTTTTCGGATCCACTGTATATACTACTGCAATCGAAATCGTCGAAGTTTCGAGCAAGATTTATAGCCCGTGTCCTCTCGCTCACTCGGAATCTGTCCCGCTCGCACAACTGAAGTTCTTTGTTATAACTGTGCTTGTCCCCCGAATAGGCCACTTATAACCAGACCATAATATAGTATCCACCGAAAACAAGTGAACGCTCGTCTGTTCCATAGCGTTAATGCATACGATTTGAAATCTCGACAGTTGAAGCGGGGTAACCTTGATTTCGTCGCGTGTTTTGGTTTTTCGGTAACACTTGATACCTATATTTACGATCACGCCATACTTTCGGGGGGCGGGCTGTATGTTTTCTTTCCTTCGTTTCTTTCAAATGCGTCGCAGATGCACATATACACACGTTATGTATACACACACACGCACACACACACGCACGCACACACCAAGTCGTCAAGAAAGAGTGTGGCAAAGGTGTGAGCTTTCGTTTCAAATGGCTTCGACCAACCGTCGCGAGCGGATCGAAAACTTCTCTTGGCCATCGCGAGTCTATGTCGGGATGTAAACTGTTGAATGTTAATAAATGTTTGATATTTCTTTATAAACGTACCGGTTATCTTTGTGAATATTGTTTCCGTTAGTGAAAATAAAGTGCAAAAAGTAAAATGTTGTAATAAGAATGCACGAGCGATGAAGAGAGGAAGCAACATAATTTTACTTGCAGGATGTTGAAGGTAATGTTTGTTGTATATTTAGTTTGTTCTTTCTGACAAAATTAAAATTAATTACCAGATATAACTCTTTAATAATTAGTAGAATATATAAAAGATTAACATTATTATGTGCCTTAATTATACAGCCAAATATTATCACAACGTGTCAATAGCGGTTAAGCGTAACTACGGTTTTGTTTCACCGAAGAGACAGACAAAGCGTCGGCCATATTACGGCAAAATGCTGTGCGACGCATTTTTCGGTGAATGTTTCTTCTGTTTTGATGAAAATCGAAAACCGCTTTGACGTTTCCACCGAATAACAACATTCCTCAGAAATGTGTATAAAATCCGGCACTATATAGCAAATTCACGTTAGATGAGTAAAATTTAAAAAAAAAATATAAAAATGGCATAATAGTATGTAGTGCGTAGGAACCTACATTAATCAACACTTCCTTAAGAAAGTTTAAACTTCAATTGTTTTTTTATAATTACTTAAAGCTTTAACATTTTTGTAATCATCAGACAAACCAATTTTTTTGACATCAGTACAAACCGATGTACTCGGGGATGTCTGATTACGACTTTTTACGTAAAAACCTATGTTAATTATAACAAAGTGGTACTAAAAATGGAATATTATGGTATTAAAATTTGTTAGTTTGTTATTTTAATATTGAAAAATCCCATATCTCTTTGCCCGATCAGTTAAATATGTGTTTTAACTCAATCAGTTGAATATAGGGTTATTTTAATATTCGAATAATAATGTTGCGAATACACAGGAGTTTTTGATATATCACTGCGCTTCTGTAAATGATACTTCTTGCTAGTCTATTTTCTATGGTTATATAAATATTTGATTTTCAATGTAACTGTTACATCGAAACTTATTTTAAACTTATTGAAAATTATTTTGTTTAATTAACATATTACATTTTGCTGTTACAGGTAAGTGCCAGCAAAGTTTCATGGTACTGGGATTTTTTAATCAACGCGGGTGGGTGAGTACCTACGTAAAGACAATAAATAAAGCATTGCTAATAATACAAGTAAAGTCTTCTGATAACAATAAGTCTATTATAAAAAAAATGTAGTCAGCATTTTTTCCTTCACTGCTCGCTGTCGACCTTAGAAAAAGACAGCGAAGGAAGGAGAGAAGGCGGGCGAGTAGATGAAAGAGAATGTAGGTAGCGAATGAGAATAGACGTAGTTTAAATA
Source organism: Tetrapedia diversipes (assembly GCA_033822845.1). NCBI lineage: Eukaryota > Metazoa > Arthropoda > Insecta > Hymenoptera > Apidae > Tetrapedia > Tetrapedia diversipes. Next base: position 72,933 of record JAOPTO010002252.1, read on the forward strand.
AAGTGCTTTTATATGCATGCGTAAAATAAAAGCGCCGACGACCGGGTCTGCGATGCGACGTAATTCGGCGAATTGCGTTGCGATTATTGACCTTCGGCGAAACTTCGTGAAATCCGTTAGGATTGGTGTTGTATGTGTGGATACAATTGCCATCCCTCTTCGAGGGGCGACGAATCGGACAAAGTTCTCGAGTTCGCATCCCGATCGGCGATTAATTTAATAAAGATTCTCTAGATATCAAAAAGTATTATTATGCCTAAACCCATAACTAACGCTATAGTTATGAAGCAATAATAAGGGAATTAAACTTTATTTGTTGTTTATTTCTTGATTTACAAAGATTAAATGTATTTGGTAATAAAGTACAGAAATCATCAGTTAGTAGAAATTGTACAGTTGGTATGGAACATTATTGTAATGAATGAAACAGTTAATACAATAGAAACCATTATTATTTTCGGCCGGTTGTAATCGTCGTGGAATAGATCTTACTACATTATCGCAAAATTCTTGATATGTTCTATTCTTCTCGTAAACCGGCTCTTACGTTTTACTTATTAGTAACATTATAGGTTCTAACTTTTTCCTCTAGTTGTAGCCACAATTATACTAATAATAATTTTTTAGTATAAGCTTTTAATTGAAATTCTAAAATAGCTAATATTTCACGTTAATTAGATAAAATTCTGTCTCATTCATAATTAAAATAATTTTTCATAGTCCAATAAAAATTTTTTCAATTCTTCTGAAAGTTGAATTTTCTGATTAGTTAAGGAGTCTTTTAAAAGGTCACGATAATCCATTTGATAATTATAATAGTATCTGATGAATTCTTGTTAATCCTTGAAAAATAATTTTGATATGTCGATAAAAATTCTTTAATAGATATAATAAATTGAAAAATTCTTTAATTGTGATTATATATTCTTGTACATTTAAATATATTCATTAATTTATATAACTGATCTATAAAATTTTATTTAAGAACATAACATAAAACAAAAATTTGAAAAGAAAAAAAAAAAATAAATTATATAATTCGAAAAAGGCCAATAATTCTTGCAAAAATGACTAAAAATTTGAGAATTAGAGAAACTACAGTTAAAAATTGCATATAATTTGATTAATAATTTTACTAATCGATTAACAAAAGTACCCTCCAATTTCATTAATTTTCAATAATTTAGCAATAATTTCTCGTATCGTTTTATAAAATTTATCGTGATCTGACAAGAATGTTCTACAATTTAAAAAAAAAAAAAAAAAAATGTGGTTTCCTGACTTGTAAATAAGTATTTATCAAATTTCAAGGAAAATGTCGTGTATATTTATAAAGATTTTAAATGTTCAATTCTACGATTTTAAAAATATTTATATAATCGTATAAATTCAGACATATTCTTATAATTATTCTTACGTATTACAAAATATATTCGTTTACTTATATAGCTAATTCATAAAATTTGATATTAAGAATATAATTATATTTTAAAAATCTAAAATTTATAAATGAATATAAATCAATAAGAAGACGGACGAAATACTAAGATTTTGAGAAATTATTGAATTAAATAATTCAAGCTAATTTGCTAAATGAAATTAAATGAAAAGGTAAAAAGAAGAAGAAGAAGAAGAAGAAGAGAAAAAAAAAGAAACATAAACAAAAATTTAACAATGTAAATTTAAACTAAAATATTCTTAGTATTTATAAAATTGATAAATATCTATTTAAAAAAATATTCGTAAAATCAGATTCCAATGCAAATAGCTATCGTAATTAAATATAATATTGCAAGAAGAAAAATAATATTTATAAACATTTTTTAAAATTTTTCATGATTTTTTAAATAATAAATAAAGAAGTTGAAAATAATTTATAAAAAAGGATTTTTTAATCCAATTTTTTGGTGACCAATTTTAAATGTTATCCTAAATGTTATTAACGATATAGCCCTAAAACAGCTTCACAAACTGAAAATATTAGACATACTAAAAAAAAAAAAAAAAATCATTCATTAATTTTAATATAATTTATTAAAAGAAAAAATTATTATAACTGTCTAAAATTGCAATCCAATTAATATTATAAAAAACCGTTTTCCTAAAGTTAATAATATAAAAAATGTTAAAAAAATAAAAATTACATTTGAAATTCTAATGAATTTACATTAAATAGTTTAATAAAACAATAATTTTGTAAATTATAATTATGATAATTCTTTTTAGTCAGAATCTCAAAAAAATATTTATATTACATCTGTAATCCCCAAAATTATTGTTTTATTAAACTATTTTCTGAAATTTCATACTAATAATAAAAACAATAATTTTTATAAACTTTTCATGCACTTCGTTATTAATAACCTTAATTACTACTGTATTATTAAATCATTATAGGTATATATTACCACCTATCCCCCTCCATAGTCGTTAATTGCTAATTCACTCAATATTAACATATTAGTTCATTAATTTCTTAAAATCTTAATATTCCGCACCTCTTCACCGTACTTCTTATTCTAACCCTCTTCTGCAACCACCCTCATCTTGACCTCGTAAATATTTACGCACCAAGTCCTCTGATCGCATTTACGTGTGGAATCTACAGTGATTTCTAAATATGGTTAATGCTACCATGTTTGTTGCAACAGTGCATGTAACGTTGAAGTAAAAGAAGAATCGTTTTACTTCGCCGCTGTTGTGGAATGATTCTTTACGAAGTTAAATGTTTCCAACCGAAATCGAGTGATTTATTTTGGTTACGTATCAGATATGTCGTATATAGATCCGCTTAAAAGTCTCGGTCTCTAAAAACATGTTCAAAAAAATACAATTCAACAATGTGAATTGACTAGCAAAAGTTATGAACGAAGCATTACGTTTTGCTTAATATAAATCCTTAACAGATTTAGTTTGTCGAATCCCCTCGCCTTTTCGGCATTATCATAGATGACCAATTATTCCACTATTGCCTTGTTTTCATATACATGGTGGTACATACATTTAACATTAGAAACTGAAGCATTTGCCGAAGCTATTAAATCGAAAATAGCTTTAGACGAGAGTTAAATAATTTAGAAGTAAATATAATTCGATGTAATTCGTTTCTTGCAATCGAACGAGTACAAAACATACGAAGGTTGTTTCTTTTTCTCTTTTTCTTTCTTTCTTTTTTCTTTTTTTTCTTTTTTTGATAAAAGTAATCAATCTTTGAAGGACCAATCGATTCAGCAATACTGCACGAGTATTGTTCTACAATGTATATTTTGACACTAGCACTACCAGAGAAATCAAAATAACCAATTGGTGATCATTCATAGCAGCCTTATAAATTCACTGTGGTAAAGCTTGCAAAATTTTCTATAATTTTCTGCAGAAGGTATAAATAAAAATTTATTTCCTATATATTCAACACCTTTTCATGTAATTTTTAATTTAATCCCTTTCATGCAAACAATAATACTATAATCGTCGGTAGTTTTAGTGTTAATATTCCATTACATTGTAATTTATTATTGTAATTTAATTGTTCTAAAATATTTCTTGTAGTGATGATTTCTCCGTATAGATAGTTTAACGTTTATTTACCGATAATGACGAGTTGATTTTATATTCTGATGAGCTAATGTTGTGCTTCAGAACAATAGAATTTTGTTGATTAAATTTGGAAAATATTTTCATAGGACAATCCAATATATGTTTTACAATCCGCGACAATACTATATGACGCTACATAAAACCATATAAATCGTTGATATATAGGAAAGAATTTTCCTTACCTTTGTACAAATGTGTTGTTACTGTGTGCTTTAGGGGGACACATCTTTTCATGCACCGTTGTTAATTGCAGTGGCTGAAAAAAGTATTCTAACATTATATAACTAGAAAATTCACCTAATTCTAACATTCTGATCTCAATGAAAATTTATGCGTATATGAAGCATAATTGTTCCTATATGGTACAACTTTTTTTTTTGGCGAGGGTAGTGTCTTTTAAAAGGTTGAAATCATCCCCCAAAGCTTCAATACTGTTCGTACCTTGAGCGTGCTTGTTCCTGGAAATTTTTTTATTACAGGGTTACAGAGCACTAAAAATTAAACATGTTGTACTTAAACGGTTTTGCTTTATCACGCACCATTACAAAGTTGTGATGAAAAGACGAGAAAAAGCAGTGACATTTGAGCGTGTTCATTCTACCTCCTTAAACTCTGATATTCCCGTAAACAAAAAATTAATCCATACACATACTGGCACTCTACACGCACACAAAGTTTCAATAAGAAAAATAACATTTTATTTTTATTTGATTGAACTGTATATTTCTAAGAATTCGAAATTCCACGAAAATATCGTTGATTGATCGTGACAACACTATAAAACACATGAACGTTTAAAATTTATTTTTATGATCTATTAGTAATGTGTATTGCCTTCTGTTTCTTATGACTTCAACGATTCTTCGCGGAATAGATTTGTTCAGTTTTTTTTAAAAGATATTTTGTTTTATATTTTGTCACATTTCTTCAACACATACTTTTAACTGTTGTACACTATTAAACTGCTTTGCTTTTGAGTAAACTTCTCTAGAAAGTATACCCCAACAGTTTTCTTTAGCATTTTAATTAGTATACCTTGCCTTTCCTTTCAAAATAAGCTTGTATTGCTTTCGCAATATTCACGATTAAGTTGTCTTATTGGAAAATGATTGTTTTACTTTAAATGTTTCGCTTTTCTCGCAATGTTGTACATTTTGGTGTACTTTCTTGTTTCTTTTGTGAACAATTCTTACTACTTTTAAATAATTATAAATAACGCGGCTACTTCCTACTAATGTCATCCAAATTGTTCCTATAATAACCTCTACAGGTTTTATCCTTAAAATTTTTCATTGTTAATTTCAGTATCATTTAATATTTCTTCTCGTAGCATTTTAAACATACAAAAGGCATAACGCACGTTTGTGTTATTGCATAATCAATATTAATAGTATCACGCAACTTTCTTGCATCGTACTATAAACACTGTCTATTTAACAGAGACACACAGTCTTGTAGTTTCGTCGCGGCTAATGGAACGTATTTTCATATATAGCTTTGAACTTCCTACAAATATTTTCTATGACGTTGCGTTAAAGATAGTCCCGTTGAAGTAAGGAATAACATATGATATAAGCAGAAATAGAATTTCCTTCCCACAACTTAGATTTGTATAGTTTTTATATAATAGTGTCTTCTAGTATTGTCGCGGAGTGTAGTTACAGTGAGTCAGAGCCAAAATCGTACACCACACATACGAAGTATGTTTCACCTTGTGTATAAGAATTTAGGGATGGTTTGAAGTAGTAGCGCAGGAAACGCATCACAGCTAATAAAACTGTATATTGTTAAAGAGTTTACATAAAATATTTTAGAATGATATTTATATTATTTGTTAGTATTTTGTCGGATGACGAGGTCTTTGTTTAACTGCATACAACCGTTTTGACAACAATTTGACAAGTGTTTCTTTGAATTCGAGTGTAATCTGATTTCATTCATCTATTGCAGATTTGTTTTAGGTCATTTATATCTGAAATAGTGTTTTTGAATTCTAATGTTCAAATCGTTCCAAATATTTTCTATCGCATTAAGATCAGATGATTCTGGAGAGATTTCAACGACTTTCGGACATTTCGTGTCAGTTACACGTTCGCGATCTGTGAAGAATGTTCTCTGGCTCGTTATTGGCATAAAATTTAAAACAATTCGAAAAATCCCAATTTTTTCTCACCATTTTATAAACTATTCTTTAAAATATTCAAATAAGCATAATTAAATGTACAATTTCAGACTATTATCAATCCACTTCTATGTTTGATTGTGAAAATTAAATTTTTTATTTGAAATCTTTTATTCGGCTGACAACGTACGGTAAGTGTTCCCATCGGAATGAAAAGTATTAAATTCACCTTCGTTGATAAATATTACTTAATTTTCCAGAAATTAAAATCTTTAATTAAATATTAGTTGGCGAAATCCAATCTCCTTTGTTTATTCCTTTTACTCAGAAATGGCTTGTTTCGTGGTGTGCAACCATGAAAATCTTTTCGTTAAACTCTTCTTACCGTCTCAGGATGAACACATCTTTGTAGATTTACTTCTTTGCTCGATCGTAACACAACATATACTACCAAGCCCAGACAGAATGCAATATTCTTCTGCGATAAGATTTTCATTCGTTTTTGAGGATTCGCTATGCAGAAAGACTGCTGTACGATTTTAGCTGGTATATCTTTTACACTATTTCATAATGACTTTTTTTTTTCTGCATTTAAAAATGCTTGTTGGCCGTGATGTTACCACACAGTAAACATAGATATATTTACAATATATGTTAGTGAGACGTTTTCTTTTTTTTTCTCCCTCTAGCCGTTTTAACAAGGTGATACAATACAGGCTTCATGTGCTTACGTGGCGTACGATTTTGTCTGTGACTGACTGTATGTATAACGGTATAATTACATAAATATATCCTACTGTATTCTAATAATAATAAAAAAGTCATACATAAGAATATCAATCAGAGAATATCCTAGCTGATTACAAGACTGGATATTTATGCAAATTTATGTTCTTATAAAATTAATTAAATAGCATTGACCCACGCATTGTGCAATTTTTTTTAAATGTTGTTCTCTATCAAAAAGATAGTAATACACCCCCGATTTGATTCATTTTAATGTTAAAATTCAGCCCGAAAAAGAAACCCATTTATCGAAAATTCATTAAACTGCATATCTATCAGAAAAAAAAAAAAAAAAAAAGATTGTTTTAAAAACGATACGACATTTTTTCATACTTAGTCTTTAATTTTTTACCTAGAGCCATTAGTTGACCGCAAAAAGCTATGCAGTGATTTAATCAGAAGCGAATGCTCTCTAAAAGCGTAGAAACCTAAACATCCAATATCGGTTAAGGTGTCACGATTTAGTATTCGGGCGAACAAAACTATCGGCGGTTTCAATTGTGATGTTCCGGTTCAGAAATTCCAACGAGTTTCACATGCAAATGCGATAAGGCACAGCGTAAATATTTAAGAGTCACTGTGGATGCTTCAACCGTTGAACTTTTTGTCTTCGTCGTTCGATTTCGCCCTATACACACATCTTAACCCTTAATCCATTAACGACCGACGATGCGTTACAGGGACATTTCATTAGCAACTTTCTCAATCGTTTTATATTACCAAATTTTATTTTTTAACAATGTGGTTAGAAGAGAAGTTTCCAGGAATTTCTTCAATAATTTTGTGTACAATCACAGTGTTAAAAAATGAAATCGAGCAATATAAATTGAATGAACAATAGTATAAATGAGAAATGTTGTACATATTAAGGAAACGTTGAACTTTTAAGGAGACAGAAAAGGGAGTACATGAAATTTATTAAAACTGAATCAACAAACAATCGAAAAAGATTCTTTTTGTATATCCGATTCCACAGAACTTTCGGAGAATTGGACAGAACATTTCTTACAGCTATTTTAAAGAAATAGCTACATTGATACTATAATGGGCAGACTGTTGTTACCTTTGGATTACAAACGTCACGTTAGAATCTATCAAATTCGACATCATTTTTTATATTTCTGGAATGTGCAAAGGATTCTGGAAAAATTCAGTGGAATACTTCCAGGAGTGATAAAAAAAATTGGAACAAATTCAAACAAATTCAAGAAGTCGTATCTGTTATTTTTCGATGCGCCAATAAAAATCATTGCCTTGGTTATCGAAGGCCCAGTGTGTGTCAGTATAGTATTAAGTCGGTAAACTTGAACGAAAGCAAAAATTAACAGGTGGTCAACGTCGAAGCTTTTTCGCTTATGAAGTTTTGACTATCAAATAAAATGTACTTGGGCATGTGATGTAGAGGATAAATGTAACAATAATGTAGCACCTGTTCTTTAGCATGTCCCTAATAAAAACTCGAGCCATTTCCTACGCAGAATCTGTCCTTATTTTTCGTCTCTGTTCAATGATCATATTCGAGAAGTATGTTTTTTCTGCTTCTGGATCGAATTCTCGTCATCTTAATACGACCTTTACATTGAAAGCGTTAGGATAATTATATGTTTGCGGTTCATATCTTCATAAAGTTTTATAATAATTTTTGTAGTACATGTATGTACGTACGTGAAAATTTTATAACAAATCAAATAAGATTCACATACGTATAGAAGAAACATAAGTGAAGTTAGTGTTTTCGTATAGAAACGTGTACTAATCAGTTAATGACAATGATAATGTATAAGTAAACTTGTACGACGTTTAAATAATAATTGTCGAAGAAATCTGAAGTTATTCAAATCGTGAATTCTAATATAATAAATTTAAGCAGCGCTAATAAAATGACAGCTTTTCTGTAACTAAATTTAAAAAATATGAACGATATGAACAAGCAACGAAACGCTACAAAAATTCTGATCTAAGTATCCTTTTATCTGTACATTTTAAAAACTGCCGTATAGTAAAAATGGCAGTATTCGAATATAATTATTTTCTGTTGATAATAAATGTTTAAAAATCAACATTCGATAATATAATAATCCTTGCACTATTGAGAGCAGGCAACTCGATGCTGGAATCATTTTTGACTCTTATCGATATTTCACAAAGTATATGAAAATCGCTCGAGCTCAATACCCTCATCGACGTAATGTTACTAATAAGTCGGTTTTAGATTAGTATCCGATTTTTGATAAATGTTTCATAAAAAATAGTGTAACCCTCCTAAATTAAATAAATTATGACAAAACTGGTATTGATTGTACATTTATATATTATTAGATGTATTACTATCAAATTTTATCAAGATTCATAATCAATATTACTAAATATATATGATGACGTAATACCGTGGTGTTTCGTGATGGTTTTCCGTTGTTGTCTGTCGTATTCTCTAAATTGGACAACAAGTCATTGCTCGTTTATTGATAACACAGTTTGTTTTGTCGGTAAAACGTGAACGATATAAATATATATATATAAACAATCAAAATGAAGTTTAAAATAAAGTAAACGTTTTATAGAATTGAAGAACCGATCTTCTTTCCTTAGAGCATTAGATGAAAGTGATTCGCATTGTTCGTTGTGTGATGTCGATGGGTAAAGATTAAAATACAGGATGATTAAATAATTCTCCCTTATTAAATACAAAAATGATATATATTTATTTATTTAAAGATTATCGATGATTAAAAAGTATTTGATACACGTGATTGAATTGTTTGTTAACGCCCTTTCTTGTTTTCTCCCTTTCCCTCTCATTCTATACGTCATCTAACATACAATTCTCTCTAACGACTGAGCCTTCGCTGGTCATTTCAAATATTTCTCCTTATACCACATTCGCCACCAGGGGGTTCGTCTTTCCTTTCATACCAACTATTTAAAAAATCATTCCCTAATTCTACATACAATTAAATCACATTCTTTCCACTACGCATTCATACGAGATAACCATTTCATATTCACGCTAAACGCTGTCAATCGTAACCTCACATTTGCTCGATTTAAAAACAACCTCACATTGTGTCCAGTGTTGCTGGGTTAAAAGCTTGGCTTCAAGCCAAACTGTACAAAATAAGGTTCAGAAAAGAAGTCAGATTTAGGCAGAATATATACTGTCTATCAAATGGAAATAATCAAGTTCGATCTTTCTTTTTATTGTTGGTACCTCATTTAATGACTAAAATGGATCAGACAACTATTTCTATAGAGTAATAAGTGTACCCAGAAATGTACTTTTTCTTGTAGTACATACACAATCTACATTTAAATTAATTATATAAGTAGGCGGGTTATTTGTATTAAAACTTCTTTAATGCAATATAAGTTTATTTAGCCTTATTGATAGTTATATTATATCCACTTTTTTGGCATATCTAAAGCCTGTAATTTTTATTATAGATCTGAATCCTTTTAATAAATATATTTATAATAATATTTAAAACTAAATTTGTATTAAAATAAATGCAGTAATTAAAATTAAATCAATAATAGACTGTTTATTTGAAAATGATTAATTCCATGTGACTGACTGGCTTGTAGATGGTATTCTACTTCAATGTTTCCTGAGACCTTCTTGTGATTCGTCAAATTACTCAGTCAGTTTTTGTATGATTACCCGGTGACATAACTTTTGTAGAATGCTGAGTACTGTATTAAAAATTTGTAATAAAAAATTGCTCATACCAGCATACGATAAACTTTACATCCTTTTACTGTAATTTTCATAGAACACCAGATATTTATTAGTTACTGATATTGATGATGCCTGTTAACTAAAATTTTTGTTCCTTTCCTTTTTTTCCCTCTTCGTTTGTGCTCTGTCCATCATACAATGATATTCGACACCGATTATGAATATAATTGGCTCAAGTGTGAGTACACCCAGCGGTGCGTCACATGTAGTTTCTTACAATTAGTCACGAAATCGGAACGGCAATTGTAACAAGTGTAATACCTTGAAAGTTAAAACAATTTTGTATAAATATAAGGAACTCATGATAGATAATTTATAGTCATTTAATGATACGGTGATTCGCAAGCTTCTTTATACATTATTATGTAACATGTTTCTGTTTCAAAACATACGGTCAGATCTTTTGTCTTAGAGAGGTGGTACACTCGAGCATTTACGAAGTTAAAGTTATACCCAAGTCAACTGACACGTTTGTTTTAAAGAAAAAAAAATTAGATTTTTATTTAAGGCTTTAGGTAAATACGAGCACTCATCTAAGTTCGATTATTCATTAATTAATATTTGATTTCTTGATAATCTTTTATTTTTAGTACTGGTTCAATTCGCATTAAGATACTGCTAATTACCTTCTCTTTATTCTCTTTCATTACTTGTATATTTTATTTGAACATTTATTCACGATTCGATAGTAATTGTGCTATCGATATTACAATCTGCTATTACATTTTTCTTCATATTCCTCATCATAAATGTTTAACATTATTAAAGTATTTTACTATGATGATACAGTGCAACAAGTGTTTTAGTTATATTTTAATTTGAGAAATGTAAGAAATATCGCGATACTTGAAGTCCCGCGGCAGGAATGCGAGAAATGTGGAAGGGATACGCCTATTCTCACGTACACATTCAATTCTAGTTCGCTATTCGTCGCGGTAGTTACAGCCCCACATGTGTGGGCTGACTAACGAAGAGGTCAACGCGATAGAAAGGGATAATGAGAGAGAAACACGCGGCAGGCAGAGCCCCCCCATTGGCGTAGATGTAACATATGGTATTGCTATTATACAATAGTTATATCTGTCACAGGCCAACTATATTCTTGCTACGTTTTTTAACAGTACGCTAGGAAAGCATTGGTTATATAATCACCAGTAGAATTATTATATGCGGTAATAACAATGCCAAATTTTAATACCTTTGGAACATTGTTCCGTTGGGAAACATGGCTTAATAGTATTTTGTAGAAAATGACTAGAGTTAAGTCGGATTATGTTAAACAAAATATTTGATTCCATTGAGGTAAATTAATTATATTTCAAAATCATTTTCGTTACTCCACTTATAGAAAAATGGCCTTTTTATATATATAAAAATATAAGCATAAACGAAACCTCAGTAGTTTATAGCCTCCAAGTTTTATATTTCTATACATATTGAGATAGGGACGCAATTGAAATCTGTTCCTACTACTATGGCGTGGAGTGCTTGGTTAAGGTTCGGAGCGTGCGGCTCGGGTGGGGATGGGCGGCCCGGCCCGATCCCTCTTTGGCCCTGTTCCTCAAGTGAGTGGACGACTGACTAGCCAAATATACAGTTAATCAGAAAATTGAGCGTACACCACCTATGTTGGCAATGATGATTAGCGGGAAAATAAACAAAAATGGGCATTTTCAAAAATAAAAACATAATATATACTTTATTTGGATATTTTAGCAGATAATCGTTAAAAAAAAAAAAAAAAAAAAAATTAATAATATTAACTATTTATCTGTATTTAACACTAAACGTAAAAATACTGTTATTTCGTCGTAACAAAATTGAGCGTACACATATTAGATTATACAAAAATAAGTAACTCAAACGTAATTGTAATATTTAGTTGCGTAACCTTGTGCATCAGTAACTGCCTTAATAAACGCCTAGGCATCGATCGTGTTTTTTCTTATTAAACTTGGAATATTTTTCCATATTTCCTGCATCTTAACTTTTGCACCTGACTTACTGCGCTAAATCTACAATCACATAATTTTGATTTCAATTCCTGCCACAGGTGGTGCTCAATTGGATTAATATCCGGTGATCGTGGGTGGAGGGGTTTAATAATTTTGGAACGTTGTAGAGTAACCATTCCTTGACAACATACGACGACGAATGCTTCGGATCATTGTCTTGTTGGAAGTGTGTAGTATACCGGCATCATTTGCGATTTTTCTGACGAACACTTGAAATTTTTATTTAAAATGTCGAGATATTTGAATTTATCCATGGTCGTTTCCAATAAATTCAATATTACCAATTCCGTTAACTTCCATACATCCCCATAACATAATCGAACCCCCAACGATGCTTGATCGTTGGAATCGTGTTATTTTTGTTGAACTCCTCGTTCGGTGTTCACCAATCAATTATATTATACCATTCGAATTAAATAAGTTAATTTTAACTTCATCTGAGAACATGACATTATTCGAAAAAACTTTTGTCGCAATTAACATACTGTTTTGCGAATTCCAAACGCTTGGCTTGGTTCCCCTTCGAAAATATAAGATCTCTTATTCCTCGCTGTCCTACCGTGAACACCCTTCATCGCGCAGAACTCTACGGACAGTTCCCGTGAAGATAATTTTTTTCATTCTTAAAGACTCTTCCTTTGTTAATTTTGGAACACTAGTTTTCGGATCAATATTAATTTGTCTCACTATGTACCGCTCATCCGCGTCATTCATTCTTTTCTTTTCTCCCACGTATTACTTTATTATGCAGAGTTCCGCTGTATTTATAATTGGACCGTTGATTTTGAAAGTGGTGCAAGTCCATTTTCTCTTGTTTCGAGAAAATTGATGGTTATCATATCTCTCAATAAAAGAAAAATATAGATTAATTATATCAAGCCTGGCAATGTTTTTATTGATTTGTCGATATGTAATTTGATTATAGAAATTTGTTTTAGGCGAATTTAACTAAAATAATGTATATTTGCGAACTGCAAGTGGACTTACACCACTTTCAAAATTAGTCGATCGTTTAATTTCAATCTAAAAAAATCAGATATCATTTAAAATATTTCATATTAATTCAATTTTGTTTACAAATAATAATAAGATATAAAATAGAAGTAGTATTTTTAATTTTGGACGTTAATTATATTTTAAAAATTAACATAAGATATTAGTGGTATTTTAACTTAGGCTCTTCATGCGGCAGTTTTTTAAAATATTGATGATTGGCAGGAGGGGCGCGTATAGGGTAATAGCTGCTCCATATCCTTATATTTTTCGTAAGAGATAGGCCTAGCATTGTGATATAAAGGCGCCAGGGCGACTTTTTCAAATTCTGGCGGTCCTTCCGAACGTGTAATAAACTGAAACTCTTAAATTCTTTGTCTTCCATCGGTGTTTTATATAAAGTAGTAGTATATAGTGCACTTTTAAGAAACCTCATCCAACATATTTGCTACCAATTTACTTTTCCTCCGTTAGTGTTACTGTTTATGTGTTTTTCGATTACGTACTGTAGATTTTTTGTTGAAATGAAATCCTCTAGTTTCATTTCGTGTAAAATGAATTTATTATGTTGTCTATATTCTTTTATGACATCATGATAATTCTGTGGTGTGTATAGGAAATTATTTTTTCGTAATGCCTGACACCTGTCTATAAAAATTCGACTTACACCACTTTCATAATCGATGTTTACGCAATTCCTTTTACCGGCCAATTTTAAATTGGACAAGGAATGGACATTTTTTAAGAAATTTGATACTAACTAATTGTAAATAAAAAGTTTACACCGAATTAAGCATAGATAACGAGATATCTCTTTTTTTTTTTTTTTTTTTAAATGGGCTTATTTACACTTTCAAAATAAACGATCCAGTTATCAATAATTTTCTGCACTGTAGAATGAAAATAGATTATTACTTCCTATTATTTTAGCAATTTGTCTGAACGATTTGCCTTTACAGTGCAATTTTACTGCAATTTTTCGTACAGAAATATCGGTCCCTGATCTGTTGGAAGCCATGGTGTCCTAATTTTTACTAATAAACAATGGCAAATGACGATTAAGCGTAACGCAGCGACGCAGCAACTGGACATAGAGATGGCTGAAATAATGTCGAATGGAAAGAATGCATTACAAATTTTACAAAACTCGTTTCTTTTTCTTTTATATTACTAAACTAAATGTAAGCTCAATTTTGTGACGGCGAGATAAGATGTTTCTACGTTTAGTGTTAAATATAGGTAAACAGTTCATTTTATTAAAATTTTGTTCAAAGGATTACCCGTTGAAATATCCAAATAAACAATATATTACGTTTTTATTTTTGAAAATGCCTGTTTTTGTTTATTTTCTCGCTAATCATCATTACCAACATAGGTGTGTACGCTCAATTTTGTAAGTAACCGTAGCAGGCACTTTTTCGTGAATTTTTCGTGAATTCATTCGGTAAAATCGCAATAAATCGAAAATCACTTCGTTTTTCTCAACGAAGCTCCCTTTTATTTTATACTTAAACATATGCTCTATGAATATTTAGAGAAAAAATATATATTTCGATGGTATTATTTTTTATCGTATTTATATGATAATATCCACTCTCCAGCACAAGTCTATTAAATACGTACTCTTACGTGATTCGTGATCCAGTGGCGCTACGAAATACGTAAAAGTACGTTTCCCGCATGCAATGTGTTGAAACTGCGTTGTTCGAAGAGAATTAAAGCTTCAGAATTAGAGCAACTATTGACTCTGACTTTTTCTCCAGAAATATGATACCTATAGTGGATCCAAAAAGTATTCGTACACTATATATTAGAAGGAGATTCACCTAATCCTAAAATTCTGATTTCAATGAAACTTTGTATGTATATAGAGCATAATATAGAGCATAAATCCTGCAAGGAGCGGTTTTTTGATCGACAGTAAACCTTATAGTGGAAGTGAAAGCGACCCCTAAAGCTTCTGCGATTTTTTATGCTCTGAACACAGGTTCCTCTGGAATCTTTTTTTTTATGGCAAAGCGATAAAACATTAAAAACTAAGATTTTTTTATCTGGAAGGTTTTACTTTATCACGCATTAATACAAAATTATGTTTAAAAAATGAAAAAAAGAAAAAAAAAAAAGAAAGCACTGAAACTTTAACGTTGATTTCGTTGATTAAAAAAATGGTATTTAGTTGTAAAATAAGAAATTAATTAATACATATACTACTATACCCCTATATATCCGTAAAGATTTATTAAAAACAGTAATTGAAATCAGAATATTAAAGTTAAATGAATTTATTTGTAATACAGTGTACGAATACTTTTCGGATCCACTGTATATACTACTGCAATCGAAATCGTCGAAGTTTCGAGCAAGATTTATAGCCCGTGTCCTCTCGCTCACTCGGAATCTGTCCCGCTCGCACAACTGAAGTTCTTTGTTATAACTGTGCTTGTCCCCCGAATAGGCCACTTATAACCAGACCATAATATAGTATCCACCGAAAACAAGTGAACGCTCGTCTGTTCCATAGCGTTAAAGCATACGATTTGAAATCTCGACAGTTGAAGCGGGGTAACCTTGATTTCGTCGCGTGTTTTGGTTTTTCGGTAACATTTGATACCTATATTTACGATCACGCCATACTTTCGGGGGGCGGGCTGTATGTTTTCTTTCCTTCGTTTCTTCCAAATGCGTCGCAGATGCACATATACACACGTTATGTATACACATACACCAAGTCGTCAAGAAACAGTGTGGCAAAGGTGTGAGCTTCCGTTTCAAATGGCTTCGACCAACCGTCGCGAGCGGATCGAAAACTTGTCTTGGCCATCGCGAGTCTATGTCGGGGTGTAAACTGTTGAATGTTAATAAATGTTTGATATTTTTTTATAAACGCACCGGCTATCTTTGTAAATATTGTTTCCGTTAGTGAAAATAAAGTGCAAAAAGTAAAATGTTGTAATAAGAATGCACGAGCGATGAAGAGAGGAAGCAACATAATTTTACTTGCAGGATGTTGAAGGTAATGTTTGTTGTATATTTAGTTTGTTCATTCTGACAAAATTAAAATTAATTACCAGATATAACTCTTTAATAATTAGTAGGATATATAAAAGTTTAACATTATTATGTGCCTTAATTATACAGCCAAATATTATCACAACTTGTCAATAGCGGTTAAGCGTAACTACGGTTTTGTTTCACCGAAGAGACAGACAAGCGTCGGCCATATTACGGCAAAATGCTGTGCGACGCATTTTTCGGTGAATGTTTCTTCTGTTTGGATGAAAATCGAAAACCGCTTTGACGTTTCCACCGAATAACAACTTCCTCAGAAATGTGTATAAAATCCGGCACTATATAGCAAATTCACGTTAGATGAGTAAAATTTAAAAAAAATATAAAAATAGCATAATAATATGTAGTGCATAGGAACCTACATTAATCAGCACTTCCTTAAGGAAGTTTAATTGTTTTTTTCAATTGTTTTTTTATAATCACTTAAAGCTTTAACATTTTTGTAATCATCAGACAAACTAATTTTTTGACATCAGTACAAACCGATGTACTCGGGGATGTCTGATTACGAATTTTTACGTAAAAACCTATGTTAATTATAACAAAGTGGTACTAAAAATGGAATATTATGGTATTAAACTTTGTTAGTTTGTTATTTTAGTATTGAAAAATCCCATATCTCTTTGCCCGATCAGTTAAATATGTGTTTTAACTCAATCAATTGAATGTAGGGTTATTTTAGTATTCGAATAATAATGTTGCGAATACAGGAGTTTTTGATATATCACTGCGCTTCTGTAAATGATACTTCTTGCTAGTCTATTTTCTATTGTTATATGTATAAATATTTGATTTTCAATGTAACTGTTACATCGAAACTTATTTTAAACTTATTGAAAATTATTTTGTTTAATTAACATATTACATTTTGCTGTTACAGGTAAGTCCCAGCAAAGTTTCATGGTACTGGGATTTTTTAATCAACGCGGGTGGGTGAGTACCTACGTAAAAACAATAAATAAAGCATTGCTAATAATACAAGTAAAGTCTTCTGATAACAAAATGTCTATTATAAAAAAATGTAGTCAGCATTTTTTCCTTCACTGCTCGCTGTCGACCTTAGAAAAAGACAGCGAAGGAAGGAGAGAAGGCGGGCGAGTAGATGAAAGAGAATGTAGGTAGCGAATGAGAATAGACGTAGTTTAAATAAAGTGATTTTATATGCATGCGTAAAATAAAAGCGCCGACGACCGGGTCTGCGATGCGACGTAATTCGGCGAATTGCGTTGCGATTATTGGCCTTCGGCGAAACTTCGTGAAATCCGTTAGGATTGGTGTTGTATGTGTGGATACAATTACCATCCCTCTTCGAGGGGCGACGAATCGGACAAAGTTCTCGAGTTCGCATCCCGATCGGCGATTAATTTAATAAAGATTCTCTAGATATCAAAAAGTATTATGCCTAAACCCATAACTAACGCTATAGTTATGAAGAAATAATAAGGGAATTAAACTTTATTTGTTGTTTATTTCTTGATTTACAAAGATTAAATGTATTTGGTAATAAAGTACAGAAATCATCAGTTAGTAGAAATTGTACAGTTGGTATGTAACATTATTGTAATGAATGAAACAGTTAATACAATAGAAACCATTATTATTTTCGGCCGGTTGTAATCGTCGTGGAATAGATCTTACTACATTAAAACAAAATTCTTGATATGTTCTATTCTTCTTGTAAACCGGCTCTTACGTTTTACTTATTAGTAACATTATAGGTTCTAACTTTTTCCTCTAGTTTTAGCCACAATTATACTAATAATAATTTTTTAGTATAAGCTTTTAATTGAAATTCTAAAATAGCTAATATTTCACGTTAATTAGATAATATTCTGTCTCATTCATAATTAAAAGTTTTTCATAGTCCAATAAAAATGTTTTCAATTCTTCTGAAAGTTGAATTTTCTGATCAGTTAAGGAGTCTTTTAAAAGGTCACGATAATCCATTTGATAATTATAATAGTATCTGATGAATTCTTGTTAATCCTTGAAAAATACTTTTGATATGTCGATAAAAATTCTTTAATAGATATAATAAATTGAAAAATTCTTTAATTGTGATTATATATTCTTGTATATTTAAATATATTCATTAGTTTATATAACTGATCTATAAAATTTTATTTAAGAACATAACATAGAACAAAAATTTGAAAAGAAAAAAATAAATAAATTATATAATTCGAAAAAGGCCAATAATTCTTGCAAAAATGACTAAAAATTTGAGAATTAGAGAGACTACAGTTAAAAATTGCAGATAATTTGATTAATAATTTTACTAATCGATTAACAAAAGTACCCTCCAATTTCATTAATTTTCAATAATTTAGCAATAATTTCTCGTTATCGTTTTATAAAATTTATCGTGATCTGACAAGAATGTTCTA